>JAOTON010000337.1:1407500-1705000 GCA_034440635.1 Lepas anatifera
GTCCTGATGCGCATTCTCACTAGTTGGCCAAAGGCAATCAATACATTTTCATATTTGTGGCGAATCCAGGGGGGGAGCAAAAAGACATTTGCCTCTAAACGGAAAATCTCAGGGCAAAACATGTTTCCCCCAAAGCTGTCAACCTCCTTTTTGGCCCGACTAATATTCATTTTAAAAGCAAGGTTCTAGTTCTTTAACTCTTAACTTCAGACAGAACCATTAAACTTCAGTGTAAACATTAGGCTTAGAGAGCAAAAAACAACAACATATTTTGGTCACATGTTTCACCCCGTGACAATTTTTTAGCTTGTTTTCTTTTGGGTTTACCCTCAAAACATACCGTCCAGTTAAATTATATCAAAATATTTCACCATGTGACGTTTTATCCCTTTTCGACTCTGGCTTACCCCCAAACCTACCGGCTAGATCCGCCACTTTCAACGGTCCCATACCACAGCACTTGAACACAAACCGACCGCAGGCCGAATTGGCACGACTTACCTCTCAAGTGGTTTCTTATTGTTTATGATTTTTATGGAAGCCGAATATTTATATGCTTCCTAAAATGCCTTTATCACTTGGGCATGTCACCCACAATGCACCTTCTTAGTGACACCACGAGTTTAGAGAATCTCATTGTATCCTTGCCCAGTGCTCATCCGGGCTGTTCCTGAACTTGTTCACCGTTTCGCACTCGATAACGCAGGATAGAACTGTTCCATTCTGCCACGACCCTGTAACCCAGGTGGTTCGGCCGAGCACGGGTATTTGCACGAGGATGGGCGACCTTGAACTGATGGCCTCGTGTATTGGTCACTTGCGGCTCCTTGATTAGTAGCTCCTTTGACACTCTCGTGCAGTTTTGCATTTTCTCTCAGATAATAATCCTGCTGCCGATTATTCACGAAGATCACAACGGAAAGGCCACCGAACCGTGTGGCCGATCAATTAAATATGGCTACCTCAACGGCGGCATGGTTTGCCTGTCAGTAAAAAAAATCAACGCACGTGCACGCAAAGGAGTCCGACTCCGTATTTCGGAGATATTTGACACCTTTTTAGGCGTCGGACGGTATGCATTAGGGAGTCATTATCACAGGAAGAGTCAGCTGACTCTTAAAACAACCAGCCGTTGTTTTTAAGAGTGTCAATCATTCCAAATGACTCCCATAAGGGTGGAGATGACTCCTTTTTAGAATCAGACAGTGCTTCTGAGGGTGTCTAAGGTCTAAGGTTCAAAACAGGTGTCTAACACCCCAAAATAATCATTAATGGATTTGAGGTATCGGACACCTCGGAAGTGACACCATTTATTGGGGACTGACCCTTTTCTTTAAGACCAGCGACGCTCTAGGCTGGTGTCGACCACTAAAACTCGAGCCGCAGACTCCGCAGCAGAGAGTCACTGCGACATTGGGTGTCATGATATTTCTCTCAGTGTGCAATTGGATTCTATTGTTGCTCAGCGAATATACTTACAGCACAGCCGGGAAGAAGACAAGTAGCCATACCATACTCCCAAGCCTATATGATATGGTAATAAGATGCCATAGACGTGCTCAGATTTTGGAATTAAGGGGTTTTTACGTGGGTGCAATCGTATTTTGGAATAAGAAGTGTAATCAATGGGACAAACATCTTGGACATGCATTTGGTTCCAAGAACGAATAGAAAAAAGTCATAGATAAGCTGATCAAGGGGACAAGATTATTCTGAATTGCCTCCGGGTTTGTCATTGGCGGATAACAGTTGGACGATATGAAAAGTATCAGTAGCCAAGAAAACACGTGTACATACATGCCTTTTTAGGGATTACCAATTGCATCTTGCACGTCTATTTTGTTGTCCTGCATCCGCTTCTGATACTGTTTCTTACATTTTCTCTTTTGACTCGATGTCAAAGATGTCACGCAGAGTCTGGCGCTTACCAATCTATGGAGAAAAACTGGTAAAATATATGGACTTCACCATATAGTTCTGACCCTACAACCGCCATTCAATTTTGCATTTTGACGTAAGTAAAAGACATGACCATTTGCAACAATTATCTTTCAAGGTGCACCATTTTTTTAATCAAAGGAGATATGGACAACATAATACATATTTTTGTAGATGCGTATATTGTTCGCCCCTCCCACAATTTTAAAAAAGTGGCTTATTTTTTTTTGAAAATGGAGTTTAGCGCGAGACAAATCGATCCCATGTTCAATTTTCAAATCGGGTTGGTTAATTTTGAGATTTTAGGGGGCCTAATGCGCCCCCTACCCCGACAGGTAAAAGGTAGCCAGGAGCCTGACAGAAATAGGGCTAAAGCGTCTCCTGGCATGATCCCTCCCCCATCCCATGGAGGTGAGAAGAGGCGACCTCGGGATGATGAGCTTTCTGAATTCAACACGCTTTAAGACCATCTGAAGTGTGCCCTTCGATAAAAAAGCATGGATCCGCCTATTCCAGGTTCTGTAGTTCTTGCAGATAGCTACATACCAAACCCACACATTGCAATAACTAAAATCATGCAGAATCCTTCCAAGCTTGATCTAGATACTTTTGGAAACTGGTTGATTCATAGGCGGGTCCACGGGCAATGTGGGGCACTTGCCTCCCAGTTTGACCCTCGGTGCCCCCTGAAATTGTCACGATGCTCCCATGAAAGGTAGATGGTGCCCGCTGAAAGGTTGCTTCATCCCCCTCCCTCCGGGATGCGGGTATCGGTGCCCCCACGATAGGATTTCGTACCCACCTGTCAGGTTTTGTTGTCCAAAAATGGCACCCCCTGGTCCGGATAGCGCCCCCTTCCGATCGGCAATCCTTGATCCGCCTATGGGTTGAATAGTTCTGAAGAGTTCTCACATGTCATTGAAATGTTCTAGGAATCTCTCGGTCAAATCTCTTTGAATATGCTTACACATTTGCATGTATTCCAGCATGCAATCAAAAGACATTCCCAGATGCCTGGTGCCACCTGTTACCCGGTTTTGATTATATGATAAGGGGGTTTTGATTTTATGATTGTCCTTGCCAGTAAGTTTGCCTGCAATGAAAGACTTAATCCTAGCCCTGTTGGAGGTATTTTACACTCTAGCCATACCGGGGAGGATCGATTCGACCCCTCCGCCCCTCCAAGCCGTCTGGAAACAAAGACGGATATAGAAAGACATGGTAAATGCAGCGTTTTGCTTGTGGCTTGAACTCTCCGGTGGTATATCTTGTTTACCTTAAGTCAACTGATGACCTTTAGAGGTCACATATGGTCCGTTCATACCGAAATTATGTGCATCACAATCACGATGCGCTGTTACCCAATTTTTTAATAACGAACATCACGGAGGCTAGTTTTCAACACATTTTGGTACGCACTGGTAAAGCTTATTCGGAGTCAGTGACCTTGTTTGAACGTTCATGTGGCTGCTGACCTTGGGTGACCTTTGGCTAGCACACTGGGAAAAGTATAGGACCTTTGTGACTGATTATCGATAATGTTACTGATTTTATGAAATTGTAGCACGCTAGGCCATGACCCGGCTTAAACTCGAAATTTCAGGCATGAAAAATAACCAAGGTGAGTCCTAAGCACTTTGTTGAGGATGTTAGGTCCAAAAATAGGACATAACCGCGATACGTGCACGGGCATATTGACATGAGTTTGCCGGAGTCACTTGAGGTCATCCCAGGGAATTTGAGGTCATCTGAGGTCACTGGCCCTTGTCACACGCTTAAGAGGTCAGGTGCCATCAAGCCAATTGCATGAAACTTGGAGCCTGTTAGGATCAAGCCCGTGCCAAATAACTGTTCCTAGGTGAGGCGCGGTGAGAAGGACGGCTAAGACCATGTAGAAGCCTTTGGAAGTCACCCCAAATATGCATGGCTGGCTATGACCCAGTCTTCAACTTTGGTCAAAATAGCTGTAATTGAAATGTTGTTAATTTTCCTATCTCTTCCAATCCTTGGTGGACAATATATTAAAAACGCTGTGATTATTTTTCAGACACAGTCCTTCCACAGATCTCACGGCGGCAATCGATCAGAAGAGTTATTGGCCATGATGTGAGCCGAGACCTCGAATAGTATGTTATTTGACCTAGTTTCTCAGACCTGGGATGCAAAATTGGGCAAAATCATTGATAGTGTATTTGCACACAGCCCTCCACCAGGATCTCGATGTATCTGTCGCCTGCAAAAATTTTCCTCAGTCATCATACGGTCGCCGACCTCGAACAGACACCTCGAATATTATCGCCGACGACTTATTCGAGGTCGATAATCATATATAACTATATTTTGTAAGAGGCTGTGACGTCAAGATTCTGATTAAGGGCCATGCCCCAATATATAATGCCTGACTTTGCTCAATTTTCCATCTCAGATTCGAGGAGGACCAGAAAAATGTATCACCTCATTGAAGCCCTTCTCGCCGAAGAACGGCAGCACTGCAGAATCTAAGTTAGTATTTTAACAACCACAACAACAACAAAAACAGGAAACTATTTAAAGGTCAACATTCGCGCCTAAGTAACTTACCCCCAGCCACGGGATATGTGGTTTAGCGGTGCTGAGCGCTCACTCACTCACTGATGCAGACATTTCGGGCTCAAGCACCGACAGGTCCCTGCAATCCCTATCAACCGAGCGTGTTGGCTGCATCATTTACTGGGGTCTTTAAAAGGAATGTGGCACCTTCATAACGTGATTTTAACTGAGATAGCCAAGTTTTAAAGCAAGTCGGAAAACCTGGTACCTAATATATCATTTGTCTTGGAACTCGATATTTCCGTAGAAAAAACTAAAACCTACCTGCAATATACCCCCCATGTACCCTTAGCAGCAGGCCACAGTTGTCATGGCTGTTGGTGTGACGACATATGCTGACGTCACGATGACATCAGCCAATCGAAGCCCTTGAAGCGTTTCGAGTATGGTAGTGGTTGCCAGATCATGACATCATTCACAGGCAGATATTTATTTCTTTTCCTAGAAGAACATTTTAGAAATCAAAATATTGAGCTTATTGTACATTATTTTCAGAGAAATCATGGGTGGTTGCATTATTTTCGGCTAAAAGTACGCCAAATTTCACTAAATTCCAGGATTCGACCAAGGTGCCACATTCCCTTTAATATTTGACTATCTCGACCGTTCTGCTGATCTGGCATGTCAAGGACAAATGGTAATGCTCAAACGAAATTTAGACTAATTTAGACGGAAAAAGCTAACAGGCGGTACTGAGTTAGAGAACGCAGGGATACACGCGACAATTTAAGGCTTCTTTTTGTGTGTTTGTATGTCACGAAGTAAAATCGCGATTTCGTTGGATCTTGTCAATTGATTGCGACGAAAAGTGTAGCTGCTCATTTTTTGGCTTGTTCCAAAAGCAAGAATGGTGTGGATTGCGGCCAGATTACAGGATCTTCACGTGATAATGTGCTGCATTTTCGGATCTCAGCATTGATGTTAATGTCTAAAGTTAATTTATGTCTAAAGTTAATGTCTTTGATGTTAATGTCTAAAGCACAAGCAAAGTCTTGTGTTTTTTTCGGACAACTTGTGCTAATTTGTAATAAGCTGCATGGGCGCCGAAAGCGTGGGGGACGGGGGACGCGTCCCCTTTCTGTTGGCCAACCAGGGGGGACGTCCCCCAAAATGTTTGGGTCCATCGTCATTAATGCTGTCAGGTGCCGAATATGCTTAAAATTCGCCTCCCCCGGTCAGCACCAGCCCGGGTCCGTTCCCCCTGCAAAAATTCTGTGACGGCGCCCCTGATAAGCTGGCATGTTAGCCGCGAGTGAAGTCGTGTAAAAATGGTACAGAGAGTGTTCCCTGCCGCCCCTACTCAAACCACTCACAAAAGAGCAGAGCTAAGATTTTTGTGCGGCACATGTAACTCTTCACTCTTGGTCATAGTTTTAATTATCGATTTTCATTCTTTGACACAAGATGATGCGTGGAACAAAAAGACGAGCATCGCTGAATCACGACTTCAATTTACTAAAGGTTGTAAGTTCGTAATGGAGAATTTCGCCTGATGATAAACTGTTATTAAAAACATCCTCAATTTGTTGCTAAACATCTATGCATGCACGTTCCATTACATTGCAGTATCAGGTAGGTATTTTTTCATTGGAAGAGATGGTTTGATAGTGCTGGTATATGTTAAGAAAGTTAAGGAAAAAACTCTCAATAAAATGAGCTTTGCGAGTATCACAAAAAAACGGCGGACACCACGAAATCCGACCGCTTGGTCATAACCAGTGTGAGGTTTCCTACCCATTCTGCTTGGTCATACCATACATATTTACTGGGATGAATGCATATAACCTAAGCTAAAGATGATGTGTGAGCTTCGACCTGCTCACTCTATATTGAACATTAAAAAGAATCGTGGGCGAATTGATTCTTCTTCCTTTTATAGGCACAAGGCCATACGAATTGTGTTTCTACAAATCTCCAATGAAAGCACATATCGCAACCTTAGTTTACATGCGTGGGACTAACGCATTCGTTGGGTGGGACTGATTTTTAAGTTAACCACGAATCTGGTGGTGGGCATACCGTCCAGTTAGGTGAACCGGCGCTACTGGCGGCCGAGATTCCGACACCCGGCCGGTATCGATCTCCCCTCGTCAGCCGCCACAATAGCGGCCGGCCGCGCCACAATAGTGCCGGCCGCGCATAAATCGCCGCGTGGCGCGCCGGCGGCCAATGCACCGCCCTCTGCGCAAACGTCATTATGGCCCGAGGCGCCGGATGTCGGAAAAAATCTGCCTCCGTCGCCGTCGGCCGCGCGCCGGCAATAAAAATGCCGTCTGCCGACGCGACAACAGCGACCATTAGATTATGCTCCGCGGCGTGCCGGAACCGCCGATTCCGGGGCGATTCTGGCGCCGCGCCGCGCCGTCGTCGCCGACGTTGGCGCGCCAATATCGCCGCACGCGCGCCGACTGCACAGTAGCTCCGTCCGACGGGTGTACGGCAAAGGACGACAGCGCGAGAATGGCTGTAAAGAGCCTGTCATTTGGCATTGTGTTTCTCTTCTAACGAAAAACTCGTCGCCGATGTCTTCGAGCGAGGTTTTGGATTCCGACACAAATGCAGGCTACATAAATAGCCTAAGAGTGAAGACTAATCGGACTGCAATCGTTCAATAAACTTTAATGTTGTTCCCGATGACCCAGCGTAGTAAGCTATTGCTGTGGTATATCAGAGACAGTAGTTCATGTGCCCATGTCGGATGTAAAACAGATCAAAGTTTCCCCGGCTACGTTCTGAGCATCCAGTTTCTCACGAATAAATAATGCAATGTTGTAAGAATAAGCTAGATAAATTGTAGCTTGTCTTGCAACCTCTTCAAACATAGTCTGGCTGTATACAACCGTTACGGATAAAGATCTGATAGAAAGTAGCAATTGCTAATCAAAGTATTTTAACGAGAGTTTAAAAATTTCGAGTGAGAACGTTTTAAAATGAACGATTGATATCCGTCTTGTTTTTCGTATTATGATGTGAACTGAAGTCGTTTTTTTCAATTATGCTTGCTAAGATGACTGTTCACGCAATACTGTTCTTATACATGGTAGTTTTTGCAAACAGCACTGGGGCAAGTGGTGGATACAAGGGGGCTAGGGGACTCAAGCCCCCTTGAAATGTCAGAGTGCGTATAATAAATGCATCGGCGGAAGCTGACCTGAGTCAATTGTGGGGGAGGCTCGAGCTCCTTGCCCCTCCCCTCCGAAATGAAGTGCTGGATCCGCCCTTGGTTGGAGCCATTTCAGAAAAAGGTTTCCTGCGTGATTTTTTATCTGGGAATATTGCGACGGTTTCCCACCTAGACGCTTAATCACTGGACTTTTGAGGTAATTGAGTTCGAAAATGAAACATTTACCTGTCATTTCTCGATGAGAACTTGCCTTAACCCTATAATAATCCAAGTTAATACTATAATACCATTGTGATAATCCAAGTACCGTAAACATAGCATGTGCCTCTTGTGAGCTCATGAAGGCCTTAGATGTGAGCTCAGGGGAAAAGTTATTTCATGCTGAGTCCCGGTTAATTTTCACCGCAAACTTTCCTCTCATCTCATTTTATCCAGACTTGTTTCAAACAATGAAAAGTTTTACACAGCGCCGTTGGCTATGGAATGGCACATAGGCCCATACCAGGCGAGATCCGTGTCTCTAACGACCGCTACTGATGGCTTTATTTAAGAATGGCGAGCAGGAATCCTTCGTTGACTTAAAAATCTTTTCCTGGCCGTTCTATTTCTGAATAACTCTGGATTTTCTCTAGTAGTGTTGCGGAGTTCTATCCTTCTGGAGTTTCCCGGGCATTACCCAACGAAAATTGTTAATGACTTGCAGTGGGCTTATGGAGTTCTAGGTCATTGTGAGGGGGCTGAAACAAAGTTTGTTTTACAGCGTTCTTTTAATATGGCGGTTATCAATATTGATTCAATCATAGGCGGATCCAGGATTGCCGATCAGGAGAGGGGGAGCACATTGTCGGAGACGTCATCTTGACTAGGGGTGCCACTTTTGGACGGAAAAACCTACCAGGTGGGCTCCAAATTCTACGGGGGCGCCGATACTCACCTCCTGGGAAGAGTGGAAAGCGACCTCTCGGGGGGGGAGCGTGGTCATTGTACGGGGCGCCTAGGGTCGATCGGGGAGCAAAAACTCCCTTACTCCTCCTCCCTCTGTATCCACCTATTGATTCAATTTCGGACACTCCTAATGCTAAGGCTCAATCATTCCGCAATAGTGAACATCATGCACGTCCCAGCATCATTTCAAAGCATGTCCCCAATTATGCGCTGATCCAAGCCGAGTTCGTTATCTAGTCTCGAAACAGCTTGTGAAGCTGCTGTAACAAATTTGCCGTTACGCGCTTACAGCTGCGATGCGTAGCGCTCACCACTTTTTCTTAGTTCCGCCGCCTGGCAGCAGCCACCGATCTGGCCTCATTAAAAGTTTCCACCTCGCCGGCTGGGCCGCACAAATTAATGAGCCTAGAAGGATGTGGCACTGAAAGGAGTGTAGGGCCGCGATCCGCACTTGCGGCCGGTTCTTGATTGTACTGCACGTGCAGTCTCCGAAAAAGTACAGTATTTTAGTTTTGTATTTGTACTGGATTCCAGGCGACTTAAACTGGGACATTGTGGGAGAGTGGGGCCCTCAGCCGTCCTGCTCCGTTATAATCCACCACAGATTGGTCCCATTTGTAATAGATATCCTGGGTGGAATCTTGCGTTGTATTTACGGGTAGATTCTGAGGGCGGAAATAGACCAATGGTACTAGCACCAGCACGTGTCGAGTGAAGATTCTGAACAGTTTTGTATCAGCATTGCTACGACAGCTGTATCGGAAAGTGAGCTGAAGCCAGCTCGCTTTTCACGCAGTCGACCCGGGTTCAAGGCCCGGCGGTTTCCCTGAGCAAGGAGCAATCTGACCCCAGAAACCCTTCCAACAGGAAAGAGTCGGTGACACGGTGTATCCTTGGCAGTCGGTGCGTCTATAACAATCCAGAAAAGATTATTGCTCCTCTTCACTTTTTTGCCTTCTCGCATAGGGACCGAAATCGAAGGGGTGTTCGACCCCGCCCAATGGGGAAAAGATGAACCGGAGACCCTCTGGCGGGGTTTCTTAAGTCAAACATGATATTAAGAGTAGGTTTTTAATCATATCCCAGGCTGCCGTTCAATATTTCTGTCCTTTTTCTTGATCGTAAAATGACACCATTGAAACCACCCTCAGTATCCTATTTGGGGTTTCAGGGCGCACCGACAGCTCAGATCTTGTGGTGCCCATGAACCGAGTTGGTCCAAGATTTGTATTCCTGCAAAGCGTTAACAAAAATAAACTGTCTGAAAAATAATAAACTTTAAACGTAAATGGGAGGAATGTGATTTTCAATGCCATCTAGTGATGTCTGCCAATTTTATGTGAAGCTCTTGGCAGTCATTAAGTTCGAATTTCGTCTTGCAACGAAGAAAAAGCAGAACTTACATGAGAGGATTCCTTGATAAGACTTGAACTTATCCATTCATGAGGTCAGGGCTAGAGATCTCTTCTCGGTCCAGGGGAGTCCCGGATGGGATAACGCTGGCGCGGCAATACGAGCCCCATAGAAAGCCTATGGAAAACCAAAAACTCCAGGGGGATTCTGCTCCCCCCCCTCCTCCCCGGATCTTCACCTATGCATGGGTTACACCTGATGTGACTCAACGTTGAAACCTGACGCCGGTAAAACGAAAACTTGGCAACTGGGCTGGAATCAGGACTCCCCGGAAGTTATATTCCTGCGTCCTATTAAAAGACGTTTTAAAGAATATAAATGCCGGGGGCAGATGAGATGTTAGAAATGCTGCAAACATGTCATGGACCCTTTTTAATCCGTGTAGAGACTAGACTGTGAAATATTCCGATAATTCAAATTTCCCCAGCTAACCCTGCTCCTTTTTTCTCTTCTTAGCACTCGTCTGTTGAAACCTTTTTTCTCACGAAATCCGTCTCCTTTGATTTTAGTGTTGCTTACTACGCCCTAGCCTTTTCATTTACGTTTAATTGGAATACACTAGCAACGTAAAGAGACGTGTTTACATTTAACACATTTGTTATTGATCGTTTCGGTCCGTTTCTGTAGACTTCACAAGCGTCGTTACTATGTAGACATATTGCACTGTTTTATAGGCTATAAAACAGTATGCGGTAATATATAAAACGGCATTTATAAACTATAATATAGAGTACCGCATACTAAAAACATAGGAATCAAGTTGAGTTGATACACAAGCATGTCAGATAAGAGAGCCACTACAATTATGACACTTTAACTTGTGCACATATTTGCATATTTGGCGCTTGGAAGGTGGGGGTTTCCTGTCCCCCCTCTCCGATCATGTCCCCGGTGCCCCCTGAAATGGCCATAGCCCCCTGAAATGTCGATGGCGCCCTCCTGAAATATTACCTCCACCCCCTCCCCCCAGGCTGCGAGTATCAGCGCCCCGGGATAGGATTTGGCGCCCACCTGATACGTTTTGGCGCCCCTTTCGACCATGTGGTGTGGTGTTTCCACGTGGGACAAACATTATAGAAAATGTTCCCCCTCCCCGATCAGGAACTCTTGATCCGTCTGTCTCGGACTGTACCAGCCTAGTGTCATGTGAGTAGAATTGGCCATTTTGATTATCGAAATTTCGGGTTCCTAAGACAAAGGCTCTCTGTTATTTACGGAAATGCGGGCCCCCTAACATTGTAATTCGTGATAGAAAGGGTCACAGTGACAGGCTTTGAATTGTTGCTTTGATAAATTATATTCGTGCAACAAGGATGTGCATATTCCAATGCTGGGACTAGCGATCATGAACGACCGGGACGACCTTGGCCAGGTGGAAACTCTGTCATTGTAGCCCAGTCGGCCTTAACACGCGCATTGACGGGGGTCTGAGCCACCTTCGCATTGACGGGGGGCGGGTACCCGCCCCCCCTAAGATCTCAAGAACCACGGTAGGTAGCGAAAAACAGTAAACGGCATTCGGTTGCCCATCCCCTTCTCCATCGAAAACATTTGAACCATTTCTTTGTCAGGTCACATTTAAGGTCACGAGAGGTCAAAACATGCCGTCATAGGGATAACATGTAAATTAAGTTTCTCGGCCATTACATCTGAACAAGTAAAGATAGAGGAAAACGACTTGAACTGTATGAATCCTCTCAGCAAGCCGAATCGAATGATATATAATTTGACCTTACTAGATAAAATCAAGGATTTGACCTGACCTGAGGTCAGGTCAGGGTCAAATTATATAAAATGCATATCATTAGAACTGCAAAGCCCAGGCGAGTCTAATGCAGCTAAAATAAGTGCTCTATCACCATCCGTTACTGAGTTATTCCGTAAAAAACCATTTTTCCCATGTATTTCCAATGGAGAGGTCATGCTTCGTACCTGACCTGAGGTCATCGATATCAAAAATACCGGAACATGTTTTAGAGAACTCGGTGGAGCCATTATGTGATATGAGTTTGAATTGGATAAGTTCACCCTGCTCCGACTTCGCTATCTTAAACTTTTTTGAGGTCGGGTCATTTGACCTGTACCGGTGACCTGACCTGAGATGACCAAACCTTAAAATTTTCACAGAAGTTGTAAAAATGATTAGGAAAAAGGTATGCCAAGTACAGCGGCGCTACGCGCCGCCGTTTTTCTGCTATCTCCGAAAAACCCGAGAGGGGCGGGTACCCGCCCCCGTCAATGCGCGTGTTAAACATCCCAGCGAACAAACCAAGGCAACAATACAAACACCAAGAATGTGGAAACACAGCTGAAAATGTGAATACATTACGAAGGAAAATGTTTACAGTGTATATGCAAATGTAGTGGGACATGATTCCCAGCACTTAGATATCGGTAGTGTACCTAGAATAGCAAAGTTACGTTTCCACAGTTTCCACAGGGGACGGTATTTATGTATGTATGTATACATGCATGCAGCAGGTAGTCTGCTTCGAGTCGGGTTGACAAAAGGCCAATAGTGTTATGAACTTCACTTGTTAGTCGCCTTGCTAAAATGGTGATCTTATCTAGGCATCTGTGTCCTCAGACCGGCATAGCCCCTCGCTCTACCATAGTCAACCCTCCTCTCCTGTTATTTAGTGTTTACCACCAAGCTTGTCTGACTCACCTGACATTCAGCAAGTATAGCCCATGCGCGTCTGGCCAGTCAGCTCAGCTGCCATTGGCCGCAGAGATGCGCTCATTAGCGTTTACAGCCGGCCGTGAACAGCTGTTGAGCCATCCTCAGCCGACAGATTCGCCCAGCGGGCACGTGCCGATGAGTTCATTGTTTTACAACGGCGCGCCGCCGCTCCGGAGCGGTGTTGGGGGCTGGCTGCAGACGGCTCGCTTGATGCCCTCGGACGGGGAACAAGTGTGCAAGGTTGGCTGCTGCTGAGTTGCTGAGTTTTCTCGACACGCACTGTCACTGACACTATCAGCACTGCATGTGGGCCGCGCTGTCGTCGCACTATGCCTACGTCACGGCAAATCCATCAGCGTATGCATACACCCACAGTATTGCGTAGGAAGCTGTCGACACTTGACATCTGACGTCACGGTAAGCGACACCGCGACGCATTCGGCAAGCGAGAGGATGGTCCCAGTTCAACTATTCATATAGTTCCAACTAGTCCACTATTCCAATTCAACTTTTCAACTATTCCAATCCATAGCTCCTTAGCGATATCGGGTTTCAATACTGTTTTCTTTGTTCAGCTGTGGATTCGACGTTACATCGCCTGACGTCACTGGTATCACGTCATCACAACACTGTGACGTCACCATCTGGGTTTCGGTCGTGGTGTTAATTGTACCGTCAGAGACGGTGCCGAGAAGCGTTCGTGGGGGGGGGGTGGATGCAGCGGTAAGCACGCCGGATTTATGCGCGGTTATTCTGGGACTATGGCTCGCTAGCCCCCCCTCCCCAAGAGAGCCCTCTAGCCCCACTTGTATCCGCCAGTGTATCAAATCAATTTTCTTAATATAAAGTGTAATCGATGGGCTCATCCGAAAGAACTCCATAGATAGCATGCTAAAAGGACAAATTTTTGGGGGTGGCCCCATATTTCCATAACCTAATATGACATCGTTAGGAATTTGGCGAGATGTATAAAATTCAACTTCGTGTACATTTCCGGGGCCGCGTTGCGCCAAGCTCAGCCGTGTTTCTGCTCGAACACAAAATATGGAGGATTTTCAAAGTTCCCCCCCAATGGGTGGGTCAACTTCCATCTTGTTAGAACACCAAATATAGTGTTGCACTTGAACCCCACTTGTCTTGTTGCTTGACACGCTCTTGGGGTACTTGAAGGACAGAGCAGGCGCGCGTCCAGCACCTTGATGAGTGAGGTTTAAAGATAACACTGGACTTGGTGTGCTTAAAAGATAGAAATTGAGTCTAGAAGAAGAAAAAACAGTTATTCTTGCTGTAGACCGTGTTCCAACTTGCCCCCGCCCCCCCGAACAAAATTGCCCCTGGCCCCGTGGATGCTGGGCAGCCAGCCGGGCTTGTTAATACGAGTACCGCCGCTTGTGTAAATGTGGCTTCTGTCCAGGAGAGCACTAACGAAGCCGTTACCGACTACCTACGCATCGCGACTCACGGCAAGTTAAAGTCATCAGGATTTCTTGTGACGTATCAGAATATCAAGTTGACCTCTGACCCCGCCTTTTAGTTATAGACTTGACATTGGAAGTGCTGCCTTTGATACATCCTTATACCGGTAGATCAAGTGGGTGAGGGAGACATTTCCCCAAAACCATCCGATTATTTTCGAGTTAAAAAATGTTACTCGCAATTGCGTAACCTGCTCCCTTTTCCCTCATACACCCGCCCAGCTACGCCACTGCTGATGTTAAACACACCGATAAATTATAAATACACGAAAGCATACTTTCCTTTTCATGTTTCATTAGACTGTTCAAATAAATGTAAGTGACGTATCCTGCAATTCGATTCAATAAAGATTTGAAATATATAGGATTCTTAGGAGGAGGTAGGAGTGTTCCAGTAATTTGACATAGGGTGCGCAGTGGGGGATCTGGGGGACGGGGGCAATCTGGCCACCCTCCCCCCTCCAAGCGACCGCATTTTACCCAGTTTTTTCCGATTTTCCTCAGACGGTTTGTTTTATACGATTTTCCCGAGATGCCCCCTCCCCCATGTTTCGCCTAGATCCGCCTCTGAGACTGCTTCTATGGTGTGGTACCCAACTGATCGCAATGTGATACCTACTGAGCTAATGAAACTTACCCCTCTTATTCCTCCTTGATGCTAAATCCCTCTCTGTTCCCCAATCAGAAGCGAAATGCGTGGAAAATAAGAAACCGATTAAGAGGACATAAATTGGAGTCTCTATCTAGGTAACGCTTTAAGAGCTCTGAGCAAGTTCCTGGCTAGGTTCGTGGGCGCTTTGCATGTAAGGATTCAGTGGCGTCACCAAGGGGTGCTCTGGAGGGCCTTGAATTCTTGGAAGACTCCTTGGCTACGTCTCTGTCTCCTTACTCGTCTACAAACTTTCCCACAAACTTTCCCAGAGCACATCCCAAAGTGTCACCCAGGCTAGAACTCTTCAGTCTAATGGGAAAGGCATCGATCTTTGAGCAGAATAAACAAACAGTAGCCGGCTTTCATCAGAGATGGCATTGATGAAATTTGCGGTCTGGCAGGTGAACAAGCCATGGCTTTCAACCGTCTACCTTTCTGTGGTCTAATTTTGGGTTTTCTCGAATGGTATCAGGCCGATTAAAAGGTTAAAGGCACGTTACTTCTGACACACGCCATGGCGTCAATTTAAAAAATTGACCTTAAACTAGTACCCGTATATAGGCAGATCCCGGATCTCTGATCGGGGGCACCTTCCCGGGGGCGCCAAATTCTATCAGCGGGCGCCGATTTTTGCATCCTGAGGGGGCAGCAACATTTCGGGGGCGCCATCGACCTTTCAGAGGGCGCCGAGGGTCGATCGGGGGGCACGTGCCCCCTTGCCCCCTGGATCCGCCTATGTACCCATAAGGCACTGGCGGATGCAGACAGGAGGGCCAAGGGGTCATGCCCCCAAATGGCGAAATTTTGGCCGAATTTCTAAAAAAGCACACTGTTCTTACGATTTCTCCCGAGTTCACCCCAAACGGCACTCCTGCGTCCGCCCCTGCTGTTGGGCTGTGTCCAGAATTGCGGCGTTGTTTCTTAACTTACGATGTGATTTTATTGTCCTAGTCAGTGGCGGCTCGAACTCGGTTTCTCGAGGGTAAGATGGAAATTCCGTATATTTGTACCTAATGCTCTAATGTAATTATGCCAGTTATTACGTCAAAACTCCCTTTGCAGTGAAGAGTAGGAAACTATGTTTCGTATATGAACAGCAGTCTTTCTGTTTCCTTCCTCCTGCGCGTAGCAAAGTTTTTGGTACAAGTTATTAAATTAGAATTATTTCTCACATTGCTCTGTTTCAAAAGTGTTCTTGAGATTCGTTGGCATGCGGGATGAAAAATAAATGGCAATAGTAGTTTGCACCTTCTATACCTGCCTATGTCATTTCCGCACCTTATTCGTGCCTTGCCGCCTTCTAGCAGTGGTAAGTCTTCTTCATAATTTCAATTACCTTTTTTATAAATTTTGTTCAAGTTGTTCCTAGTGCGACTGGTGGAGTCGGAGTCTCACTGAAGTCATCAAGGGACTTGTCACGGAGACCCCGACCCCACCACCCGAACGAGTAACTCCCTCAATGGAGGGTTGATTTAGAAGCCAAAGTTTAACGTCCCACAAAGCACAGGGACGGCCGCCCCGCTCAGGTCACCCTCTCACCAGTCAGTTGCCAGCCGACCTGTACGTCGGGTAAACTATTGAGCGCCAGAGCGTCTCAGGGGAACCGATCCCAAGCCTGGAAGTGGACATGCACTGCCACTGCTTGCTTCTGAGCAGCGGGCCGGAGCCCAACGCTCTACCAACTGAGCTACCGGGGCGTTTCTATATTATTTACTGGATTATCCAAGCCAACTTCCGGTGACATAGACATGTTCCTTTTTTAAGTGACGGTTTTGTGAAACCCAGCGTTGGGGTAAACACTATATGAAAAGGTCGGTCAAAGAGATTCAATAGCTGAAAACGGCATATTTCAGGAATTACGCTTATTTGCCGAGAGCTGAATCACTAGATTAGTCCCAGGTCTAGGCCTCATTCAGGATGTCGAAGAACAGAAAAAGGCAAGTTAAGGCAAGTTATGGGAGGCAAGCAAAAAAGAAAAAGGCAAGTTAAGAGACACGGATTTTAAAGAAGCCTCCCATACCTCTCTGCCTTTCACCAGTGTTCACGAATTTTGCATCGATTGGGTCAAGTTGTGCATGGGGCTATATCGCGTCCTCCCTGGAACCTGAACTGGGTCGGAAAATCGAGGATGCCTTATTGTTCAATTTCTGTATGTGTGCAGGTGAAGTCTCAATCCTCTAGCGTTAGATTTGCACGCCTCTCTTCAACAGTTGCTGGGCGGTTGGACTACTGGGTTGCCTGGCAACGGTGCGATTTCGCGGCGTCGCCGGGGAGCGATGATTAATTCCGCCTCCTGGCAGCCACCGTCCCAATCACGGACGCTCTGGCGAGCCTCGTAATGATTTCGCCGTCCGTCAAATTGGGACGTGAGAAAAATCGCGTCGCGCGGTGGCGGCTGCATCTCAGCGCGGGGACGGCTCCGTAAAAACGCCCGCGGCTGCTGCCGCCGCGCCGCCGCATTCCACCGAGGCGCGGCTCCGCCCATTCACGGTGACGTCAGCGAGACTCCGCCCACCGGCCGGCGGAGGCCTGGCCATTGGTCGTCGGGCGGCGCTGGTTATTCCCTCGCAACATCTGAACGGCACATTACCACCAAATAATAGAGCGTATTGAATAGAGGTGGACGTACAATACGCCGCTCTGGGTGTTATTGAATCTGTGTGCAAAACTTACTTACTGGAGTGCATATTAAATTGTACGTGAAAAGCAAGAAGTGTGTTTGGCAAGCCAGTGCAGTGCAAAGTGGCAAAAGTGGCTTACGAACGAGTATACCGCGACTACTTGGATACGATGCTGACTATGGAGGGCGACCTGAAGGGCGGCATCGGGCACATGCCGCCCAGCCATCACTCGCTGCCCCACCACGCGCAGCACATCAGCCACCCGTCCCACTCTCCCATCTCCCACGGGCTGACCCAAGTACCGCCCAACAACGGCGGACCGCCGTCCCAGCAACAGCACCCGCAGCACCAACAGCAGCAGCAGCAGCAACAGCAGCAGCAACAGCAGCAACAGCAGCAGCAGCAGACGACCAATAACAACAACAACAACAGTAAGCTGTCGGGCTCGGCGGCCGCCCAGGCGGCGGCCGATCGTGTGAAGCGGCCGATGAACGCCTTCATGGTGTGGTCCCGCGGCCAGCGCCGCAAGATGGCCCAGGAGAACCCCAAGATGCACAACAGTGAGATCTCGAAGCGGCTGGGCGCCGAGTGGAAGCTGATGAGCGACACCGACAAGCGGCCGTTCATCGACGAGGCCAAGCGGTTACGCGCCGTGCACATGAAGGAGTACCCCGACTATAAGTACAGGTAAGTGGCGACTGCATCACCCTCAGTGGCTAGAAACACGTACTGCGGTATTTCCAAGCTTTCCTTGGCGTTATTTATTATCTCTCTCCGTCATAATCGCGCAGAATAAGCCAATGTATGGCTGGTATCTTTTTTACGGATCCCGGGGCACGTATCACCCCCAAAATAATCCCTAGTTCGGAAATGTAGCACTCTAAAAGGTCTCCTCTTTTTCGATGACGCGCGGCTATGCCGATTCGGTCCGTGGCTATTGATCCGGCTTCGAGCCTTTCAGGCGGAGTTTGCCACCTCAGGTCGTCTCGCCAACCACCTTGTCGGCCACGACCCAGCTGGTGCCACAAAAACACTCACAGAAACGTTATCGGTCGACGCTCTACAGTTCGCGATCGACCCCTGCGAACGCTGAAATAGTCTACCTCCTCAGAGTTGGAATGCACTAAAAATTGCAGTGCTGGCATCTGGCTCCAGTTTCATATCACCCAAAATTCGGGTTTAGAATTCATTAATGTGTCAGGAATACATTCTTTGAAGTGCAAACGTCGTAATTTTCGCAGAATTCTCCGCCAGTTTTAAATAGCTTTGCTTCCTAAGCTCGAGCAGAAAGTATTCCTAAAATAAATATTCAATTTCGCCAGAAATAAAACTATTTTATTCGAGACCTAGGGGTCTGGGTGGCAGAGCCGGTTTACGCGCGCTCGGCTCGGCCTGTGATATTCTGTAGGTGCGTAGTTTTGTGGGTTCGAACCTATCCGGAGGCAGGATTTTGTGTCCCGGCCTAGCTCAAGCCTAGTTCCCCACTGCCCCTCCGATGCCATATCGCATCAGCAGTTAAACCCCAAAAATGACTTTTTAGAGACTAGTTAAAATGTTCATTGTTTTCAAAATCAGCGAACGGTATTTCCGTTTCCCAGAAACATCCACGTCAAGTTGTGATAAAATGGGACATTCAACATTCAGCTTATATAATCAACTTGATCAACATTCCTAATCATAGTCAACGCTCAGCTTTGTGCGCTGAAGCCGATTGTGGACTTAGCCCCAATGCTGCCTGCGGGCTATAGTCCTGTCAGAATCCCCTTCTGCATTTCCCTGCTATGGCCGTGACGTCACTGTCCTTCCAACGCATTAGTGGTCGCCAGAGGCTTAATGACTGGAAAGTTACACATTTGCATATACGGTTAATCCAGCCTTTTTAGAGGCCGATGGCAATCTGTGAACACCAAATAAAGCACTGGATTTATTAATACACTACACGACTTTTACAACCTGTAAAAACTTGATGCTTATTTGGGTATGTGTTCGAAATATTTAGCTCAATTTAATATTTTTGGACGGGTTGGTCAGGCCAATCTGCATCAGCGGGTGCATCGGCCAATCTCTTAGAGCAATCAGGTGTCAATGGCTCCTTTTCTACATATCACGGGCATGGTGCCTCTTACCTGCACGGCTGAATATTTCTTAATCGATTTTGTTCGTAAAACAAAGCGATTTTATCTAGGTATTGCCCTGCGAGCAGGTCTTTGAAAAGTACGTTTTCTTTGATGGCTCAGCTTTGTTTTTTCTTGCGTGGTTTTTCTTGGACCCATTGCAAACTGTACAAGCTCATTAGGCACGAAAGTACGCGATATTTAAACTTATTTGAGAACTTTTGACGGGGAGGCTATATTGAGTCGCGACTGGCTGAAGATGGTTGAAATGTGGCTATAACACTAATGTCAGGGCAAAACATTTCAAAGCGGTTGGCTGTGAATTGAAATTGATAGGCACAAATGGAAACAAAATATCAGTGTATCTCATCCAAGGCTCCAAAATATATTTCTTGTTCAATCTGGTTTTAGTTCTTCGTGCAGCGTGAAGCTAAAACTCACATAAGCGGAGTTGTTGAAAATCTGCCAGTTTTCTCATTTTCAATCTAATCCCTGCTAAGACGCATCTGATTTAAGTGCTTACCAGTGCTTTTGGAATGAGAGACAATGTATCGTGACTGAAACGTTTCTTTTGAATGGATGGACAAGAATCACCCCAGGATTTCTGCGATAATTGTCTGTTTTAACCACTTTTTCGGCCTTCTCATTTGGGGGTCTTGTTGCTCGGGGAAATTTGACCCTGTGACCTAGCTTCCCGGTTTGCAATATGCCACCCAAGCCTCTGAATGTTATTTTTACATTGCATCTGGCAGAGACCCACGAGTATGCTGCCGATGAATACCTTGTACAGCGGCCAGCTCTTTTGCTGATCCATTATTTGTGTTGCCAATAAGAGACAGACATGCTAAAGATCAGTCAGTCTCTATTAGTGTAAAGTATCAGAAATATCTTCCAATGCCTGAGAAAATATTTAGCAGCAGAGGGTCTCATATGTCCAAGCCTCCACTATTAAACCACCGTATCATGAAATATCATGAGTCACCCTGAGTTTGAACGATGACACCTTGGTTATACGGAGCACGAGAAAGTCAGCATTTATCTTCGTCAAAGAGTCTCGCATGGCGCCGTGGTAGTGCTCCTATATTGTATAAAAAGTCGCGTGGTACACAGCTGGGTGACTTCTGCCATTGCAAAAACCAGCACAGGGTCTATACCCTGCCTGCCACTCTCCACCTGTCCTGTACCTAAACCAACCCCATCGCAGAGAATTGCTGAGCTGCTGTTTGCTCGGTGCACTCTCTTTAGCTCGCCAATGTTCTGAGGCAATCCGAACCCCACTAACTTCTGCTTGGCGTTTCAGCTTTAACGCGTAACTAACTTTTTTATTTGCCCCACTGGACTTCGCCATATTAGAGGATGTTGTGACGTTGGGTTCAACTTTGAGACTACGGAATGGAATCGGAAGTCGAAAGTTATCGACTTAGATCAGCCAGCATCTGAAGACTCATCTCGACTCGAATATGCGGCGAAGGAGCTCGGCCAGTGTTATTTCACGAGCTCATGCAACAGCCAGACATGAAGCCAGAGGGCATGTTGGAAAAACAAACTGTCATCAGCTCATGTTGCAGCCCAAACAGTTGAAGAGAAGACATCGGGCGCGAGAGAGCCTACGCCACTGCAACACCCAAAAGACAGACAGACTGATACCCACCAGAACTCACACGAAAACTAGCTACGGGGACCTATTGCTGGGTGCAAAGCTGGTTTGGCAGAGGATATGTTTGACTGAAATAACTATGTAAGCATCTTTATTCCGTCCAGCTGTGCTTTTAATATCCTCCAGAATGAGATAAAGGCATACTTCAGTTGATTATTAACTGGAGGCTTACGGAAGCAGGAATCTACATAGAGACGATAGTTCGACTAACGGCCTGAGAATGGGCCCAGCTGAGCGAATGGCTGACGGCTCTTGCCAACGTACTGCTGGCGCTGGCTGACGGTCCCGGCCAGCTTGCAGCTGACGGCCCCGGTATATGCGCGGCTGACGGTGGCTGTCGCGCCGGTAGTCGGAAGCCACGGCCGCCGCAGTGTTCCGTTAGTACTGCACGTGCTTGACACTGTGAACTCGACCACGCCGTGTTGCCGGCCACCCCCAGTGTCCTCCCCTCCCCCAACTCCCTAGGGGGTCGGCCCTCTTACCTGGGATACTCTCTCCCTCCCCAGGGGCAGGGTTACCTCCCCGCCTGGAGCTTGGAGTGGAAACCAGTCTGTTTGGCCGGAGGCGGGCCCTGGGTCCGTGCTACAGCTGGGGGAGCGACTGCACTCGTCCACCGCCCGCACATGGACACGTGTTCTAAGTTTCGGCGGGTAGGTCACCCAGGTAGCTCCGGGTCACCTCCGGCTCTGCCCGGTGGCTGTTGGCATTTCTGCCGACGGCTGCGACGGCAGCTAGGCGAGCTCCGACGCGGGGCCGCCGCCGGCCGGCGCAGAAGGGGCCTCCTCTGCACCGTTCTTCTACCTGTCCATCAGATTGGATCTCAAGGAACTGTTCTTTCACTCGGATTTCCTAATTACTATATCAAATGTGATTGGTATGTATTGAATTTGACACAAAAATGGCATTGACTGTCATTTTTAGTGTAATTGATACCGAGCTACGAGTATCTCTCCTGGAAGCTAATCTGAATGGTCTGTCTCCACCGATACATCTCTGCTATGAACCATCTGATCCAGAAAGCGTTGTCACCAAATATCTACATTTGCGGACATGCTGTACTCAGCCCCTCATTTAGCTTGAGCTAGCCAACTCTGGAAGCCACTCTTAACAACATCGTGTTACATGTCATCGCGTCACATTAGCGGCGCCACCCTCTTGATAGCCGAGCTCATTGCTGGGTACACACTCCATATGTTCCGGCCCCTGCCGCAGTTGGCCGTAATCAGATCCCGCTGCCGCCGGCGGTGGTGCCGAACGTCCCGGCGGCGGCGGCGGCGGCGGCCGAGCCGGGCCGTAAACGCCGCCGCCGCCGCCGGGCTGGAGGGGAGAGACAGCTCTCTGTTCGGGGCGGGGCTGACCACGTGGTGATTTGGGGGTACGCCGGTTAGTGTGTTTCTAGATTGTCTGGACATGGCTCCCGAGCTGTGTGTTTCCCGTGGAAAGCGCAGCATGTTATGTACGATGCGAAGTTGATGATCCCAGCTAAGTACCATGCAAATTCTGAATTTCTATCACATGATCCGCCTCTGGCTTTGATATAATTTCGCTAAAGCATGAGGAAAACCGATCAGCAAATGCTCCAACCAACCAATGCCTACTACATGATTTATTTGAACGAAGCAAAAAGTTATCACGATAATTCGGCAGAGAGCAGCTGGTACCCTGCTCGCACTTTGGCACCAACCGGAGGATCATTTTCCTGCCATAGCCTAGAACTGCTCGACATTGCTGAGATCTGACCTCTTCGAAACTTGTCAATAAGCTCTTGGGGAAGGCTGCTGGCCTCTGGATCGGTTCAGACTCTCCTTTGAAATGGATATGATGTATAAGAGCGCTTTAAAAGTTGTGGTCATATGGTGTCGTTAACATCAGTGGGAGACATTCTCCTTATCAGCTTACATTTATTCAGAGAACCCACTGGACTTGAATCCGGAGCTTCTACTCAGGTAGCAGTCGCCTTAACACTCAGGCATGCATATCTAAGCCTTCCCCGCTTGCTGGCAGCTGTCAACGCGACGTAACTAATACTGCCAAACATAAGCATCACCACCCACAAAAAAGTGGGGGGAGGGGGCAGCCAAACTTCAACCTGATGCTGATAAAAAACTTTCCACTTGAGGACGAAAAACTGTTCAAATTTGGGCGCCTCGTTGCCTTCCGCAGCGGCTAGTTATAAAAATGTCCGGTTTTCTCCCATTTTGACTGAGATCAGGGATTCTTTGTCCAAAAAGTGAGGGACCAGGCACCCCTGGCCCCCCTTTTCCGATGCTTATTCTGCCAAAATAAGGCTACCTGCCCTCCGTCGTGGTTAAGAGTGACGTTAAGTCGGATTTGATTGTGAGAGGGGGTTTGGCTGCGTGACTTTCCTTGACGCGAGCTTCTCCAGCAAGTTGAGGCCATGCAATAGTGCTTCAGTGTTGAATCAATTTTCATACAGAGCCTTACTGCCCCGTGCATCCTTTCCTGTGCTCAGAACTGAGACAAATAAATTTGCCAGGAAATGTGGCTTTAAGCTAGAGGTTGGCATGCCCAAATATTTTTACATCCATCCGGGTCATTTCAATCCATGCCGTCCCGTTTTGTTCCGGAAAATATATAAACACGATAATGCCCCAGCCCACTCAATTTTTCCTGTGTTTTCTTATAACAACAACATCTCTGTTCTGTCCCCTTCATGATTAAGTTTGAAAATGTTCGTCCTAACCAGTCGTGTTCCATTCATTCACTTAAGTCACATCCCATTTTCCATCCCATGCAGACCTCTAGTTCAAACTCAATGCTAACATTAGGACAGGACCAGTTTTTGCGTTCAGAAATGCCTCTTTCACGGCTATGATTAATGCTGGAGGCCATGTGAAAAGCTTTACGGGCAGGACTTAACCCAAACACCGGTCAATTATATCATTATCCTTCCCGCTTGGGAGGGCGAATAATGGGTGTTATGCTGTCTGAGGGGCGCTTCGCAATTAGCGGTTAGAGATAGTGCCTTACTCCCCAACAGTCTTTCCTCTCTTGCCTGTGTATTAGTCGGTCCCAGATAGTACGTTCCATGCCGAGGCGTCGTCGCTTCGCATTGGCTGTTTAGCATGAGCCTCTTGAGCTCGAGGGTGTTACTTTTAGCCCTGATTTGTTGGAGGCCGCGCGGTCAGCCATTGAGCGCCCGCAACGAAATATGGAGATTCAGATTCACAGATCAGATAAGGACACCACTGGAATGGCCGTGGGGAGCCCCTAGAATCCAAGCTTTCCACCAAATCCTCGGACCCTAAGTCCACCACTAAAGAAGTCCCCTTATTTGCTCCTTTTTGTTCAACTTCCCCCTTCCTTCGATCTAGTCGTAGCCTATTCTAACCCCTACTGCTGTGTAGGCTATCAAGGTTTATTCTTGGTTGAAGCATATATTTAGCATGATAAGATACATCCCTTCCCAGGAGGCACTAACAAGTTGCATTTCCGGTCACACCTTTGACATCTGATCATTAAGTCTCGCAGGTCGTTTTACCTTATTTATGTTGGTATTCTTTCCGGGTTCTTATTGTTAGTTTTTGATCGTGTTGTTCCTTTTTGCGGTCAATAAGCAGCAGACCACCCCCAAAGAGTCACAATAATATTCGGAGCTACACCTTATTAGCATTACATACATACCGCGGGTCGTTTCTTTACATTGCTTGGGGTCTTGATCAGGGACGTGACCGTTGGAACGAGAATACTCCAGATCATTTTCGTTCGAATGAGTTGTTTCTTCATTCTCTTATTCCACTGGCAGGGGCGTGCATTTTTATGATAGCGTGCTCAAATTTGAAACAATGTCGATAACCACCATAAAAATTGATAACATAATGTAACGTGTGTTGTAGCCTTTCCATATGCTTGGTAAACTGCCTGATATCATTTTAAGGTCCATTAAATGATAAAGACGGAATCTAGAGGATAACATAACACCACTTCAGCGTTTCATTTGGGATGCCCGGGAACCCCTAATAAAATATAAATACACACCCATTTTCACTGGTCTGAATGAATAAGGAAACGTTCATGGTAATTGTTTTGGAAATTTTATTTACACTGGGAGATTTTAGGCCAATATTTGTGGTTTTCTTTGAGAGATCTTCAAACAGTATGTTTGTTAACCGGGAGGGATTGAACATCAGCCGAAGGTAAAAACTTTTTCTCCCATCAAAACGATGAAATTTTGTGGAAAGATTGACTAGGGATGTTCCGTAAAATGAGTCAATATTGAACACTGACAGTGCTGTGGCCTTCTATTTTGCAGACTTTTCATCCAGTTTTGAGACTTTTTCTTTGAGATAAAGCATCCTGCCGGCCAGCGTGCATTTCAAATTATATGTGAAAATGCATGGATTTGTGTATGCAATGTTTCACCCTTATTTTTGTAGCATCTATTGAGACCTGGCTTTGCTTATGCAGTTTCTTTATTTGAGTGTTATATACACTTCCAGTGTCAAGGAGAAAGATGGTTGTAGATCATTGTTTCCATTATTACCATAAAGTGTCGTTTTTAGCATAGTTTTATTTCCAACACCACCATATCTTCGATTTCTTATGCTTGCATCGTAGCCCCCATGGCTAGAGGAAGATGTAGCATAATTTGTTTTAATTTCTTTCGCTAAGCCATGTCTTCAAGGTAGTTTGCGATTGTATGAAAAAATACAGGTTAGTAACTGAGCGCACAGGCGACAACTTAGGGAGTTGTCAGCCAGTGTAGTTAGTGTATGCAAGTCAGTGTAGTCAGTGTAAGCACTGTAGACAATTCACTGTAGTCAGTGCAGACAAGTTAGTATAGCCAGTAAAGATAAGTCAGTGTAGACAGTGTAGACAAGTCAGTGTAGCCAGTGTGTGCAAATCAGTGTAGTTAGTGTAGTCAGTGTAGACAGTGTAGACAAGTTAGTTCAGACAGTGTAGACAAGTCAGTATAGCCTGTGCAAGTCAGTGTAGAAAAGTCAATTTATTCAGTGCATGCAACTCAGTGTAGTCAGTGTAGACGTAGTGCAGTTAGTGTAGACAAGTCAGTGTAGCCTGTGTAGACAAGTCAGTGTAGTCAGTGTAGACAGTGTAGACAAGTCAGTGTAGCCAGTGTAGACAAGTAAGTGTAGCCAGTGTATGCAAGTCAGCGTAGTCAGTGTAGGCAAGTCAGCACACTGTCAAATGAGTGCTTGAACAATGGTGGAAAAAAGGGGCCCGACGAAGTTTTAAGCTGGGGATAAAAATTCCAGGGGACCTTCACTGGTGGGGGAGTTGTCGCCTGTCTTTGGCCTTATTGAGTCCTCTTTCAGTGGAGGATCCAGGACTTGATTTTTGGGAGATCGTTTCTATTTCAAGGATATGCATGGCCGTCCCAGAGAGCCCGTTTTCTGGCCAAGTACACCTGCTGTGCTTGTATCCTTGGGGGCCTACCATGGGAGTTTATTGACTGGTTTGCTGGCCCCACGCCACCTATACCTATTTTGTCAGGACCTCCTTTGAAATCTCTGGTGCCTCCAACATTGTTCAGAGTTCTCCTGCGTGAGAGTGGTGGTATTTTCTACAAAAATGTATTTGCTGCTCGTTTCTAGGCGTTGTGGCCTGTGCTATAGCCTTTATGACATCCAAACTTCATCATTATGTCGATCTCATTATTCGACTTGCGGGCCTTTGCCACCTCCCAGAACATACCCAGTGACCTCTGCATTGACCAGAGAGCCTCCGGTGTCGCCATGGGTTCCTCCCGTGTCTTATCCCGGACCGCTTATATGCAGTTTGATTGTTGTCTGCATAGTTCTGGAAACTTTGCCTACAATCTACGAAACACTATATGATGCAATAGAGGCCTGTTTTGGCGCTGTAAGTGTCTCTTTTTGCGATTTTGGAGGCCGCCATTGCTATTGACTGGCTTTGCAGCTTTGGGGCTTTACGACACACCGACTGCTGAGGTCGTATGAAGGTGTCCACTCTCACCCTGTTTTTTTTAATTCATGCAATTCTATTGCTAGAAAAGGTCCGCCATCCATTTAAACGGGTAGCCAGGCGTGCCCCTCTGCGATCCCAACGACAACAGTACCCTTACGTTAACACCACCAGAACATAAAATATTACAGTCGCGGCACGCCCTGTTAGGAAAGAAAGTAACTTAAAGAAAGCATAATAAATATCATACTATTAGTAAAAACTGCCATAGTAGCTCCCTGTAAATATACGGGAGCAGGAATGGTCTATTTAGGTTAAATGCACATATTTAGCTCATTACCGGTTAGATTGTTGTTTTTTCCAAACGGACTACCAAACTGAGATTCGTGTTAGCCCTCCGAGATTCTGGAAAAGTTCTGTTGCGGAGTATTATGGGGATCGGAACGCCGCATGCAGAATACCCGCCCGGGGATTTGAGCCCGGATCAGCGGCGTGGATGTCGAGTGCTATTCTCCCACGCCGCTGCATCTTCTGACTGGGGCCCCCTGGGCCTAACGCTCTGAGGGCAGCAATTGCTTCTGCTGAAGGAGAATTTAACAATTAACGGACTTTAACTTTTAAAAGATAGGGGGCACATATTCCCCAGTTCCCCGCTCTGACTGAGTCGCTGCAGTAAATTCAGCATTGAGCCTCCAGAGGGTATCATCAATGGCAAAGCTGCCTGAGGTCGTACAGAGCACCTACGTTCTCGTAGGTCACGCCCTCTCGCTTATCTCTAGCATCAGTTCCCATTGGTGCTCCATCATGATTTATTTATTCATTTATTCAAAATAATCGCCAACAGATAAAATCCACTTACAGGCCAAGTCAAAACATTAAAAAGACTATCTAATCACAAGAATCGAGACAGTGTACTTCCTAAAAACGGTAAAAGTTAAAATATATAAATATAAAAACACCGAAACATAAAAAAGAGATAAGAGCTAATAGTGTAGCTCTTACCGAGCATTTACAAATCTCACCACACGTGTCTTGAAAGTATTAAAATCGTCACAAAAGAAGTCGGCCCCGGAAGCGGCTAGAAATGTGTTCATGCCTCTCGGCACCCTACAGAAAAGCCCCCGCTGACAGTGCTGACACGGCCACGCAGATTACGGCAAGCTATATCTTCTGACCTTTTCAGTTCAAATACCATTATGAAGGTGTCCCATCTCTCAAGGCAAGCTTGTGTTGGAAAGGTATGATGCAGATTATCTTACAGTGCGGAAAATACATTTTCAGATTTCCTGTGATGAATAGTACGTAACACGAGAACGCACAGATAACCTGGAGGCACTACAGGGTTTTATCAATTACTTTCAATTCTGATTGATCATTGCCAGGATGAACATATGTACGAGTATATGGTTTTCCTAAACCAGTTGGATGATCCAAATGAGTGTTTAGTTACCCGCAGCAATAGATCAGTAACAGTACCTACTATCAGCAGCTTACTATGTGTTAAGTGAGGTTTTCAGTTGTTTACCTTTCCAACAAAAGCTTGCCTTGAGAGATGGGACACCATAATGGTATTTGAACTGAAAAGGTCAGAAGATATAGCTTGCCGTAAAAGCCCTTGTTTTGGATTGTATTTTGTCCTGAATCTCACCATTTGAGGAGACAGATGATGCTTCAAGAGCGGAATTCGGCCTCAACCGGCCTTGCGCCGGGCCCAGCTATCACCGAACAGCCGCCGAGGGCTGTTAGACTTGTAAGCGGATGAATAGGGAAGGTGTGGGTGTAGTGCGTTTAAAAAGAAGTACACCTATGAAGCGCTGCTGCTCCTTAAAAAGCGAGTTCTGAGAGAAGCCAAATATAAGACTAGAGTTGTCCGTGGTGTTCTCCACGGGACTGATAGCTCAATTTATATTGCATTAAGGTACCATATTCCCTTTAAAAGGCAGTCGTCCCCGGGAAACGGCATAATTCCGAGAAGTTCCACCCTATTCCACTGATAGAGCCAAGGGTTTGGGTCATCGGGGCCCATTCGGCCAGGACTAGGGCGGTAAAAGGTGTAAGCGGGGAGGGGTGACTGCGGCTGCAGCCCTAATGAACAGGGCCTTAAACAGGAGCGGTGGGTGTGCAGTGTTAACCGTCATCTCTTGGTACGGAAAATTGCTAAGTCGGAAGGGGAGGTGGACGGCAACTGCGGTTGCGCCAGTGCGCTACATTGCCTTTCTATAGGACGGCCTTAAGATTAGAGCACACCTTAAAATTCATTGTTCGGACTGCAATTTCATTCGTCCCGGAGCTTACCATTTGCGAATGGGATGTGCTGAGAGTGTAATTCTTCCCCAATGACCCGGCGACGTCCGTTAGACTAGTAGAAGGAGGAGAGGGAGGTGTAACAGTAGTGCGCTCA
Source organism: Lepas anatifera (assembly GCA_034440635.1). Taxonomy (NCBI): domain Eukaryota; kingdom Metazoa; phylum Arthropoda; class Thecostraca; family Lepadidae; genus Lepas; species Lepas anatifera. The sequence continues at coordinate 1,437,017 of JAOTON010000337.1, forward strand.
AAAATAAGTTCGCTCATGAAACGCTGTTGCTCCGTGAAGAGTGAGTTCTGAGAGAGGCAAAATATGAGACCAGGGATTTCTGGTATGCTCTACGCGACCGATACCTCAGTTCATCTCTCATGAGGGTTCCATATTTACTTTGGTTTTTAAATATGTTTTTTATTTTCATTTGGCCATCCTCTAGCAGTCCCTGACGGTAAGTCCTGAAGTTTACCCATTTTGTGGAATATGCCGCCGTACTCAATCAAGACACTAGGTGCGATTCAAATTAAATCAAGAGACTAGGAGTCAATAAACGATGCAAACAGTTCCCTCAAAATATACTGACATGACAAGGCTTCAACATACAACTCCGATGTCCAATGGATAAAGATTTCTTTCATAATTTGTATTCGCATCAAGCAGGTGTTGCTCCTGAGCTGTCACGGGATGTTTGAGCTCCATATCAGATTGAGGTTTTTGCAAGAACTAGGTATGTCTGAAGATGATGCGTTATGCTGCCGCGAGCGTATATACCGCAGTGGTAGGGCACTCCGTGTGGAGTCCCAAGTCTTACCAGCTGCCACTGCACACATAATGACCGCTTGGTACACCGAATCAAGGTATTGGAGGGGGTCACAAGAGTGAGCACTCACATTTCAATATTGTCCGTTAACTGATGATGCATGGCAATGCCCCGCCTACACTGTTTTACGTGTCTTAACTTCTACGAAACTGTCTTTCTGCTGAAGGTGCGCGTAGTTTACGATTCATGAAACTGAGCTGTTCAATGCGGGAGTCATGAAGGATATTTCCACCCGTCCAGGTGGCACCGGCCTGAAATTAGTCCGAACCAGCGGAGGGAGCGGGAACATTCACCAATGCCATGCTCGGCACGAGCCGCCAAAACAGCAGCTGCCATGCCGCTCTGACGGCCGGATTTATCGACGGCCTCTGAGCTGCGCCCCTGATCGGGTCCGGTGCCGTCTCGGTCAGCTGCCTCGGCCGCCTGTTTGCCGGCTCCGCGCCGCCGGCGAGCAGCGGCGCCCCGCCGCGCCGCCACTGCCGCAGCGCACACCTGGCCGCGTCGATGACGCCGCAGAACAGCGCTGCGCCGCGGGAGACCCCTCTGCCGCTCCCCGCCTCGGGGGGAGAGCGGCCGGCGTCGACGCGAGAGGCGGCCTCAACTGACGCCGCGGAGAGCTCGACTCGCACGGCTGATGCGGCAAATCCGGCTGGGACTGGGAGAATAGTGTTCATATTGTGTTAACTGACGCTGCAGGGCGAACTCAGGCTGGGACCATGCGGCATCAATCGACGCCAGGGCATATTTTAAGCTTCAAAGTGGTGGGACATTTTGCCCGCCAGTCCCCCATGCCATGTCCACCAGTAAACGGCCCTGAACGGCCCAGTGCCCACCAGTCATTTGATGCTCTAAAAGTGCCCTGTTGGAAGGAATTCGTGCCGTTTTCAGCCGAATGTCCACCAGTCTCAATTCCTTAACATATGCCCTGGTTGACGCTGCAAACTCGACTGAGACTGGGAGAGCTCCACAGTTGAAGAAGTGATGTCAACTGACGCTACAAAGTGGACTGTGACCGGGAGTCTACCAGGACTGGTGTGATCTCGGCTGATGCTATAGGCTGGACCGTGACTAGGAATTGGAAGGACAGTATTTCTGATGCAGCCTCACCTGTAGCTACCAGCTGGGCTATGGCTGAGACAAGCCTGAACACTATTTCTGAGGCAGAAATAGTGTTCCGTAACTACAAATCGGACTATGGCTGGGACTCGCCAGAACACTATTTCTTAGGCAGAAATAGTGTTCCGTAGCTACAAGCTGAACTATGACTGAGAAACGAAGATACAAGCTGGATTATGGCCAAAACACTATTCCTGAGGCAGAAATAGTGTTCTTTAACTACAAGCTGGGCTATGGCTGAGACTCGCCAGAACTATATTTCTGAGGCAGAAATAGTGTTCTTAAACTACAAGCTGGACTATAACTGATACATGCCAGAACTCTATTTCTGAGGCGGTCTCATCGGTAGCTTCAAGCTGGACCAGAGCCGGAGCGATAGGACGCCGACGGAGTACGGGAGTGTGGGTCTCTGAGGGACAGCAGCGGGAGCAAAGGAACAGGATGACTTCATTTGGCATGGCTCTGTTGATGTCGCAGCCCTGCGCTTGGAAAACGGTTCAGTCATATACTACCAGTGGAAGCAGTGGGATCGGTGGCCAGTCGAGATGAAGAAGGACATGGTCTTAATTTCACAGCAGACACAATAGTGATGACTGAGCAGCAGCGGGCGCGCTGGATTCCCTCAGTGTGTGTGCAAGTGCAACCAACCCATTGGCAGATACAGGAGCAGCTTGTGGAGGGGCCAAACTTTCGTTTGGGGCGGGGGCTAAATCGAGAAAAAAATCGCACAAACATAGTATTTTAAAAAAAACGGCCAAAATGTGGTCCTTTTGGGGGCCAAAAGATACACTTTAGGCTTTGGTGGGGGGCCACGGCCCCTTTGGTCCCCCTTATATCCGCCAGAGAGCCAACCCCACCTGCGTACGGCGCTCTAGTTTATGGCTTTGGTGTAGGTCATAACTATGTGCTACTAAGAGACCGAGTTTTGGGGGCGACATTGTCTTATGAACAATTTGGGGACAGGAATTATTGGATGTTGCAGTTTTCGTGACATGCACAGTTTCACAGTTTTCAGACTTTTCATGCACTTTGTTTTGTTCGGTAATTTTAGTACATGGCCGTGAACTGGAAAACACAAATGATTCATATTTCCTCCACCCTGTTCACTAAATGAGGCCCGCTCAGTAGAAAGATTCTGTGGTGGATGCGGTCTCTTAACTTGTGTCCTGATAAACATCTTCTGAGGTTTCTACCAAATGACCTGCACACTGAACAATTCAGCTGTGGAACAAAGCCTTGCCTTCTACAGTTCTTCCTGTACAACCCTGATGAAATTGACATCCCAAGTAAAAGCTATGTGACCCTTTGGAGCATTCAGACTGCCGATGTTCTTTGGAACTAGAACAGTTGCGACTTTTTCATCTAACGTGCTCAATGCACACCCAAATGCACCCAAATGCTTTCTTTAAATCTCGTAGACTTTGGTCCATTGCGGTTGTCAAGTTTTATTTGAGGGATGAATTTGCAAAAAAGAGACATCGGACTGCACTTTCGAGAGCATCACTTTTGCAATTTAATCGCCTTTCCTTTCAATGAGGCCCACCGAGGAAATGAAGACTTTGCCGATGGGCATGAATGTGTTTTGTGGGACATGGTGCCAAACGGAGACACAGAGTCGCAAAATATTCAAAACCTTCTCTGAGAAGGTAAAAAAACGTTGCGGAAAGTCTGCGGTAAGCCAGGTAATTGTCTTATTTATGGTCAGAAATAATGATGTTTCAGACTTAGAATTTGACGCTGAGGTATACGTAATTCCATGCAGAGACCATATCCACTGTTACATTTTGAAGGTAAGTTTAAGTGTCAATGTCAATGAAATATGTGTATGCATTCGTTTGGGCGCGTGGTGAGTTCGTGTGGACTCGGATCGAAAATAGAGAGAGCTTGCTCATTTGCCATATTAATATCCTTCCATGAGAATATCAAACATCAACCCAGCAGAAGAGAAAACGAATACGTATGACAGTCTGCCCAATTTGAACTTTTCCTTGATATGAAAGCAATTCAGGCGTCTTTTCAAAATTACCAACTGGTACAGACGTCACATTTCCAGCACATGCTTTGGTTTCTCCTTTCTCATGATAAGGACTGCCCTGCTGTTTTCAATTATATACTCTCACATGTATCTGTCCATGGAGACGGCTCGTTTTCCTGGGAACCAGCTCCGACGTGGGGAAGTTTTCTCACCGGTTAGGGCTATCGCGGTGCCTAGTGTGATTATGTGTGCTCAGCTGGGCGATAAGGGGGTATTTCATCTTTGATCAGACTTTGATCAGTGCGGGAATGTTCTGGTTCTGCAGCCATCTTAAGACGTGGGCAGATTTTTACCCTGATTCTGTCTCGTTATAGATGCCGAAAAAGTCGAGCGAATCCACTTGGTGGCAACATGAAATCATTTCTGGCCAATCCCTGCGAGACAGACAAGTTAGTATCTGGCCTTGTCAGTGTTGTCTTTCTGTTTGTTATTTTTGCCTTTTGATAACGTTGCAATCAAGTTTGAACCTCCATGGACGCGCTTATTTTGTTGAGTTTGATGTTTCCCTGGTGTTATGAGTTGGCGTTTGCTATGTGGTGTGTGAGCTTGGTTTTCAAATTGCCGTTTACCCTCAGTAACGCTCCTGATTCTATTTGAACACTGCCGAATAAGTTTCTCTCTGTAATTTTCGTGTAATTTTCGGGGAGGGTGATTTCATTTCAAATGAGTCTGTGGAGCCAAATTACGGGGCTATGGCCCATGCCTGTTGCTGCACTACCCACACATCGTAAAATCAATAACAGTGGTGGTCGACGGCACGAATTACAGTGTTTGACAGTGGCAGTTTGCGGGGAAAACATCTATTACGCAAAGCCCCTGATTATCATCTTTGCTTGATGACCGCGCGGCCTGCAGGGCGCCCAAAACTACTCAATCAGGGATAGAGACCAAGGGTGTTGGAGACCTAAAAACCATGAAGGGGCAGAGCACTATTTAGGTTCATTTTTCCACACAACATGTTGGGTTAATGTTTGATATTTTCATTGTCTTGCTGAAAGAGCTGAGGCGAGTTTAGCGGTATTGATTTGCAAGTCTTTCTTGCGGTATCTATTATTCCAAATCTCTAGAATTATTTGTATGTTTACTGAAAAAGTATATGTCTGGGAATTTAAGAAATGATAGATAAGATTTCTTTGGGGCCATCAGTGCTGTGGCATATTTCCGAGCAATGCCGATGCTCCGCCAGTAAGTCCATCCGTGTGCTTTCCTCCGCTGCACGAACCTGTGCACGAAACTGTTTCTCTCACGCGTGCTATTTCTCATCACCTGTCTCTAGTGTGGACCTCACCATACGCGCCTTCCACGTTATTTGTGTGTTGCACATCTATGGTTGGTGTCGCCCCGTCGGCCCCGGGCGGTGTCTCTGCTGTGCCGGTGTGCGCTTCCCTGTACCGCTGAGCCCGCCGATGCTCCCCTGCATGTGAGCGCCGGTGGTGGTGGTGGCGGTGGCGGTGGTGAGCCGCGCGGGCCTGCCTAATCGGCGCCCCCGCTGGAATCCGCCGCCGCTGGGATTACTGTGTCCCAGCAGGGGGGAGGGTGTGTGATTAGGTCAGCTGCTGGCGACTAATCCGGCCGCGCCGGCTGACACAGGATCTGTCACCGAGGCGGCTGCGCGCCGGCACACCGGATCAAGCCGGCCCGCCGCATACCTGGAATCGACGCACTTCACGGCCGGGAGGGTCCTGCTTCGTCCGCGGTTTCCCGTGGATTTTGTGCTGGAATTTCTTAGGGCCAGTCCTTAGGATAGATATCTGATTGGAGATTCGGGGAAAATTGCACTTAAGGGTTTGACTCCATCGTCCGAATGAGCGGTTCCATCCAATAACAAAGGGAGTGGATTTGCGAAAATCGTTGGGGTGCCAAATTTTAACACAATGTCAATAATAGCTGCATTGAAATATTAAATGATAATATAAGGTGTATGCCTTAACATTTTCATAGATCTTTTGAACTGCATAGACACTAGCTCACAATCATTGAAATGAATTATGAAAGTACAAAAATTTTAAGGGAATTTAACACAGGTTCGATATTTCGTTTGGGGTACCCGGCCATTCCCAACGAGACATGAACCTATATCCCTGTAAATAACTAACCGGTAAATATGATTTCCAGCATTTAGAATTCCAGTAACTATACCGCTGACTCTGCTTTTATGTGCCGAACGCTATGGAGGGCTTTAAAACCATAACTCTGTCCTTCAGTTTAGATTGTATCTTTATCCGTCCGAGGATTTTCCGAACCCTTTGGCCGAACGTGCCATCTGAACCTGTTTTGGCCCCGCGCCCAGCAATAACAGTGGTGCGCCCGTGGCTCTCCTTCATCGCCCTCAGCTGCCCGGGGGCGCTCCGAAGATTCCTGAGGATGGATTATCCAGATATTGAAATTATCTTTGACTGATTTCAGTGAAGGTGCTAGTGCCTACCTGGCCGTGAAAAATGTCACACTGCCGTAGTCAACATTATCAGCTGGACAGATTCTCTCCTGCCCCATACCCCAATTCTTTGTTTGGAAATTTCTTATAGGAAGATTGCTCTCTTTTCAATTCTTAGTCTTGCAGTTTCTCCTTCTCATTCTATGCATTTTCTAACCGAAATTATTTCTGATTCAGTATGAGCTTGAGGTTCCTGTCGCACATGTAAAGCCTAATACAACCAAGATCAATAGAACACGAAATACGGTCGGTGTCACCGGTGCAAATTTATATCTCTTCAGGGGTGTCCGGGCATCCCCAAAGAACGGTCGAGTTAGTGCTGAAATATCCTTTGAATTTTATTGTTTTTCATTTTCAGCACTTCTGATCGGATGTTTGTTGTTAAAAGGGTCTGTGTAAGGCTTAAAACAAGGATTATCTTCATAGGTGTTGGAACTAGGGGCAGGAGCACCTGCCCCTTAAATGAGAAATTTTAACACTAGCCCTATGGCGTTCACTGGAAAGGAATGGATTGAAAAACCTCCGGTGCTCCCCCTTTAATCTGGACCCTGTGCCGCCACCGATTATACTTTGTCATATCTTTTTATGTTCTGGCTATCAAAACTGTTTCAAATTTGGGCACCCCACCAATTTTGAAAATTTACACCGCTGGTTGGTTTCATACACTGTAAGTCTATGGGCATTGCAAGTCCCTTTTCAGCACCATAAAACTAGTCTTTCGGTGCCGTTCCGCTTCAAAGACCCGGAGCTGGCTGCTCCCCAGGTAGCCTGTGATGTAGCCTTTGTCTGCTCTGCCCTGGGGCGGTCCGCGGGACGCCGCCTCTGGCGAGATGGCGCTGTCTCTCAGCCGTGGGAACACCGCCGTTACCACCGGTCACCAGCAGAGGCGCAGAGCGGTCTCCCGCCTCCCCGCAGCCGGTCAGAGCGAGCTGACCTGCCGCGACCTTCTGACTGGTGCTGACATCTCTCGCCAATGCCACGCACCAGCTCAGTACATCGGTCTTTGTCGCAGTCTTAGCGTCAGTGCCGTGTGTCTGTTCTCATGAATCTGCAACTGTTTGGAGTTAAATTTGTCTGAGGAAACTGCGAAAACTGCTATTGTACTGTCAACTCTGTCCCAGAGTGATTCGAATACTGTCTCCAAGCGGGCTAGGTTCCCAGAACGATTCCAAGACGGTTTAGATCATAGGCGGATCCAGGATTGCCGATCGGGGGAGGCGCTATCCGGACCAGAGGGTGCCACTTTTGGACGGAAAATCTATCAAGTGGGCGCCGAAACTCGCACCCTTGGGGGAGGGGAGATGGGAAGTGACATTTCGGGGGCTCCATCGATCTTTCAGTGGGGCGCCGCTGTAACCATTGCGGGAGACGCCGGGAGTTCATCGGGGAGCAAGTCCCCCTTTTTCTGGATCCGCTCACAGTTCCATAGTGCCAGAATGGGGTTGATGCTGTCTCAGCGTGCCTCCAGCACTGCCTCAGAACGCGGTAGCTGCTATTCAAGACATCGTGCGCTATACCATAAAGCACACTCGTTGTCCTAGAACGTTTTCCAAAGAATGTACCAGTGCTTTCCCAGAGCGACCTCAGCGGTGCCCCTGGATGGTTTGAGTGTTGCTCCGGAATGGTTTTCAGTGGTCTCTTACTAGGATGGTTCCAGTGGTCTTCCGAGGATGGCTCCAGTGCCTTCGTAAAAGGGTATTAGTGGTATCTCAGGATGGTTCAAATTCTATCAGCGAATGGAATGCCTTCTTACTCAAAGGTCAACTTAGCCAATTTCGAGCTAAAGATGCAGCTTCTGGCCGATTTGTTGTGAAATGTCGATGCATCCTGGAATGACGAGAATTTGATTCAAGTCACAGTCGGGCGGGTATGTTCTAGGGAACGAAATGGCCAAGAAAACCCAGATCTAATCCAGTCAGATTTCCGAAAATTCGCCGAGAAGTCCGGACCAATACATTTGTGTATCAAGGATCTCAATCGAACCCATATGCAAATCCGAAAAATACGTCTACATCAGGAACAATTTTAGTCCAAAACCATATTGATATCCAAAACTGCCCGAATTCTCTGGCCAGTCCGATTTCATTATGTCCATGGGTCGAAATTTATCGGATATATATGCAGAGATCCGATATACGACCACTCTAGTATATTCTACTCTCAAAAGTTTTCTTTTACACAGCCCAGAACCTCCATGGTGCCTTATGCCACGTATGCCCTGTCTAAGGCCTGTTGAGTTTATGTCTTCGTGAATCCAATCTATTTATTCCCTTTGCACTTTATTTTAAATTGCGTAAGGCTTGTGTTGCAGTTCACTTCTTATGTTTAAATCTTCTTAAATGAATTTTTCCCTCCGTACGCAAAGAAGGATACGTATAGGTATCCGTCAAACTCAGTCGAACTGCTTCTATATTCCTCTGACCAAAGAAAGTAGTAGCTCCAGATTTTAGCCTTGGCCATTGCCAAAGCCGACTGCGCGGTGCCGTTTTTGCACGTGCCTGCGTGAATGGCCCGGTCAGGTGCCTGGGCCGGAGCGGTTCGCCGGCGCTGTATTTTCCAGCTGTGGCAGCCGCCCCGGTGCGTGTTTGCGTTGGCGCCAGAGCTGGGAGCGACAGGCGCCGCCATCTTGCGCTGGAAGCTGGGAGAGAGCGAGAGGCGGACAGAGGCCGACGCTGGAAGCTGGGAGAGACAGGCAGAGGCCGACGGTGGTGGCTCGAGGTCACTGGAAGACGGCGATGGTGTGGACCCGACGGTAGCTGCTGGAGGACAGAGTAGGGTCACGCGCTGGAGAGAGTCTGACATCTGATGGGGTCACGTGCTATTTTCTGTCGCGTGTAGCGGCGCCTAAACGATAGCCCCTGATGACTTGCCGTTGGCTGGAAGTTCATAAGGGCTGGTTTTGATTTCGTACTTGCATTTGGTGAGGTTTCTGGTCAGCGTCTGCTTGTGGGAATATCGTCATATTTCTTATGCTCATTTTTGCTTTGGTCCAGAAAATGCTTCAGCGACGAAATATGTAATGTTTTGAGAACAGTGTTCCTTTGGCCTTGCCTCCAGAGTGATATAAAACAGTTTTTCAACAAGCCCACCTATTTCAGCCTGATACCTCGCATTGGCTTGAGTTTGCCTGACTGACACGATAACATGCATTTTATAATCCGCTACCTTAAGCCCATGACTGGTTCGTTGTAGTCACGAAATCTGTTGAGATGCCACAGTCAAGCTGCAGTTGTCGAATATTGGACTGGCTAATTCAAATAGAGCGAGCGAGTATTCCGTTCCGCCTAGTTTTTTTCTGTGCTTCGACAGGCCCTATCCTCCCTCAACCAGTGAACCGTAACTTACCTTGGTTAAAATTCCGATTGGAGCATTAACGGATGCCGGCGGATGTCTGGAATGTCTGACACAATGGCAAGCACTTAGCTACTAGGGTCGGCAAAAGTTGAGGATTTCACACCGTGATTTGACCTGCTCTAAAACAGCGACTCATCTGACTCGTTAAGTAGGCTATCTCTCTCGGACTCTCTCCAAGTTTTGTGAAATATCGCCGTGGGGCTTGATTGAAAACGTAGGTTTTTCAGTGGAGTTCAATCTGTGTTTTGGGATCCAAGTTTTCCGAAGTAACAGGGTTAAAGGTAGAATCCCATCCTCTTTATCCTCACCTTTCCTCATCCTTGCCATCTCCTTCCATAGTTTTTAATCACTTCACACCCATTGCGACAACACTTTAAAAACCACCTCATTTATGTGGAAGTGTGAGCAATACATGATAATGATAAAGGTCTCGAAAAACAGGCACCTGTTAGAGATAGCGTAGCCATGGCAAAGTCAGTTAAGATCCAATCGAGCCAGTGGCGGATACAAGGGGGTGCCAGGGGCTCAAGCCCCCCCCCCCCGAAATTTCAGAGTGCCTATCGTTAGTGCATAGGCGGAGGCTGATCCGAGGTAATTGTGAATCTGTTCGCACACAATAATGATAAAAATTTTCAATCCAAAATCGAATCGATATCCGAAAAATAGGACTAAATTGGCAAATTAGAGCAACTATTGTCTGCAGTCGCATATTAAAAAAACATCCCCGGTGTTGTCACGCCACGGCGAAAGGTTTCACGCCTGGTATAAAGTGGCATGCACTCCAGAGTGCTGCGCATTTCTGCTCCGGCAATAGCTCTTAGTCTGGTTCACGCCATCCTCACCAAGCTGAGTGTATATTGAAAACACTACACGGACCGACTGTTCGAGAATCAGCTGTGTCACAACTTCCGACCAAGTGAGCAACTCTTCGTCAACGGTGTTGTAGATAAATGGAGTTCGGCTGCAAACAAACAAACAAAGTTGGTTCCACGGACAGCGGGGACTAGGGCGACTACATAAACTGTATACGACCCCGCTGAGGAAGAGCTGTACTACCGTTTGAAATCCTAGCACACTGGATTCCTGCGTAGTAGTTTGCCCACCTAAAAGTTACCGATACAAAAAGACTGTGCTACTACGTGCAGGAATTTGTTATCTAAACGGAAGAGCCGTAATTAACAACTGTGTCTGCTGGAGCAGTTTGCTCCCGGTCGGCTCGGTCGGTTTAGTTCGCTCCCCGGCTCGGCCGCGGCGCGCGCGATTGTTCGCTCACGTGACCACGGCATGCAATTAGCGCGGGAACTGCGGCCGGACACGCAGCCTGCTGTCGTCCGCTGCGAGCGGTCTGCCGGGCCGTCAGCAGAACATCTGCTGACGCTGCCGCCCCACCACCTGATCACACCTGGGGAGAGCCGCCGACCCGGCCGAGACGCGCCTCCTGCCTGAGGGCATCCGCCGGCGGCAGTCAGGCGCGCCTCAGCGCCGCTGCTGCTGGTGTTGGACTTCAATAGGAGGGTCCTTTCTGTGGCGGAATAGTGTCAATGATGAAAAGTTACTTAAATGGTCCAAATCTTAATTTTCGTGACAGATTTTGGCATCCAGTCATGTTCAACACGGGATGTGGATAATGAATATATCAGTGGCTGCAGTGAGAGACACTGTTTTAAAAAGAGAAAGCTGTACTCTTTTTAGTATGCCTCTCCGTTCGTGTGGTATTTGACCAATGCGAGGTATCTGTGATTGCTCGTTCAAACTGGAAGCTTAATCGGCATGATAAGTTGGCAAAGACCAAACAAATCGGTCATGCCGTGAGCGGGGAATTGCAATCATTGAAGGTACGCATCGTGCATAATTTTTCAAACGGTTGACTAACGAGTTGTATGATTTTGCGAAATCATATGGTATACCAGTGCGACCGTTTTGATGCTTTGCTGATGAAAAGCGGCAATTTATAATACCCATTGCATTCATTTGAACAGGAAGTGTTCTTGCCGTTGACTGGGCCACCCAACCAAACTTTGGCCGAAAAGGATGGCATTGATCGGTCAGATAACTGTCAGTAATGTATGTGCGGTGATCTGCAGCCCCTGCGGGTGGCTTTCCCTGATGAGCTAGGCAATTATTTTTATTCCGTTACGAGGGAGCAGCTACGTCACTGGAAGCTGAAAAATGTGCCTTAATCAAGCAGTGTGGAATTGTGCAATGTGCAACAATATGTCATGGCTTAATCGATGGTTCGTGTTGATAATGATGGTAGTGTTGTGCATTACCATCCCATTGTGGCGTCTGTTCCCTATTTTTGCGTACGGGCCACGTCGATGTGTCCTTTCACGAACGATTTAACAACACCCTCATGGAACTCGCCGTACAACTAGCCCTCATCCTAACGAGCATAGCTAGAAAACTCTTCTCGATCCAGGGGGTCCTGGGTGGGTTAACGCTGGTACGGCCATACAAGCCCTATACAAAGCCTATGGGAGACCCAAAATCCAGGGAGTTCCTGACTCCCAAACCCCCGGAATTTCCACCCAAGCTAACGAGTCTTTCAAAACCAATGCTTTCGTCCTAGGATTTGCTAATTGGCTTCCAATAAATAGGCTGAGTGCAAAGACAGTATTTTATTGTTGCTTAATGACAAATAGGCTGAGTTATTGTTGCTAAATGACCCTGATTTTCTGAGTACAATGTTACGGCCTCACTTGGCGCAAATGTCGAACGGCTTTTTCAGTGGCAGGCCCCTGCATTTAGTCTTTTTACATCAAGGGGGTTATTATCACGCGGTGAAGTTCGTCATTTTTGTTTTTCATCTGTACAGAAGCTCGATCTAATTTTGTTCTTAATCCTGACAGATTGGCCCGGGATTTGCGATGACTTCTTATATTTGTTCATGCTTCGTATGGATTTTGCCAAGTAAAATTGAATTCAAAGTTGTTAGAATTTCTAATTGTTCATTGCCGTCTAAGAGCTCGCCTTTCCACTGATTACTTAGATGGTTTTATAGATAGGTTGTCACAGATTACTAAAAATAATTGTGATTTAATTGATAAGTATCAAAAGTATTTTGAGCAAATAATGTATTGTAAAAAAATGTGAGATCAGGCATTATTTCTTTGTTTTGTGTGTGTGTGTGTTTTTTTTTTGCTCCGCACAAAGAGAATCTAAATGCTGGTCACCATCGAACGAGCCGCTAGGAACACTTAAGGCCCTCCGGACCGCGTTCAAGGGGTATAAGGGTCTGCTGGATGGCGGCACCAGTAATGAGCCGTGCCTGGCCGCTATAAATTGCCGGTTGAGAGCATCACCCCGTGCTGCGCGTCTCGGCTGCTGCCGCAGGCCTCCGCTGCCGGCTGGCCTCCGTTCGGGGTTCCCTCTTTGCTTTGTTTTGTCTCGCGCAAGGTCACTCGGCAGTCCCCGGCCGACAGATGGCGGGCAATTAAATCATTCGCCGCTTTGTCGCCATTGTTCTCGCTAGGGACGATTACATTTATTCGGCTGATTGAATAGGGGGCAATTTGTCGAGACTTCGGCCGTGGCGTGTCAGCGACGGCGAGCGCGCCGGAAGCTGGGCTCACACACCTTCAGACACGTCGGCCGCGCCGAAACTTTTTATCCCTGGTGGGAGATAAAAAAGGCCGGAAAGTGTGAAATGCACAGACATTGTTGGGTCAGGATAATTTTCAGGTTTTGTAGCGTAAATGTGGGCTTAAGATGTTGTGGTTACAGTGGTGACAGCGGTCTGAAAAGCGGCTGTATTGAAGTTGTGGTTAAAGACTTGCCCGTTGGAGGAGCGCAGCCACACCGTCTGTTTTATTGACGTGCATTCACACACGAGTAGGCAAATTATAGGTCCGGTACCGGTCAAACCGTTGATAATAATCTGCGTTTAAACGTTGGCACCGACTTGAAAGTGTAAAGAAATATGCTATGGTGTACTAGACAGCGCACGAGACAGTACGCGTCCTTGACATTGAGCCAGATTCAGTCACAGTTCACCCGCAGTCACAAAAACCTCGATAAACTGGTTACAATAACAAAAGGGTTAGGCCGCAATTCTCACAATAGATTGTACTAAGGTGTAAACTGGTCGTTTGAGTACAAAAGAAACGCATATTACGCTCATGTTTTCTGCTGCACCAGGTGGTCGGTTACACCAATGGCAACCCTTCGTGTAGAGATTTTTTTAATGATCTTTGATGCAGATTTCCAGCGCTAGCCACCATCGCGATGGGAAAGGACCTGCGGCGGCTCAAGGAAAGGGTCCTTCACAGATACACTTTGAAGACCTTCATACAAATAATGCAAACAATCACATAATCCCTAACACAGTATACGGGAAATGGGCGCTATATGACCACACTGGTTGCGCGCCCTTAAACTCAAATAACAAACAGTATACGGGAAGCTCAACCTCCTCCCTCGCTACAGGCTGAACCGGAATTAGATGTATCAACGTGTAGAATTATCCGTTTTTTGTACTTAAATTATAGTACTGCCGTTGAAATCCATGGCTGAGCGTTGCGTCTTGTGGTATGTGGGTATGTTGCCAGGGCCCACTACGATCCTAAAACAGTGACAAACATTTGTGCCTGTGGCGCGGCTCATCAGTACCCACTGTCGTCCGTCCTGGTCCCAGTACGCCGTGCTGACCCTCAGCCAGTACACGCACATCGCGCCGGCACTGATGGCGTCAGCGTCACCACCACCGGACGCGGCACACGCACGGCGTCACCACACGTGGCGCACGTGACCGGTACGTGCCGCAGTGCCACGTGACCGCCGCCGCCGCCGGAAACGGTAGTCAATCTCCCGCCCGGGCCGGCCGAGCGAGGCTGACGTGGCGGACTGACGCGTCAGTCTGCTACGTGAACACGCAGCGTCAGTCGTCAGCGTTATTCGCGCATTGCCTGCTGCGGTACACAGCACGGCGCGCGGTCGTTAAGCCAGCTCAGTCGCGGGTCTGGGTCGAATCGTGGACACCCGGGCAAGAGTATGGGCGTTTTTTTTGGTATTATGAACGTTGCTTTGTTCGGACTGTGTTTGAACTATCCCCCACAGACTATTGTCCAATAGTACGGATTCAGACATACTGGGTGATGTCAGATCTGTAACACTACGTCAGGGACGTGATTTTTTCTTTTAAATGATTGGTGCTGCCCAAATTTGGGACAATGTCAATAACAAACATATCAAATTGTGATATTATAATATAAAGTATGTTTTAGCCTTCCACAGGCATATTAAACTGTAAAACATTACTGACAATTCACTTAACTGATAAATAGGAAAATGTAAAGGATACTTTGACACTACTTCAACGTGTCATCGGCCTTCCTGGACACCTCCAAAGTGGTATAAATCCACACCCTTGCACAGAGTCCTAGCGGGACCAAGACCTGGAGAGTTTCGAGAGGAGACTCATGTCGAAAATGAGAGTATAAGTTTATCTGATCCCTCTCCATTTCTCACACATTTTCCTGAAATAGTCATTGGTGCAGTTGTGTTCATGCTGCATAGAAAGTATGTGGATAAGCGCAATGTCCGGTTTTTTTTGGCCTGGGATTTTTCGGAAGAGTACAAAAATTATTCTTCGAAGTTATATGATCCGATCTGGAGAGCGCCAAGTTTTCCCAAATCCCTGCTAGGGTTGAAAATCTGTCTGGTTCTGTCCAAAAGTAAGTAAATCCTTTCAGTCTGGAGCAGATTTCAAAACTTTCAGTTTTGAGTAGAATGAGGAATTCATGGGGCTTCAAGCTGTCATCTGGATAAACGAGTTCTTGGTCCTGACCCTCACGGTGATCGAGAATTTTTCTCCTGAGACTAGTCAATAGATTCCCACCGAGTAAGGGTTAATGACGACTTTTCGCCAGATGGTGTAGATAGTAAGTTCAGCCTATTTTGGCAAGAACGTTTGCGGGTCCAATCGTCTCAGAAAGAGTCATTGTTATTTGAACTAAGCCCATTGGTTCATTTATGCTCACAATGACCGGCAAAGTCGGAGTGCAGTTCGTCCAGAAAAAATAGCGGGGTTGATCGCTCAAGCAACGGTATCTGTCCATATCGCGTCACCTTGGCAACAGCGGACCAGGTCAGCACTTCTGGACGTCAGCAGCGGGATGTCACCAGCGCCGGCGGGGGCGATGTCGGCCGTCCGTCGCGCGCGGCCGCGTCGCTCTCGACGGGCGCCATTGTCGCGCGCGCGCCGATCGCGCCGCATCGCCAGCGTCGCGTCCCCGCCAGCGGGCGTGACGCCGCCGGCGCCGAGGGAACAGGCGACGGCAGCCGTCGTCCTGAATCTGGATTCATGGCGAGGGTGTTTGATTTGGGGTGGATGTGATTTGACCTAGTGTGTGTTTTTGTTCTATGTGCCTCTGTTGCGGTTTGTACGTGCTTATAGAATGTGTTTGTGGTTACTGGGTTTAACCACTGGTGTAAATAAATATAGTTCGTTGAATGTTAATTTTTGACGAATTTTATCTGGCCTCGTGTGACATATTTCGCCTTTACACATGAACCGCATTTTGAACAAGTCTATGGTCGAATGGTGTTTGTGAACGTCTAAATCCGGTTGATCGAGAACTGATTACTATCGTGGCCTTTTCCAGTCTAGGAAAGGCAACGAAAACAAACGTGTAACTTAAACGATTTAGTTCGACTTTCTCTTTTTCAAATCACTCTGACAATACGTACGTAACCAGCACCTACTCTTTCCCTCCTGTACGTCCTCTCTGACAGTTATTATCATGTATTTGCACGCTGATCTCTGACTGCTGACCTTGACGTGACTCTGACCGCTGACCTCTGACATCGCACCACTCTGCCGGTAGGCCGCGGCGGAAGACGAAAACCCTGCTGAAGAAGGACAAGTACCCGCTGGGGGTGGCATACTTCAGCCGGACCCCACGCGCTCCCAAGCCTCCACTATGGCGCGCGACATGTACCAGATGCCCAACGGATACATGCCCAACGGTGAGTACCAGATGCCCAAACATTTAGTACCTGATGCTGAACGGTCAGCATCAGATGCCCAGGGGGTGCATGCCCAGCGGTGAGTACCAGATGCCCTGCGGGTGCATGCCCAACGGTGAGTACCATATGCCCGGTGAGTGCATGCCCAACGGTGTGTCGGACCATGCCGCGAAGTTTGATCTGTTGGAAGGTTATACGATTCTGAATGGGCATGGTGCTATGATAGGAGGCCGAGTTTCAGCCTTTCTTGGGGAAAACTCAAGCCTCTAGCGTAGAACACGTGTGGCGTGGCTGTTTTGTCCAAGCTCATTTTTTCGAAGGAGAATAGTTGACCAACTCGATGGAAAACCATAGAAATAGACATTGAATTAAGAAGCATAAACACTGGATTTTTTTAGTTGAAAGTTCCAAAGCACTCTTCAGTGAATTAGCAATTCTGCAAGTATTCTTAAGTGGATTGCGAATTGTACAAGCATTCATAAGTGGATTAGCAATTGAACAACTTCGAAATCATGCTACCGGAAATATGTGTTGATTCAGCAACGTGACTATCTAACAGCATACAATTTGTCCTAGTATCACCGCCCTGATACTAGCCTGCATGTACCATAACCACAATCCGGCACTTATCACTTGGCATAATAGCCACCTCGCCGCCTAACCGCCAATTCCAGGCGGCCGGGCTGTGCGTGGTGGCCCAGCCTCACCTAACCGGCAGTTCTGAGCCGTGCGGAGGCATCTGCGACGCCCCAGCGGCGTAACCACCGGTATGAACCGCGCGATGAAACGTCGCTATCGTTATCGAGATCTGAACACAGTGCTGAGTGGCTCAGTGCCGACGTCGCTCGGCGGCACAACTGACCACCTGTCAGTAGACGTCCCTGTCGATGCTATCGAGGCACAGGCCCATCACAGGATGGTGATGACTCGGATTTGATATCCGTTTTGCTGTTTGCTGGTGGTGGGGACTTGTCGCAGGATGTGGTAGGCAATCCTAAGCGCTGGCACTCAAGAGCGTGTGCCTACTCAAGGTGCCATGAACCAGGCTGGTTCTGTAACATTTTCAAATAATCTGAAGATAAAGTAGCTCAGTTTTCTATAGCTCAGAAAGAGAGCTTTTAAACAAAGCCAATTTCAAGCAAATAAAAGCTGTGGCGCTCTTTCCTCTGTCCCTAGCAGGCGCATGTCCGTATTTACCTATGAGGTACAGCGCCTTCTTCGAGGGTATTTCGTTGAATGGACGAGCCACTGGTTCCGATTTTACAGCCTCTGGGGCTAATGATTTCGATCACTGCGTCAGATTTTCCATGGAGTTTGGGCTTGACTTGTTGTGTTTTGTGGGCGGAAACCTTTGCTGACAGAAACCGTCTCCATCAGAATGAAAAATAATCGGTTTGGGCTGACTATTGCTCCGTTTGGTGGTATTTTGGTGTGTCTATTTGGCTGAAATCAGATGTTTCGAATGAAAGTGGGGACGGCCCTTGGCTCTTTCGTGCATATGGCTTTGTCCGGCACACATTTGTTAGTTTAATGAACAACTAACAAGGGTCTGGAAATTTCAAGATCTCCTGTTTCAACTCATTCCTGTACGTCATCTTGGCTTTTGCTTCTAAAACCACAAATTGCATCTATAGATCTTTACATATATGCAATGAATCCAGTATCATATTCGTATTTTTCTTTCGGCAGAAAACTTAGGTAAGGTGGAACGCAGTGGCTGCACTCCTGGAGTGCCCAAATGCTGCCCAAATTTGAAGTGTCAGTCCACCACCGCTATCCCTTTTACCGTCCTCTTGATCATATCTCGGATCAAAGACAACGGAGAGGACAATATACAGTCGAATCCAAATTTGCTGAGTTTCTCACGGTTTCTCTTTTGCTCAAAGGCTTGACACAATACGTTTCGTTCATCATTGGCGGCATAGGCGTCGGAAAAGGGGGGCAGGGGGCCTCCCCCTCACTTTTTGGCCAAAAATTTCCTGATCTCAGTCAAATTTGGAGGCAACCTGACATTTTCATAACCAGCCGCTGCGGAAGGCAACGAGGAGCCCAAATTTGAACATTTTTTGGTCCTATCGTGGAAAGTTTTTTGTCAGCATCAGGTTGAAGTTTGGCTGCCCCCCCCCCGCCTCACTTTTTCCAGTGGCGCTGCTTATGACTGGCGGTGGAAATGGGGGGCACTGAGGCACCATTAACCCCCCCCATTAAATCTGAAATTTTAACACTAACTCTATGGTGTTGACTGGAAAGAAATGGGTTGAAAAGCCCATGGTGCCCCCTTTAAATTAGGACGTTCCGCCGTTACTAAATTTGTCATGACAATTTGTTCTCAGATGGCGAAGGGTAGCTACGTGTTCTCGTCAATTGTTTGAGTGTTTCCGTGCAATGAAGTGGTGCTTTAGAAATTGATGGAACTGAGATATTTCTTATCGCTAATGGCTACATTGAAATAGGCATATGGGCATCCGTTACCAGATACCTAGCACACCATGTAACTACATGAGATGGAAGTTTGCGAACCACCTGTCAGGTGCGTCGCAAAAGGAGCCATGCCTTTATCGTTCCTTTTTTTCGTTTTTCAGCTTCGCTCGCCAGATTGGTGACTGTCACTGTGCTGACACGCTTCTTTTTATGCACACTTAGGAAGGTTCAACGCCCGCTTCGCCAGGACGTGAACCCTGCCTTGAGGCATTCGTGATGTCGTATTCAGTATTGGGTGGCTTTTGAAAATGGCTCCATGGCAACAAGCTGACAAAACTGTTTTGCCGCTGATAAGTCCACCAGTGACTTTTCAGATGCCCGGGAATGTAGCATGATGTTGCCGATACACAATGTTCACAAAATATATGTTTAAGCTTCACATGTGGAATGAAACAGAAAAGACTGTCGGAATAACCTTGACCAGAACAGACGCTTGCGTCAAAAATGCTACATGTCTCATGAGATAACAGGATATTGCCTGACCTCTAACCTATCTTCCCTGGTGCATTTCCAACCGACAAACTCTCACTGGCGGCCGCCGTTGACCTGGTGTGACCCTCGTGACCCGAGCTGTCCCATTTACGCGCCTTGCGCTGAGAAACCGCCTGAGGGACCGCCTGGGGGCGAGTAGCGTACCGGGTGTCGCACATCTCAGCGCAGCGACAGCGGCCGCCACTCCCGGTCCCGTCGGGTCGCAGCCGTTTGGGATAGCGGCTGTCTCATTATGACACTTAGGCCCGGGCCCGGTGAACTGCGCCGGCGATTTAGACTTATTTATGTGTTTGTTTGTCGCACTGTGCTTCACTCGACGGTGAGAAGGAAAGAGGAAAGTGGGAGAGAGGAGGAGAGGTGAGGGAAGGCCTCCCGAGGCAAGGCCTGGTTGTGTGTTTTCACTTGTTACACGCTCTAGTTGAAGTTGAGTTATTTTGTGGACAGACTGCACGTCTTCCAACGGTGCTTCGCCAAAACAGACCCGTGCGGCAATGTGAAAACACATGGAAACAACCTGCACGGGCCGTGAGCACATTCTCTCCCTTGTTATCAGCTTATTATGTGGGGGGAATACGTACCTGGGAGGTGGAATTTTCAGATATCTCGTCCATAGCCCAAAAACGGGGGCAACGTTTTCGGAACTTAACCCGGAGCAATGTCAAGTGACTATTGAACTGTTTCTTCGCGCAGTGCATGCTTTAGCGATGTGCGTGGAATTTCGACAATCTAAGGAGAAAATGTGACATCTATTACCCGACCTCAAGTAAGCGTTCAAGGTTTAAGAAGGGACACATATTATTCTGGTCACACCGAATCACGTGAAAATGAATGAATGGAAGCTTTTAATTTTTCAGGCTTGGTGCAAATTAGAAGGTGAACTGCGTGAGTTAGAATATCTTCTTGGATATTTAATTGAGAGCAATGACCATATTTTTTAACATTTTTTAAGGGTAACCCAAGGCCGATCAGTTTCAATACTGTCTCAGTACACACGCTGTCGTCTCTATCGCGCTTTCGCAATCGCAAACCGATGGTATGTTTTCCTACATCTGCCAGCACGTGACACACCCGCTGGGGTCGGCGGCCTGACATCCTCAGGTCGTCACACGTGCGTGGAGGGGGACAGGTGGGGACCGGTGCCGCCCCGGTACCGCGCGCCGGCAGGAACATCACCTGTGGGGTCCACACCCTCCGCGCGGTCCCCCTCCCCGTCGCACGCACGGGCGCTGGCGGGGGGTGTATTTTCCTCTGCGGTAGGCCGCGGTGGCGGTCAGGCGGCGTCACGCCGGGACACTTCCTCCTGCCGCGGCTGGACTGCGAGTCGCTCCAACCGGCGGCACAGGCCGAAGACGCATCGTCTTGCGGAGACCGCTGCTGCGGCAACACCCCGGCCGACGCTGGCGCTGCGCCGAGCCGTAATTTTGGGCGCGGCGGGGGTCCGCCGGCCGGTGGCGGCGTGCCGTGACACTGCGTCACGTGACGTGACGAGACGTGGGCGCCGCCGCCGTCACGCTACCGGGTGGAACGTGACGCAAAGAGAGGCCGCGGGAGGCCGCCCACCGGGTTAGCGCCGAGCTGAGAGAATCGGGCCGTGGTGCCGCTCCCGGACCAGAAGCAGCATGGTTTGAGACCAGAATGGGTGCTGAAAGTGTAAGTATTGAACAACAGCAGACTCTGGGCTCACGGCATTGTTCTGGCTATGTGTCCACAAAAATGCAGGATTGGAAGCTGCAGTCCGCCCTTGAAAAGTCCGGTCCGTTGCGATGGAGACCAGTGGGCCGTAAAAAGGCGACGGGTTCTTGCCAGTTTCAAGGTCCGGGAAACCGTTTGAAGTCCGGGATAAACACATGGTGATGCAGGGCACAAGTGCTGGATTGGTCCCATGAACCATGAAGATGCTACATAAGTAGTAAAATGTCTGACAAAGGCTTTTTGTGTGAACTATGAATACCCACCACGATCGGCGAACCTGTGCGATTGTATACAGTTTGCCCTGAAACAAGCTCTAAAATGCTCGGATTTTAATGCAGATGACACCTATCCGTATTGCTGCGGTTCTGAGCTTGCAAGCATTTCACGCGTGTACGGGTTTCATCTCTCATTTACCTCCCAAATGTGTGTGTTCAAACTCATGGAGAGCTAAAAACTGGAGCAAACGCTAGCCTATATCTCAAAAGCTAGCCTTCTCTCTCATTTACATCCCAGTTCTATAGCTCCAGATGTCACAATGCTCCTAAAATGAGCTGTATGAACCCTCTGGGTAAACAGAAGACTGGTCAATGAGACGGCACGGGCCAGGGGCAGTGGCAGTGGCCTCCAGTGATCAGCTGATCAGTTGGACCAGTGCCCCTCACTCTCGCTTTCTGTGCCTGCACTGCCCACGCGCGCAGACGACACAACACAAAAGACTGCCGAGACAAAAGAGCAGACAAAAGAGCAGGCACGAGCGCGGAAGTGAGATCTTTCATTGAGAGTCGGCCCCGGTCTTTTGTGTGGTACGGTAGACTGAGAGGGATCAATATCCCCAGCGTAGTACTACGGCTGGTGCCGACCTTATTGAGCGGTGGACAAAAGTCAGGAATGTTTTTGTGTTCTGAATGGGCAATGATAGCAATCTTTTTGTTTGAACGCTTTCTGCTGGCTCACCTGTTTCCATTGTGAACGGCGGTGGCTGCAGTGGCCAACAATGGTCGCGTGGGAGTGCGACAATTTAGGCAAATCACGCGGATGCCAAACCAGTTGCCGGACGTTTTCAGTGGGGCCGTACACACCCGCCCAGATACTGTCGTCGGGTTATTGTCCTGCCCGACGGCGACCGACAACGTAGGCGGTACTGGGGCACGGGTGTTATCGATATCAATTATGCTGATGCTGCAGCTTGTTGGTGTTATAAAGCCGCACAAACACGCTGCTCATCAAAATCGGGCGCTTCATCCAGGGCCGGCTTGATAGCAAGCTCAGACTGATCGTTGGATATCAAACAGCCGGATACCTGTAGAATGCGGATTGCACACTGAGGCAATGTAGCTGGATAATATCAACCAGTGGAATATATGGAAAATACCAAAATAGGTAACACAATCTGTACTGTATAAAAAGTGTCGTCACTGGAAAGAAAGTGAGAGGAAGGGGGCTGAAGTTCATCGATGAAGCTTTAACTCCTCACTGATAGAAAATATCGCTGGGGCGCCGAAATATATGCAGATATCTGCTCATCTCTCACTTCTGCTCCTGCTCTCGATAAAGCTTATAAGTTTTTTTCCGATTTTGGTTGAGACAGGACATTTTGTAACAGTAATGGGGCTTTGTTGTGCGGCTGAAATTTTATAAAAAGTGTGTTTCACTCTCTTAAAGCAAAACCGCCCCGGTAGCTCAGCTTTTTTTGCCGCCCCGGTAGCTCAGTTGGTAGAGCGTTGGGCTCCGGCCCGCTGCTCAGAATCATGCAGTGGTAGTGCATGTCCAGGCTTGGGATCGGTTCCCCTGAGACGCTCCGGCGCTCAATAGTTTACCCGACGTACAGGTCGGCTGGCAACTGACGGGTGAGAGGGTGACCTGAGCGGGGCGGCCGTCCCTGTGCTTTGTGGGACGTTAAACTTTGCCTTCTAAATCAACCCCTCATTGTGGGAGTTGTTCGTTCGGCTGGTGGGGTCGGGGTCTCCGTGACAAGTCCCTTGATGACTTTAGTGAGACTCTGACTCCAACAGTCGAACTGAGAACTACGTGCACAAAATGTAAAAAAACGTTTTATTTTCAGCGCTGTATTGGTTTTTGGTTCTGTTTTGAAGGCCAACTTTCCGAGATATGCTGCTGGAGGGCATTCAAATGCATTCAGCGATTTAAATTACCCATGCCCCGACATGGTGACTCTGAGACATGCAATTTTCAATCGGATGGTGATTTTGGGTAAGACAGGCAAAATGAAAATTTATATGATCTTACAAATCATCATCTTAATTTCTCTTGCTCTTACCTACCTTATTCGCAGTCATCTGTCTCAGAATTGATCAAGAACCCAGTTAAGGCTGAGAAAAATACAATTTATTAAATTCCAATAAGAACTTAAATGTTATAGAGATCCAATAGAAATAGTTTTTGCCGGCTACTGTATCAAAACAATACAGCGTTGCATGTTATAAATCTCGTTTTTGTTAGCGCCACTAGGTTTTTGTGAGAAAAGTTAATTGCACAAGATATAACACATCCAAGAGCCAGTGTTACCCTATCGTCTAAGGAAAGATGTGCTTTGAAACATTTTACGCCAAATAAATTGCTCCCAGAAATAAGCACAGTGTCCAGCATGCTTTGTGGCAGGAACGCATACATGTTCTCAGAAGCTTGACGCAAAATTTCATCACCATTATATAAAAAATTAACCAAGAGCTCTAAACATAACTTTTCTCGTCCTTCCACCCAGTGACGGTGGAACGTCCGAATTTAAGGGGGGCACCATGGGGTTTTCAACCAATTTCTTTCCAGTCAACGCCATAGGGTTAATGTTAAATTTCTGATTTAAGGGGGGCCACCGTGCCCCGGTGCCTCCCAGTTACGCCACCAGCCCTTCCACCCAATCCCCCACCTATCCTCAGAACTACAGACAGACATCGGACTACGACGGCGACGAGACCGTCAGAGCTGTCAGAATAGAAGCCTTTCTGCAGAAAGCACTGCATCTGTTCGTCATGTGCTTCTGATGGGGCTTTTGGCTCCCACGAGTTGTACGACTAAGAAACAGGAAAGTAGTTACATTCCTTCATGATTTTTTTACATAGGTAGAACATGCGTACTATCTCTTGGTGTGTTCCTGGATGCTGGAATGAAACTGATATCATGTGTGAGCAAGAGTGCTGGACGAAAGCTCGCTGACAGCAAGGTTATCTAGATTTGTAAAAGCTTATGTATCAGTTTTCCAACACAGTAAGTAGTCATTTGAATGCAAGAGATAGTTTGATGAAAGAAATAGGATATACACCAGATGAAGCCAGATGTCTAAAGATGTGGCCAGATCTAGTCATTGATCACTGATGATATTTTGGATGTGATTTCCCCAGCTGAGTGCAGAGGTCACTAACACAGCGGCCGACGAGACTGCTCTGTGTGCTCTGATCATGTCCACGTGGCGATTCCCAATCGACTCTCATTGGCAGGCCTGCCTGGTCAATCTTGTTATCCGTCGAATTTGATAGGAGTTCTGATAGAATCAGATGATGGCTGAAATGGTTGAAGTGATTTATATCGTTGGTATTTAGTGCAGTTGACATGCTGTAGCCGATGTAATCGCCGGTAACCACGGACGGGACACTCCACGTGATGGATTCCATCGAAGGCTGGGACGCCGTCTCTGACCTCCTGCCGATGAGTAGCGCGAGGCTGTTGAACGATTTAGCTGCGCTGTGGCAAACACTCAGGTGCGGGCACCGGTGTTGAGACAGAGCTCTTCAAACAGACCCTGTCAATATTCAGAGTAAACAGGCGCGCGCCGGCGCCGCACACCGCAAACAGCCATTTACACAGCAGAAAATAGACGCCAGCGCGCGGTCCGGACGCAGCTCTGGTGGCTGTCGCTCGTGCCAGCGGTAATGGCTTCGGCAGGATAAATTATGAGCAGTTGGCACGCATCATATTGGCGACGGGCTGTGCCGAGGCGCGACGCCTCGCCGAGGAAGTTATCGGAAGTGGGCATGCAGATAACTGTTACCGGAATGTACTTTGTTTAAGACACGCAAAATATGCCCACTTTGGATAAAATATATCCGCGAAAAATAGGTCGACTTAAGCAAACCTTTATAGTAAAGTCGAACACCCAACTGGAGCTTGGATACCTACATAAGGGATTTTGGTATAATAAAAGAAACCAGTTCTTAGGAATTGCTCGTGCAAGGTTCACGACCAGTTCGCTCAGGCCACTCATACTGGAACAGGATAGCGACACTTGCATCTCTTTATTTACCTCCATACACGTTTCTTTTTACTCTCAATTCAGCACAAACCAGCGGTACCAACTAAGCAGGTGGTTGGAGGAGGGAACAGGGAGAGATCCAGCTAGAAGATGAGTGGATAGAGATGAATGCCGGTTGTAGCGTCCGCACCGGACTGTACGCCGCCCCGACCCGCCAGATGAGCCCTCGGTCCTCTGCGGCGCTTTTCCAGAGGAGTGTGTGAAATGTCCGGGTGTGTCATCCCACCTACCTTCCGCAATACACGTGTGGTGTCCGGTAGCTGACTCTCTGCTCGATTTGCGAGTGGCGAGTGGACCGTATTTCTGTCGTGCTATTTCGAACATAAGGTTATGTCACTGCTAGTGTGACTGATCTAGCCATATCAGGGCATCTTAGTCGGCTTGTGGCCAGATGCCAACAGCTAGGTTATGACTCGCCATATCTATGGACCGCTCTGGAATCTGTGGTTACGGTAATCATAGTGTTAGCTGACAAACGATCGTCTCTTCCAAGTCGCAATTAGCGGACTGCTCGGAAGCTGCCGGTGTCGGCGCGGTGGCTTTCTGTCCAGCTGCCGGTGGCGGTACCTTCAAACAGCGCCGCCGGCCCGGCGGCGGGCCGATTTCCACGCCGTCACCTGGCGGTGCCTCAGCCACCGCAACCTTGCAACGTGCCGCACAGCGTTTACCGACGTCGTTAATGGCTTAACGACGATTGAAACGGCGGCCGGCGGGCTGGGTTGCGCCAGTATCGTGCCTCCGCGTCGCGCTGGCCGATTTGCCGTCACGCAAAAACGGCGGCTGTCCTGGCGCGGCGGCAGCCTCTCCGGCACGAACCCGGCGCTGGCGAGCCGCGGACGCGGACATGCTGACCCTGCTGCTCAGCGGATTACTGCCCGCTCAGCTCACTCGGAGGCGCTGATCCGGGACCAGAAAAAGGGGCGGTGGGGGTACCGACGCGGCGGTCAGCGGGCGGCCGATCGGCCACTTGTACCGGCTGGAGCGGCGTTAATGTCAACACCTGCAGTGTGGAAGGCAAACACAGCCGAGACCGCTGAGAGGAGTGAGTGAACGCTCCGGCCAATTCAGTCGGCGCTGTGTGAGGTGTGAAGGGTGTTGTATTGCAGTGGCTCCTCGCGGTGCATCCTGCAGGCGCCGTGTGGAGGGAGGGCGGCATGTGGCGTCGTCGGCGGCGCGCGGTGCATAGGCCGCGCTGCTCAGATTCGCACCTGGGTGGCGCGGCCCGTCCCCGGTGCGCCGTCATCCTGTACCTATGCCGTTTTTGCCAGAACGCCGAGGGAACAGGTGTAGGAATAACAAGATGCGCCGCGATAAGCGTGCGCTCCGACCGCTTACTGATGCCGTGGTCTCAATCAGGGCTATGGACTTAAGCTGCTCAGGCGGGGTTCAAAGCCTAAGACCGCCAGAATGTGTTTTGTTTGGAGATCTGATTCGAAATATTTGCCTCATTTGTCTCATTATTATTGCCGATCAACGCTGAATTCTGCGGCAGACTGCCAAGAATCTTTCTACTTGATAGTTATAACAATGATTTTTAGCCTTATCGACGCACCAGCTTCCAGGCTCTTATGGCGTCGCAAACTCTTTTCCTGTTGGGAGGGTTCCTTAGGAGCCATACTGCTCCTTGTTCAGGGAATCCGTCGGGCCTTGAACCTGGGTCGGCCGAGTGAAAAACGAGCGTGTTAACCACTACACCACCACGCCCCTGCCTCTTGATAAAGCCATGGACACTTCTTTTTGTCATCTCTTCTCATCTGTTCCATCTCTGTCCGTAGGTTATCCGACCTACGACCCGTCGGCCTACCAGCAGCACGCCGCCGCCTACGGCAGCTACATGACCAACCCGTACATGACCGCTGGCAGCCAGTACGAAATGGCCCGTGGCTACACTCCACCCACCACCTCCAGCATGGCCTACATGAACGGCTCCAGCTATAACGTCATGTACTCCAACAGGTGCGGAGAGAAAAATTGTGATGGAACCGCCTTGAAAACTGTTGTTGAAGCTTAGAGCTGCGATATAAAAAGTCAGATAATTTTAGTCTATTTCTTGTCAGAAATGCAACGTCCATTTCAACGCATGCTTGAGATGGCTCTCCCTCTCTATGTGCTGATTGGCCTTCCCACTTGTTCAGTTAGAGGCCCGGGCCTTGTTTACCTGGTGTTTAAAACCTTCACCTAGCTTTATCATTAGAGGTCAACTGAGACCATTAGATGTTGTAATCAATAGCCCAGCATCCAAGCAGCAGCATCACCAAGTAATCGTTTACCTAAAATATTGCATATTATTAATTAATTTTCATATTTATCTCTGTGCCATGTGACACTCCGGATACACCTTCCCTGACAGTCGCATCTGTCTCGGCAGTCCCAGCCCATACAGCAGCATGCAGGGCGGCATGGGGACGGCGTCGGCGAGTCTGCCGTCCCATTCGCCCAGCAGCCTTCGCTCCGACACACCACCCTCCGCCTCCGCCGCCGCGCCACCCATGAAACGGGAGTACGCCGAGTACGGCAAGCCACCGCAGCAGGGCGACCTCAACAGCATGATCAACATGTACCTGCCGGCGCAGGCGGCCGCTGAGCAGGCGGCGGCCGCTGCAGCCGCCGCCAAGTACGCGGCGGAGCAGAAGTACATCCCCCCGTACCACCACCAAATGCAGGGCAGCCCAGAAGGCAGCCTGCCGCCGGGAGGTATGTCGCTCACGCATCACATGTGAGATCGGCGAGAAATCGATAGCTGATGACACGGCGTGATCCCGTTACTCGTGTGATACATACCGGCGTTGATGTTTTAGACATCAAGAGATGTTTCGACACTCCTCTGGTCCGGCCAATACTGGTGGATTTTAGGTTTCGGACTACATTTAATACAGGAGGAAAGGAATTTTCCGAAGGGGAAATTGTTTTCGGGCAATTCCCTGGCATTCTGAAATGTCGACATCCCGGTATGATCTGGCGGCGAGCCACAGATGTCTGAGGGATCAGTATGCGCACCGCTCTTGTTTGTGTTTTTCGTATTTATAAACAGCGAAAGCATACCGCATTATTTAGTCAGCAAATGCACTACTGTCCGTTAAAATTTGTATGTGTGATTGTGTTTTAAATATTGTTGTCAGACCCCACAAGATCAAAGAAAATGGCAATGCCCTTACTATTTTCAGAGCTCATTTTATGAAAATGCTGTGGATTATTCCTATATGCTACCTACTAATAGCATATTCTTCAAACTAAGTGCTTAAAGTATAGCATGTTGACGGTGGGTGCTAGAGTTCCGGATTGAATTTGTATTTCATCTTCACCCTGCCGTCTTTGTTTCTCATTTTTGTTTTCAAAATCCATCTTGAAACTAGGTGAAGATGAAGAATGGAGGGAAATTGTTTACTTACCTCATGAAATAATTCTGATCCTGCACTTGCTGGTGGGTAATTTTTTCAATGGATGACTAACAAAATGGTTGGAGCTAGAAATCTTAATATTTTGCCGGGATTGGCGCTTAATGGCTAAGTCCTAATGAGTCTTTGATAATACTGACCTTGTCTGTATACGCAATTTTCATCAAACGCAAGCCTACCTATGAGTGATATGCCTCCCACAGAGTTGTTTTATTCGCTTGAATCCCTGGTACTTTTCAAGATAACGAAGCTAGAGGCTACCATAGATGCCACCGGTTTTCGTAAGGTGCGGTGCGGCGATCGGCGTGCGTTGCGCCTCAGGCACCAGGGTCAGTGGCAATTCCCGTGGCCATACCGCGGACTGCAGGGTAAAACAAACTGTGGTGTCCAGCCCAAGTTATTCGACGAGAGGCAGCCTGAGGAACAACTGCGCGCGAGATTGAGAGGCATCAAAGACTACTGTTTTTGTGCAGAGAGACAATGAAGCGATGGGAAAAAGGGAAAGGGGTAGGTTGAGGACGAATGAATGAAAATTAAACAGTATTGATGAAGTGATAAATGTTAATGTTTGTGTGTTTATGCGTGCGTGTGAGCTTGCGTATTTCTGTGAATGTGTCGAAGTACCTTGACGTGATTTGCCCGGATCTGGGGTTGCCGTACTCTGTGTTGTTAGTACATGCCATGTATGAGTAATACGTATATCGGACCGCGCGTAAACGCATATCACCTGCGGTAAAGGTATTGCAGAGACCTCTCGTAGCAGATTTATGTGTACAATACGGTTTTTCAACTACCCGAGCGCCCGTGGATCGATATGTTGTATTCGCTAAATTAGTATTCGTTGCATATTGCTGTCGTGTGCCAAGTAATTTAGTGATTTCATTTCCTTACCTGATTTGGTGCGTTGCTCTACCTTCGTAGGTACATGTTAAAATGCGTACCCAATTTTAGGTAACAGGCAACTGAGACAGCGTGGATGAGATGGTCAGAAGCCGCCACCAGTTAGGACACTTCTAGTCGAGCCATTTACTGTTCTCCACAGCCGGCCTGGCGGCTGGCCGTTTCACTGCAGGCACGGTTGTGTGTGTCGTCGGTGCGTGCCGTGCGTTCCGTGACTGGCCGCGCTCCTGTATATGCGCCGACTCTCATTGTTGTTGTTGCACGAGTTGCCGAGCGCTGCACCGATGCGGCGCGTCGCTTTGTTCCTTCGCTTGCTCCGTTCGTTCACAGTCGCCCTCGTCCTCCTCTCTTGCTCTGTTCGTTCGCAGCCGCTATGTTCCCCTTCTCTTGCTCTGTTCGTTCGCAGCCACTCTGCCTCTCTTTTGCTGTCCCTGCCATTATACAGCTCATTTCTTATCCTCTACGCATAGGCTGATCCAGGATTGCCGATCGGGGGCATCTTCCCGGTGGGGCGCCATCCGGTCCGGGGGGCGCCACTTTTGACCATCAAAACCAATCAGATGGACGCAAAATCCTATCGGTGGGCGTCGATTTTCGCATCCTGGGGAGAATTGACATTTCAGGGGGTGGGCGCCATCGACCTTTCAGGGGGCACCGTGACCATTTCAGGGTGTGCCGAGGGTTGATCGGGGGGGGGCTCGTGCCTCCTTGCCCCCTGAATCCGCCTATGCCTCTACGTTCCTTCTAGTCTGGTATTTTTCTCTCCTATTGTTCTACTCTTGTTCTACTGTTCCCCGCCCTTTGTTCTATTAATTTTTCTAGAATATTTATATCTGGAGTTTATGCCTTTATATTTATCTTTATTTCTATCTCTCATCACTGCCTTCCTCCCCTTGTTAGTTGTTTTTCTCCTATTTATCATCTCGCATTCTTCCGTGTCCAAGTCTCAGAATGTGCCTCTCCTCCCCGCCCTCTATCTCCGTCTGGAAGATCTCAGACACGGGTGTGCGCATGCGTGTAAATGTGTTTCGCGAGCACTGTGTTACGTGTTGTGTTCCATGTTCCACTGTGACGCACAAAAGCGCGCATTTTCACGAAAATTTCTTGTCATGTTTACTGAACAAACAGTGTAACAAAGAGTGCAGTTTGGCTAATACTTTTTCAAAAAAAGGTTTTACCAGCTCCCCGTCTGAATCAACTTCGGACATGCCTGATCAAATTTATTCGAGGGCTTGATCAGGAAACTCTGGGAATTTCTTGTCACAAGTGTTGATCGTGCCTGTGTAGTCTGCGACCACCCAATATTTTGACCACCCAACTTGGTCCTCGACTCTCGCCACCCTCGGCGCTATGTTTCGGGACGCCTGCGAGTGAAGTCTGGACACGCAATCAAAGCACTCAGCCTTCGGCGCGTCTATGGTTTGTAAGTACATGTGACTGTAAATATTGCACATACGATGCTGTTACTCTCCCGTAGGATGGAACAAATACAATTTAAAATGAAACGGAAAGTATTTCATGTCAATCGATGAATGGATATTGCATACCAAATCGCAGATATCGTGCGAACTCTTTTATTTCATTCAGATACAAAACGCTAGAACATATAGAAACCGTTGGTGAAAAACTGACCACCAGCCTAAGATCTTCCACGTTGGAGTACCATCGCTGGAGTTTCTCCCCTCGGCACCTGTTAAAGCTTCCACCCGGAGAAGTGAGCGGGGCCAGGCAGACCGGACGGTCGCCGTCGACAGTCTGGCTCGTCATACTCTAGTGCTGCTGCCGCCCCTGGTGTCAGGGGTGACATCCTTCCACTGTAGCGCACCTGCGAGGTCCGAGACCAGACGCTCAGTCCCCGGAATGGGAGGAAAGGGAAGCTTTACGGCTTCACGGCGCGGTGATTGCTGAGGTCACATTGCGTCGCCGACTCTCCCCTTATGGGAAGGTTTTATCGGGATTCAATAATTCCTCGGTAGCACTTCATTGTCTTTATTAGAACTTATGGGAATATGAGTTGGATAATGCTATATCATGCATTTTAGGAACAGTGTGCAATAGGGGAAGGAGAGGGTCGGACAGAGGGAACATAAGCATAATAACTGCTTGAGTTTAACGACAACGCACCTGTGGCTGAGATCACACTGTGTCACCAGCGATATCCCATCGGGAAAGGCTTTTGGAATCAGCTTGTATTTATTCAGAGATTCCGCTGGGTTTTAAACTCAAGACACTTGACTCAGGAGACAGGAACTCTACTAATGAGCCCAACATTTCCGCAGGGGGACCTGTCTACCGCCCACCTTCGATTAGAAAATGTTCCTATGTTAGCCACATGAGAAATGAATCCGAATATAATTTTGTAATTTGGCAACCAGCACGTGTGAAAGCTAATAAAGAGTTAAAATCCGAAAAGCTTTTAGTTCTAGAAGTTATGTTTCTGTTAGCGAGGATTGCAGATTCACAGGTCCTATATTTTGTTTACCGGCACTCGTATGCACCTCAGCCGTATTGGAGTAATTTGACCACCCGTCCTCGGTGAAATAGCATGCTATCGAGTTCGACATCATGTGAAACCGGCGGCGACTGCAGAATATATGCAGCTGCCAGGAGACGGGAGGTGTAAATAACTCCCTCATCTGCTTCTACCCCCCGGCCAACGGCATCACCGAGACCCAAGTCTGCTACATTGGACAATCCAATGCCTTTGGAGTTGGCGTTTTGCGACCATTGCTGTGATTCCTTGTCCTTAATTGGATCTCAAAATATGTGTTATGTAGAAACGACACAATATATTCCGTGCATCATTTCTAATATTTCACTTAGCACTATTCACTGAAACAGAAGATGCCAATCATAGCTAGCACTCAGTTTTGTGTGGATGATTATTTCTGTTCTGTGGAAGGCAAGCTGGATTTAGTCGTAGACCGTCAATACTTCACCCAGCGGCGGGTCAAAACTTATTGAAGGGGGAGGGGCTAGGGGCTCAATCTGACCCCACATTTACCTCCGATGCCCTCTTACTATGTGATTACAATGGGCACTTAGAAATTTCGTGGAGCTTGATCCCCCCACTTCTCCCCTTGAATCCGCCACTGACTATGCTGTGGTACAGTCGATAAAAATCGCGCGGGGCGCGCTACTAGCGACACGTAACGAATGAACCGGTTAATCTGGCACGAAGTATGACAGGCATAATGTGCTGTTGTCGTGTCGGGTGCAATCCATCGTATGTCACTGAAGGCGGGGGCAGGCACACGCTCTACCATGAACCATGCAGCTCGCCGACGCGTGGATACCAGCCGAAGGCGACGGCCCGTAATGCAAATTATGCATGGATACAAATGAGCCGATGAAGGCCTTACTACAAGAGACAGTCCACGATTGGTGATATCGGCTGCTGCTCTGACTTTGCGATGAAATATTTCTGCAGTTGTTGCAACATTAATCAGTTGCCAGGGGTGCTGGGTGGCGCTGTCGGTCAGCGGTCTGATCACGTGATCATTTGCAGTGAGCTAAGGGTCGCGGGATCGAGCCCACCCAGAGCAAAAATTTAGCGACCTGCCTGAGCTCAAGTGCGGTTCGTTCCTCTCCGTCGACGCCATATAAGCTCAGAGTTGGAGTGTCGGAAAACGGCAAGCAAAAATGTGAAAATGTATCAGTTTTCTTCTTTTTGTTTATTCGATTTACACGGCCAACGACTTACATGGAAATGACGCTGTGACGCTCACAGCGTCATTTTGATCCACTGGAAAAATCTAAAATATGATTGCTGAGCTAATTAATCAGACGAAACATATAAGAAATAACCAGAACGCCTGGATTCAGTATTTGAGCATGACCCATAATGCCGTCTCCACCGACGCCGTGCTCTATTGCAGGGGCGTGTAGTGGTGCCAGCACCACACCGTACATCCCCCAGGCAGCGATGCACGTCCGCCTCACCACAAAACATCATCCCATTACTTTACAGCGAATAAATGGAGAGCTAAATAGCGGGAAACGACGCTCGTTCCGGCCTTATTACGTCGTGCAGTGCATAATGATAGCATTGTGTCGGCAGCGGGCGTCAGCCGCGAACGCCACGGCAAATCCGCCACAACACTGCACCGCCACCTGCAACAAGGTGACCTACCGCCCCCACTTACCACCGGCCAAAGTGTCGTGATGACACTGAACACTTCCGGCGCCGCAAACAAACGACAATCTCATTACCGCCGTGGGAGGGAGACGGCTCCTCTGGGCGTGGGGGGCTGGGAGCTGAGAGTCCGCAGCGGCGGCCGGAAGACAGCTTGCCAACCTGGCGCAAGGTTGAACACCTGGTTAACTTCAGCTGAAGTGGGCGGTCACGGCACTGGGTGGGGCGCGCAAACTCCTGACCAGGTGCTGATGCGCTGGAACGCCGTCTGAGGCTGGGGCCTGGGTGGCTCCCACGTGCCCGTCTGTGATTTACTGGCACTCCTGGGGCGACGGGAACGACGGGAACATCGTCACAGCGTCACCCAGTTCCCAGGGAGCGCTCCTGGCTGTCGCTGCTCCTCCGATGGCGTGCTGCTGCCCTGGGAGCGGTCGTGGCGCGTTTTCCCTGGAAAAAATACCATCATTTAGGAAAAAAGTTAGCATTCTCGTCTACGGCATGCTTAAAACTTTCAAGAATTGACTTGGAAACAGCTGGCTTTGATTTGGGTTTTGAAAACAGCTAACCAAATGAAGCGAGCACTGGTAGACATCGGCTTCAACCGCAGCGTGATCTTAGTTTCGTCTCAGTTAGGGATATCATCATTGACCAGCCAACTGCACATTACCAACTAGCTAGATTCCCCATTTCCCATTTCTTACTGTGGTTGTTCCGGCAAGTTCCGAGACACATCTTGCTGAAAGTCCTGAATGATTGTCAGATTCCTATTGGATCACTTATATCTTATGTAAAAGATGAGTGCGCTATTGAAGAGCACGAAACGTATTTTCTATTGGAAGTTAATAGCTGGAAACAGCATAGAATGTTGTGCATGAAGTGGGCGAAAATTATGGGTTTCTTTATGCAAGAATATATTTCGTTTGTTGGTGCTTTCCGTATACTTTATATACCTTCGTCTGCGACAATAATCGCAGAAATGGTGATAGAAGGAAGGGGGAGGTGATAAGAAGGTGACTATAATTGATTAGTGGTAGAGAAGAGAATAGCAGGCAGAGCGGTGATAGAGAAGGGAGCCTTTTACGCACAATTGAAAGTCCGTAACTTCCATTTATTAATGACCAGCATAAATGGTCAGAAATGAAAACCCCTCCGTGTACCCTAGAAGGAAAAGTAAGGATCATTATGAATGAAGAGGGAAACAGGGCTGCCTTCATTTGGTGTTTCGCGTGCAAGGCATTACTAATGCTTAAAAACCTTCATTTAACACGTGCAGCGGCGGGGGCCTGAAGCGCCCCCCCACCTATTTTTCCGAGTTGGCAGGAGAACCGTTCGCTACTTGCGCTACTTGCGCTACATACATTCGTTACTTCGAAACGCTACTTGACTACATTTGAGATGATTCATGAGCGCGTTGATTGGTGAAGATATTTTGAAATCGATCAAACTTTTTTGTCTTATATGCTTTCAAAGTCAGACCTATAGGTATTTTAAAACCGTCGCAATCGCGAGGTCGCACCAGTTCACCTACACTGTACACCGAGTGGTGACGTCATCAAGTCAAATAATCAGTTTACATGTCAAGGTCAACCCACATGAAGATGAAGTTCAAAAGTCACATGTCAAGGTCATTGACCCCAGTATTCCGGTTAGAGGGTATTATTCAGTATGTCGTATGTTATGCTATGACTTCATAGACAAGGCTAATTAAGGTCGAGGTCAAAGGTCTTTTTCTAGGCCAAAACCTCATTTCCCGCTCAAAGTCTGCTATAGTGCCAGTTATGTTGTACATCATTGGGAATATGTCATATTGTTAAGTTATAGGTCGTTGACCTCGAATGACCTTGACCTCAAAATTCCAGAGAACATTGTGTCGGACCTGCCTCCTATGACCTTAGTCCCCTTTGGTGTATTCCCGCTTTTTTCTTTTCTTTTTTTGCATTATCACGGAATTTCCCAATAGGTCTCCAGCACGCCCCAGATTTGACATTTACGACTTCGTTTGACCTTGAAGATATTGACCTAGGTCAAACGAACTTTGCCATAAGGTATATCACTATTGCTCCCATACCCCCTAACAAAAACTTGTCTAACACTATTGGTTTCCGAGATCTCTGGTGAGGTTAAGAACCCCTCTCTCTCTCTCTACAATGTGCGTTGACGCCAAATCCCTCTCCACTGCGCGTGTTAGAAAGGTAGACTCGTTATTTGGCGAGCGTCCTTGCTTCTGCGCTACATCGGCGAGATAACGGTCCCTGAACACATTGACCTGGAGCGTCACCCCATTCTCTGCCGGAGAAATGCTCACGGGGAATCCTGTTTGATCTATTTGTGCCTGCTCGGGTGTGCTGGTGTATGGCGTCAGCCGCCGCCGCTGTAATTACACCGAGCGGCTCTCTGCCCGGTTACCGTCTCGTCTCCGCGACGGATGGATATGACGCCGATTGGACTCCGATAATGACGTCACAGTGGCGGCGGTAATGCCGTCACGGCCGGCCGTCCACGGCCGTTGGCGTGCCGTACGAGAGCAACGATAACGAGGCGGCGTGACGGGTGACGGACGAACGGTGTCACGCGCGCCGTCGAACGCTACAGCGGCGCTCCGACGGCACCGGACTGTGCCCAGACGGCACCAAACCGGTATACAGACGACGCCCGGACTGTGCCCAGACCGCACCAAACCGGTATACAGACGGCACCCAACTGGTATACAGACGGCCCCCAGACTGTGTCTCCAGACGGCACCAAACCGCTATACAAGGGTACCCGGACTGTGCCCAGACGGCACCAAACCGGTATACAGAAGGCACCAAAATTGTGTCCAAACGGCACCAAACCAGTATCTATACTGACAACACCTAAAGTGTGTCCTTCGAGAAAAATAGCCCAGGCACCCAGCCTTTGTCCAGACGGCACCAGAAATGTATACGGCCCCCAGACGGGTAGAGACGGCTTATAGACGGCTCCCAATGGTAAGAAAAGGGTATAAATATAAAAGGTAGATGCTGGCAACACTCAGACGATATACAGATGGTACACCGACCGCAGCCAAAAGATGTCTGGGCTGTGCGAAAACGGTATACGGATAATACCCAGAGAGTATATTGATGGCACTATTCGATATGCAGATGGTTCACGGCACCGATCGATATGTAGACAGTATACTGACGGCACCTAGATGATATGTGGTTAGTATACTGACGGCACCAATCGATATGTTGACAGTATACTGACGGCACCAATCGATATGTTAACAGTATACTGACGGCACCAATCGATATGTTGACAGTATACTGACGGCACCAATCGATATGTTAACAGTATACTGACGGCACCAATTGATATGTAGACAGTATACTGACGGCACCAATCGATATGTTGACAGTATACTGACGGTACCATTCGATATGTTAACAGTACACTGACGGTACCATTCGATATTTAAACATTGACAGTATGCTGATTGCAACTATAGAGTACCTACACTGACGGAGCCCAAATGCTATACAGACGGTACCCAGATGGCACCCGCGCGGTGTCCACGTCACAACCAAACAGCGTCAAGCAAACGCATTTGAAGCTTTATCTGGACAGTATCCAGTCGGCGTACATGGGTGGGCGGGTGAGTACGCAGAGATGAGTAGTGCAGTGTTTGTTACTTAGCAACCACTGAGATGGTGGATACCCTGGTATAAAAGCAGGGTCAGTGCCTAGGCTGCACACCAAATTCAACGTGCTCCTGTTCTTTCCGCGGGAGTACAGAGCAAAATAAATTTTGGGCACCCTTGAGTAATATTTCTTGACTGTAAACTTGTAGACCATGCTTCTATTATCAAAATATTGTATTGCGTTTATGTGAAGGCTGAGTGTGTGTCCAGACCGAGCTCACGCTAAAATGCCTGCCAACATTTTATGAAGACTTTCTTCCAGGAGCATGTCCGGCAAGTACGCATTAGACCATTGGGCAAGGTCGCATGCTTAGAGATAGGAAAATTTATTTCACTGACCAAGTCCGTAACTCATATTTAAGCCAAACGTTGCAACATAGTTCTTGTATATTCGAACGATATAAAATCATGCAATCGCCTAGTTTGCGACAAAAGCTTCCGACACGGCCTATGACCTAAGCACAGCGGGGTATCAAGCGTACTCCATCTTGCGTACTTACGACCCTCCGGCAAGAGTACGCACGTGAATTTTATTTTGATGGCTCGTGGCGTTCCTTTCAGAGACATCCATTGAAACATGGACCATACATAGACAATTCTTCGGCTAAGCAACCACATAAAAATTTTAGTTTAGCTTATAGGAGAAAAGTAAGCCCGTGAAGTTAGTGGTACTCTTCGACTTCCCTATTGCGCCCAGAATTATGCCCAGATGGTGTTCAGACGGCACCCAGACGCTCCACGGGCGGCGGGTGTCTCTGTGGCATTAAGACCAGTGACCTTACCGCCGTCAATCCAATATGCGGCCCAGCTGAGAGGTGGACTATACGGCACTGACATTGGATTGTCGATAGCTGGTGATGGGCCCACAGAATACAGTAGGTCATATCTATTTGTTCTCGTTGGAACACTTCAGTCTATTTGATAATTTGTTTATGCCTCACACATTATCCTCCTCATGTATCTATCGAGTACGCTCTAAAAAATGTTCGAGGTTTTTTACCAGTCTTTTACTATGATCCCCGTGCTCTGTCATATTAACCCTTGCCCCGGTGGCGGGTACGAGCCACCGTCGCCATGGTGGAGGGGGGCTAAAAAGACCCCCACGATCTCAAAAACTAAGAGAGCTAGAAAAAAGCGCAAAACGGCAATCGAAAGCTCTTCAAAAATGATATCAAAAATACTTTGGTCATTTTTCTTGTCAAGTCAATATCAAGGTCACCAGAGGTCAAAATAGGTAAAAATCGCTAATATGAGGTGTACTAAGAAAACCTCATATATCTCAGAAACTATGATAGCTAGAAACATGTTTTAACACCATTCGAAAGCTCTTGTGTTGCTCTTTCACTACAGTGGCATTCATTTTCGTGTCAGGTCAAAGCCTAGGGAGCTACAGGTCACTGAACATTGGGAATATTCTTGGGATTGTCCATAGCCACCCATGCATAAGGGCGTTTCCTTTATCGCTAATAACTTCCCAACCAAACAAGATACAGCCATAGTTGGTGCACCATTGCAATCCTCTTGTCAATACAAATCGAATGATATATAATATTGCTATGCCAGATCAAATTTAAGAATTTGACCTGACCCAGGTCAACAGTCTGACCCAACTTGACCTGGTATAGTCATGATGTATATCATTTGACTTGCAGTAACTATACAAACACTTTGGTGACAAAATAAAAGTTCCATCTTAGTTTATTCAAAATTTATAGAGTAAAACACCAAAAATTCTTATTTGACCTAAGGTGACCTTTAAAAGGTCAAGAGCCAAAATTGTTGGCATCAACTTCAGAAATGGGCTAAGAGCAAGTCGTAACCGATGTTCGAAGCTGATTCCATCCATACTTACTGGGAAAAGCTCATTTCGTGATTTTTCCCCACGTATTTACAATGGGGAGGTCATGCTCTGCATATGACCTTAGGTCACCAATATCAAAAATCCCGGAGCAAATGTTGTAGCTCCTGGTGGGCCCAATATGTGGTATGAGTTTCAACTTGATCGATTAGCCCTTCTTTTAGTTATGCGGCCCTAAGCATTTTTTAAGTGAGGTCACTTCACCTGGCCTGGTGACCTGACCTGATATGACCTTGAGCTAAAATTTTCAGGAAAGATGTAAAAATGATGGAGGAACAGCGGCACTGTTTAGACCAAGTTTAGCGGCACTGCGCGCCGCCGTTTTTTGGTCGATTCGGAAAAACCCGAGGGGGTCTAAAAAGACCCCCACCCGGGCCAAGGTTAATCTTATGTCTCGGACCCGCTATGATTTCGTGGACCACCATCAGAGACACCACTATGGGTTTGTACTGCGATGGAGACGGTCTCCAGCCTGGTTTTAACACGGGGAAGGGTGAGAGACATAGCTCAAACTTATCATATTAACCGTTTTAGTTGTTCTCTCTTTTATTTTAGAACGATATCGATGTAACTCATCAGAATTGACGTTGGTGAACGGCATCTGTATATAATATACATAGGGTAAAAGGAAGGAAAAGAAGAAAACCTAGGTCTCATCCCCAAAATTACCTATTCCTGGGGGAGGGGGGGCGTCCTCCATGGCTCACCAGATGCTTGGAGGAGTTGACCCGCTCCCCCGTCCCCCTCTTCCATTTTTGACGCCCATGGCTAGTTCCCACGATTGTCACGCCCACTGAAGTGAAGATTGCAGCGCATCCATATGAAAGCTAACGGCGTTACCGCTCCCACCACTGCCGAGCACGGCTACCGTGTCTCCTGTGATTTGATTTCATTACGGGGCCTTCATAAATAAGGAAGTAGATGTGTTAGATGAGAGGATAGCGTGGGGGGAGGGAATTCGGGGTGCTAGTGTGGAGAGGATGTTGAGGTAATGGATGTTACTTCCGTCCGGAAGGGGAGGGGAGGCGAGAAGAGCGGGCATCAGGAAGTGATGGCCATTTCACCGCAAACACTACTCAAGCATGAAAGCGAATGCTGAAGGCTCGAATAACGATGTAATGCATCCTCTGGCCGAATTCCGGGTGATTCAGAGAACTATTTGTCTTGATTATGTGACAGCTGACATTTCGGGTTACTTTCTAGTTATTATGTGATGATACATGGTTTGTAATAATACATGGTCATATTTTCAGGCTGACGACGGAATTTTGAGCTTGGATCACTTTGGCAATGATTGCGATGTTGCTGCTGAAACATCAAAATTTATCTCCTCTTTCCTAGTTGATTGATCTGAACAGTGTCACGGCTTCGACGATATATATAGTATATATGGACTTTGAAGGCACTAAAGATATAAAAATAAGACCAAAACCAAGTCTGACACATTTAAGATTTAATGTAAGTTGTGTGGCTGTCATCCTTAAGCTAAGATGTCTGCTCAAGTCCATTGATTCAGCCGGACTCTGAGGAGAGTTGCCTTGGCCTGCGTCGCGGACGACAGCGTTACAGACAGCAGCGGCGGCTGTGTAACGGCCGGTGGCCTGTGACGCCTCTTAGCACACGTGATGTTTGCCAAGGGCCCGGCGCGCCTGAAGAGCCGCCATCGAGGGGCCACCGGCGGCAGCGCAAGGTCGGGCGCAATTAACCAGAAACGCCGCATCACGGCACCAGCCGGCGGCCCCGCGAGGGCCGAGCCTGCTGAGTCGCCTGATGAATCGCACACACCCGGAGCCTCAGCGGCCCGACACTGAAAATGCATCCTGTCTTTTCTTCACTGTCCATGATTAGGGTTTCGCTGAAATGGAACAAGTTCGGACTTTGTTCAGCGAAGGTCATCAGCCGAAACAAGTTGCCATGCAGTGCATGTTCCTTTTTTTAGAATAATTCAAACTGCTCAATGACCGTCAGGGAAGAGGCCAGGTTTGCGATCCTCAGTTCTCCTTTTTACCTTATGGCCTATAGGTCGAACTGTAGGCACATTCATTAGGAGATTGTTACGTACTAAAATTTATTTACAATCGACTGAATGTTAGCCGTCGATACGTTATTTACTTTGTGCTTCCGAAAGGCTTAAAATGTAGCCAACAGCAGTTCTCATGCATAATGTGTCAGATATAAGAGGTCAGAAATCAGAGCTGAAAACTAGACATCAAACACCGAATCTTGAATCTAAAGGAATCGCATAGCAAAACAAAAATTGTCGAACATATAAGATAACTTGTCTGTATTTATGTCTTTACCTATAGGACCTGTCGGACCTATGACTGTACCTATTGGATGAGTTTTGATTCCCCGACGCCGAGCCCTGTGAAACCCCTTCCAACCTGGGGAACCTGTTGTCGATGCCCTTTGATATCGGTATGTCTTCAGCCCCGAACCCACTGCTCCACCACCCTGCCATATGAAAAGGTGAAGAAAAGGTAAACAAAAGGTGAAAAACTGACCTCCGTAGTTTAACCTCTTTCAACAAACACAGAATCATAGAAACCACCCGTCTACAACAAATTTGGACGTTGAACCCGTCGGACTGCGGCCACAGGAACACCAGAGTGAGGAGAGTTGCCAGCCCCGCCAGGCCGGGCGGCGCCGCCTGATATAAAAACAGATAGGCGGCGGCAATCTGATGTGGGCTGCTGTGGGCCGGATACCGGCCTCCACCGGCGGGGAACAGGTGTCCCCCGGCTTCCGGCGGCGGTGGGCGGTGGCGCGAGACCGAAACGTTACACCGCCGAACGTCAGCGGCCGCGCCGGGTGGCGGTGCCGGGCCGCCAGCACCCGCGCCACGCACGGCCACGCCACGGACCAGCCCGAGCTCTCTGCGGCCCGTGCGTGCGAGTGGGTTAGTCGTGGATACCAATCTGGACACTGTGCAGCCAGCTGCGTCGACTCAAAGTTTTTACCCCGTGGGAAGAGGGGGGCTCCAACCTGGCGAAGACCGGGGGGACGGGGCGGTGACGAAGCCAAAACCAGAAAGCTGTTTCGGAGAGCGGTGTCGAGACAACTTATTTCCAACCAGCTTTAGAACATCTCCATATGTCCAGCTTGATAGCAGGGGCGTAGCTTTTTGTAATTCTGGAGGTGCCCAAACTTGAACCAGTGTCAACAGCCGCCTTTATAAATGGTGATAACATATTATAAAG
Organism: Lepas anatifera; assembly: GCA_034440635.1. NCBI lineage: Eukaryota > Metazoa > Arthropoda > Thecostraca > Lepadidae > Lepas > Lepas anatifera. The sequence continues at coordinate 1,479,569 of JAOTON010000337.1, forward strand.
TGCGTTTGAGGCTTTTCACATGCCTGTTGAAGAGCACAAAAGCAGCAAAATCTTTGAAATGAAAAATCCGAAAATCTTAAAGACGTATCAACGCTATTTCAACGCTTCTTTCGTGGTGCCCGGGCATGGGTGGAGGCGGAGGGGGGGTCAGGGCCCTTTCCCGATTTTGTGTCTCCCATATACTTTGCATAGGGCTTGTACCGCTGTGTCAGCGTTAACCAGCCCAGAGCCCCCATCGCTCCCCCTGGATCGAGAATCGATATCCAGCCCTGTGCCCGGACACCCCGAAAGATATATAAATCCACACTACTGGTTGATAGTCATGAGCAAAGCCTAAGAGTAATCGCTTGTTACCGGGAACTTTGTGGGGACGTCCCTCTGAATCACCAGTTGAGGGAACGCACCCTCCGTCCTCTGTTTTGACGCCCACATGCGCGGCTATCCATGAACGCACTATCGAAGTCAGGTCGGACCTTACCGTCACAATCCGAATGGCAAAGCAAGCACCATCTAATCCCAATGGAATTGGCAAGGATCTTATCCTGTGCGTTATCATCATCGCTTCCGAAAATTCCCACCCGATCAGTTTCTTATCTGAATCTATTCTCGGATTGTGGAACCTAAGAAGGTTGTACGACGCATAGCATTAATTTGGCGATTGTTTTAGATACTGCGGGTTGCTGCTGGTTTTATACCTATGCTTTGTTGTAGTCGCAAAGATGTCCGGCGGTACAGACTACTCTTACAGGCCTCTGGGTTATAACAACATGCAGTGTTGAACTCACCCTAAGACGCTTGAAGTAGATAGCTAGTTGGGCTTTATAGCGCACCAACCTGTCTCTTGAGGTAGGTCCTGTGACTCACGCCCCGTACATTTCCGACATTGTTACAGCCACGCCAGTTTCTACTTACGCCCTTTTGCAAACTGAGCCTCCTCCGAGCTCCAGCAATGGCCGTTCTCTGCAGGTTACCTCACTCCCTCCAGCCAGCCCTTGCAGAGGGGCTGCAGCGCATCTGAAAGAGCACCCGCTGCACCGGACAGTGCTATGGCGGCCCGAGTTGAGTTATTTGACGTTGTGACGGTATCAACTGATTCTGGGTGACGTACGACCCTGCTGCTTCAGTGTTCAACGCTGCCGACCGACGACAGCTGACTGCGACGTCGCCAAGACCAGTGAAATAGGCGCCTGCACGTGGTGCCGCTGCACGTGCGTGTGCGCACTGGATAGTGCTGTTTGTCACGACGCAGACATCTCGGCAGAGTTGGGCAATGGCCTCAACACAGCGGCGTCCAGCACCTCGACCGCGCGTCTGTTCAGAGCCGGCTGACGGCGCTGATAGTGCTGATAAGGCAGGTTTTGTCAGTCCGGCAGCGCGCGGTGCCGCGCTGGTACCCTCTGCGCAGGCTTCTGCACGGCGGCAGCTGACGCAGCTGTACGCTCTGCGTGGGTTTCCACGCTGCGACATCTGGGGTACTGGTAGCCCCCTGCAATCTTCTGTGCTACGGCAGCTGACGCAGCTGGAATCTCTGAGTGGGCTCCTGGCTCCTGGTCTTGGATAGAGCTATTCTGCAATCTGAACCCAGAGAACCGTCAGCTCTAACGCAAGAGACACACTGCATATACGTAGCAACGTCCAGAACATTTGCAGCCATATAGGCGTAGGAACGGGGGGGGCAGGAGGTCACTTCCACCTCTTCCCCACTTTTCTGTGCTGGACCCCCGTAAGCAGGGGCGTAGCCAAGGGGGGGCAGCAGGGACAGCCGCCCCTGCCCCCTGAGGCCACGAAGGCCCCCCCTGAGGACACACTTCTGTAACAATCAGGGCCCTTTTTACCCATCAGGGCCCTTTTGGCGCTGTCGCGGGGCCCTTTTCGGCCCCCCCTCCCCCTGGGCGAAATCCTGGCTACGCCCATGCCTGCAAGAGATATAAAATATTAGCAACTGTAATATAAAACACGGAACCTAAGCGGGCCCTATGTCTTGTCCTGGAAAGTTACAGTTCCATAGTACACCCTATGCAAGTCCCTGGACGAGGAGCGCTTTTGTGAAAAAGACCAAGACAACTCCTACCCGAGCTTCCAGATGGGTCCTGAAAACTGTACCAAATCGAACTCCAGCCCAGGCCGCTTCCAACACAGAGCACGAATTCGGACACGCATCCCGCACCAAACGCCGAGCAGCAGCCGTCCCTCGGACATCGACAAGCGTGACGTAACTGTCTGTCGTCTACCACGAAATGGAGAACACCATGGAGCTATTCAGTGAAAGGAAATGGCGAGAAAAAATCATGTATGGAGCTGCCTGGTGTATGCCGGTTTGCATATGTGCCTTATTGATGCCAAATGAGTGGATTTATAACTCCTCATGATTATGGGCCCCATCGGGCTAGGGCCTCCCTTGAGGTGGGCTCCGCTTAGGCTGGCTCCCCACTTTTCAAATGGTTCCTATGCCCTTGGGTGGCCAAGATGTGTTTCGAAGTCATTTCCTTTCAGTCGACACCATAAAGTTAATGGTCAACACTCGCCCCGCTGGGGCGCGAAATTCACCCCTCCTGGTTTTCCCCAGATAGCTAAAAAACGAAGAGACGCAGAACAACAAAACTTACAGTAGCTTATTCCTGATTAATTTCACACATCTGACCAAATCTTTTAGTTAAGGCCTTGTCAGGTCAAGGAGCTATTCAAAGTCAAGTGACCCGACCTCAAAACCTAAAATCACGAGTTTGAAACAGTGCCCAGGGAACATCAGCGAACCGATCAGTTTGAAACTTCCACAATATGATAAGGTCATTAGGGTCTACAAATCTGCTATCTCAGAATTTTGATATTGTTGACCTAAGATGGGGTCAATTTTTTGGTCACCCCATTATAAGTTTATGGCGAAAAATAGAATGGGCTCGTTTCTCAGTAAATACTGGATAAATAAAGCTGAAAATCCTCAAACCGTCTATTCTTATCACGATCTTGACCATTAAGTTGAGTTTTTGAGCATCTGACCTCTCAAAGGTCATGTCAGGTCACGGGAGCATAGAGTGATTGTTTTGCCAATAACTTCTCACTGAATTGAGGTAAAGCTTCCATTTTGTTTGCATTGTGCTTATATTGTCACGGGGAGTCGATTGATATGCAACATGACATTGACCATACCAGATCACTCTGTGACCCTGACCTGGCTCGAGGTCAGGTCATTTTCACTATTTGACCTAGCAAGGTCATATTATACATCATTCGATTTGCCGCGATGAGAGGAATCTAATGATGTATAAATATTTGGTCTAGCTCCCCTGAGGCCAGATCTAGAGAGAGAAACGTACACTGCTTTGTTGTAAGCCTATGGAACCTTCTTTGACCTGTGCTGACCTCAATATTGATGTGACATAAAAATTATTCGTATAAAATCTCTTTGTCTTGTCAAGAGCTTTCGAATGCCGCCCGTAATTTTTCATTAGCTTTCATGGGGAATGAGATACGGAGGGGGCGAAAAACGTCCCCCAGCAGGGCGCGTCATGCCAGGGACCCCAGCGGGGCGCGTGTTAAGAATCTTGGATACTGGGCTAGCATGGCCCCTGACTGTCCTGTTCTTACGCCTATGGCATTCTTTTTAGGCCCTAGCACTACGGCAGAGGGTGCAGCCTTTTCGGATAGCACCGAAATGAGGAGCATGATGAACATACCATAGCATTCCTCGCTTAGAATTCCATTTGTCCTTACCCACCATTTGCGGAAAATAGGACGTGGTAAGGAGAACATGGCATCGTCATGAGATATCAACTGATCTATCAGTCACACAGCAGCATACTAAAACCAAACCCGGCTCCATGCTTAATTTCCCTCAGAACTTACTTTTTACTGAGTGAAGTATTTCATGAGCAAGCATTTTACCGCACCACGCAGGCGCCTTTTCTCTCCTTCCTCCGACGAGCCTAAAGGCCTCCGGCAGCTTTCCGGGGATAATTGGGACCAGTGTGGGACTGCTGCGGGATTGGTGGGATTGTGTGGGATTGGTGCCTACTTTGCCGCAAATGGTGAGTTCTAGGGCACACAAATTTCAAACAAGGAGTTCTGCAGTATGATATGTGTCTTGGCTATTTTGGCTCACATCCCATTATATGGGTGCTAAATTCCCTTCAAGAGTGGATCACGGCCCAGCTGGCCCTGTACTGGTCTCAGTTGTCACCGGACAGCCGCCGGCAGCCGTTAGGGTTGTAGGGGGGCCGAGGTTTTCGTTAGACTTGTAGGGTGAGGTGAGGGGGGGTAAAACAAGTGCATTCACAAAGAGGTATGCTCATGAAGCGCTGCTGCTCCGTAGAATGTGAATTGTGAGAAAAACGAAACATGAAATAAGTGGATTCTCGATTTGTTTAACGTGACTGGTAGCGCAGTTTAAATTCCATGAAGATGGACTGCCTTGTTGTCAGCAATGCATTTGGTGATGGATTTTATACTGGTGCTAGAGCGCAGGCGACCTCATATTTTTATTCGTTTCTACTTGTATTGGACTAGCTAAGCTAGTCTGATACGCAGTTACTTGCCTGTATTTTCACGCCATGTTCTTGATTCACCCAGTCTACGAAGCATATTTCGAAATGTATACCTCCTCTCTGAATGGAGAGTATTATGACTCGCTGTACTCTCTACTCGGCTGCCTATGACCGGCACCGCCTCCTGCCCCTCCCCGTCCCCGTCCCCAGTTGCCATGCGCCTCGGGGCGTTTTCGGCGGCAGCTGCGCTGACCCCTGACCCTGGAGCACGCGATTTTGATCGGACGAGTCAACCTGTCTTATTTCTGGCGCCAGTGGATTGCTAAAACATGCACGCTTTGACAGAACTCGGGGTGTGTAGTGGAAGCATTGATGCATTATGCGTCGTTCATTCCTGCGTGGTAAGTTGACATAAACGTTATATTTGGTGACCGTCTCATTTGTGTGATCTAAATGGTGAGTTTAGCTAGGTTAAGCCACCGTCAATATATAAATCTTGATCTTGTTGCAGGGAAAGAGGACGGAATTATGTCAGAGGTGGGATGCAACCTTTTCAGAAGTCCCACCATGAATTTAAGCTTGAAATGTTGTCAATGCATACAAATTGTAGCCAAATCGGATAGGGTTCCGCAAGTATGAGAATGGAAATTTGAAATGACATGCGAAGTATGCTGTTTTTGATATTCATCGAATCTTTCACATATTACGAAAAGAAACATAACAGTGGGTCTGCGATCGATGGCATCCTAAATTTTGCTAGCCTTCAACGTGATGAAAGATAACGATAGAGGACAAGAAAAGCGAGGAAGCCCGGAGAGGTCACTATTACAGACTCTGTTTGTGAACGCAAAGCGATTGAGAGGAAGTTGAACCGCTGGAAATATGTAAAATCAACAGTTATGCCCCTGTTTTTCTTGCGTTATTAGCCCGTTCCTTCTCCTTCCCCGTTATACATGCTCGTATGTATGAACATACATCAAATGGGCTTGGAACAGCAGTGAATTCAAGGGGCTGACATGTATTTGCCGTTGTTAAAGCGGTGTTTATTTACAAATGTTATTTAATTCCTGTTGTTATGAAATGGTCCATGCCTGTCAACCAGAATTTCCTCGAAACGCCTAATCAGGATTGGCAAATGACATAAAAAAGCTGCATCATGTTCAGATCCGTATAGCACAAAACTCTCTTTCTCAGGGTTTCACAGCTTATGCTTATGCCTTCATTGTGTGGACCTAACTCTAGGTTTACTGGGTATTTGCATTTAACATGTCTGCTGTCTTATTTGCAGAGGTCAAGAACATGTCAGGTTGGCTACCCACATCCCTTGACGCGACCAACATGGCTACCTGAAGCGAAATTAACTTTGCATGAACTGAGGCTTTAAATGGCTCCCAGAATAACTGTCTTAGTGAGTGAAAAAGTATTCTCAAAAAGTGGAATTATGAAAATAATTAAACTTACAGTGATTTGGAGACTAATGAATTACATATAGCATACTCTTAGTACCAAACAGCAAAAGGTTAAGTATATGTGCAGTGATTACAAGTTGTGTGTGCTGTAATACAAGCATGCGTCCATTAGCTGAGCATATTAATCAGCCAAAAATGTTATCAAGTACCTAATTAAAAAATGCATGAAAAATAATATGTGCCGTCAGAGTCTAGTACCCTTACTGCAACTGCTTGCTATGATCAATCATTGCTTAGATCATCATTGCTAAGATAGCAGACAACCACCATTTGACTGTAGCAGTCACCATGCTGAGACTTAAGCTACTTGAAGGATACATTCAATTAACACTCTGTTAAAAGAATACATATAATTTAAATATCTCAATGCATGCAACCAAATATAGGTACTCAGCCAGAGGACAAATACCTCTTAATACCACAACCATCATCCAGCAAATTCTAGAAATATTGAAGCAGATCAATAAGCAGCACCACATTCACCTGCTGAATGGAAACTTTTGTGGAATCATTACAATTTTGTTAAGTTTGATTTGATAAAATTGACCCCAAAACTGCAGGTAGGCACCAAAGAAACCTACCTGCAGTTTACCTGACTTCATGGGCACCAAACAGCATCTAATTTTCTAGGTGCAAAGCCAAAACTTGCAACTCTCTCTCCACAGGTCTACAGTTTTGATATCTCACATGCACATGATTAAAATGTGTGCTCTTATTGACACCCTCAAATCACACTACTCTCCTGGGCTTTTGAGATCTGGCAGAGTTCACTTTGCCCTGTGTTTCTCTGGCTGCGGCATAATATATAAGAATTGGTAGTGGGTTTACCACTGGCAACAAACCTCCTATTTTGATTTAGGTCAAAATATACAGCCTCATAGTAAGATACCCAAACAGCAGCTTCAAAAACACGTATATCTGACTGCTTTCTTCTCGCTACTTCCGCGCCAGAAACGCAAAACTTTGTGGTTCCCAGTGGCTACCTGGTGGTCCCTAATCGTAATTTTCGTTGGCGGCCTGGCTACCAGACCATCTCTAATTCCGCAAAACGAGTCCTCAAGTACAACGTAAGCAGTGGATTTACTATCCTGTGCAGAATAATTTCACTATAGATCCTGATATAGATTTTAAATTTTTCTTTTTTATTCAAAATAAATGGTCAAATTCATATAAAATAATGAATATTACCGTTTTCATGTCATCGCAATTTAGAGTAACTTTTTCTCATGGCTTTATATGGGTCAATTTCGTTGCCGATGTGGTTACCTACCCATCTCTAACTTAGCTGTTAAATAACGCGAGTGAGTAAGGATAAATTATTTGTCACTAATTTGCATCGTCTGTCACTAAAGTTATAATGTTACCTAAAATCAGTCAAGGTAGCATTGCATATTATGGATAGTTTTTTACGTGGCGGTAAGACCGTGGAGATACTTGTTTTGTGCTGGTAAGTGCAATTCTTGATCTCCGTCAAATCTCCGTGATTGGCTACCTAAGTTCTGGTCCTTTAACCTCATTTGGCTACCCACGAGCGTGGGCGAGTTGGCGAGATTCTTGACCTCTGCTTATTTGACGTGTCTGTTTTTCTGACTTCATTTACAATTTTAACCCTCTTTCTCACTGAGATAAATATATTTTGCCATTGGGGCCAAATGGTCAAAGCATTTGGCAAGTTATAAAAACATAATCATACTAGTGGTACTTTAAATAAGTGTAGTAACATTGGAGGATCCAGAATTTCCCCTTCAGTGGGGTACATGGTCGGGGAGAGGGTGTACAAAGGAGGTGCCACTTTTGGAGAAACATTATTTCGGGGGGCCGATACTGTACCCTGGGGGTGGAAGTGGGCAGGGGCGGATCCAAGGTGGGGGCGATCGGGCAAACGCCTCCACCTTGGGTCGACCTTAAGCACTGGAAAGAAACGCCTCCCGGCGCAGCTGCCGGGCCCCCTGCAAGGGTGCTATGAGTGAAAAGCCCTGTCCGTATATGTATATACTGACTATACAGTGCGTGCGAGCGTGTAGGTGTGGTGGTAACCTGTAAAATGACCCCGGGTTGGGCATGGGGCATCTTTTTTTTAAAGCTAAGTTTCATTAAATTTAACGTTTATTTCCGCGGCACCCGAGCCCCCAAACGACGCCCCCTCGGGTCTTAAATTTGCCATTTCCTTGAGGAAATCCTGGATCCGCCCCTGGGAGTGGCAATTAACATTTGAGAGAGCCTCATTGACATTTCGAGGAGACGCCGTGACCCTTTCAGGGGGCGCCAAGGATCGAACAGTGGGGGAGTAAGTTACCTCCGTGCTCCCTGGAACCGCTTAGGTGTATTTCATATCATGCAAGTGTTGAGAGCTGTGACAAAAATGATGTTCCTTCTAAGGGCTCTTATTTCTGAGAGCTCTTATTTGGCTTCTGCATTTTGTTTGAGTTGGTACTTTTTCTTTCTCTGGTCCGGCTTCCCGCTTCCAGCAAGATGAAAAATATATAACCAAATGTCACTTTAAAAATACCTTTGTGCAACATTTTTACACTTCGGTGATACACACATGTTCCATTTTTGTGATAATAATCTAGTGCAACATGGGCTATTTTCTCCAGTTTGCATTTTTATCATCGTTTTTCCCTCTATTTCTTTAGCAGATTGCTGTGAACAGCCGACCCCAGCAGTCTGCCCGCCGCCCGGTGCGGCTTTACTGCCATCTAGGGGCTTTTATTGAGCGCGCCCAAGCGGTGAGGCAGCTGGCGGGGAGAGCGCCGGAGCGAGGCAGAGCGGCGGGAGAAGGAGCGCGCGCCGACTCTCATTGGCATGCGGGCGGCGGCGCGCCTTTGTTTCAGCTCCTCCTTGCAGCTCGCTGATTGGTTGGTGGCGTCGGACGGATGCTGTGGCCCAGCGCTCGGCCGGCGCGTCCACGCCGACATGTTTGCCCGTGCCACCGAACGTGGGGACAGTGAAACCAGGCTGGAGGCTGGGAGGAGGGGGGATAAAGCACGCAGGCTGTGCACGCTGCAGGCTGCAACGAGAGCTGTGCATCGTCTGCTCCGTGCTGCATTGCACTTTGGAAGCTTCATTGCAATGCGAGAATATTGCGACAAAGGGAACGGTGCATATGGGTTCTGAAAATGACCTTGCGCCCGTTTTGTTTTGCATCCCAGCATTGATATTCAGCACAGGTACCCTGAAATACGACATAGGAATACACTCAGAAAATTGGGAGAGCCAGCTCTCATAACAGACGACAAACTTTCCCGCCATTCTGGCTTGGGTGTCAGATATCAGTCTCACGTCTAAAAGACCACCATTCTCACAAACGTGAAAAACTCTTAAGTAAGCGTTATCAAGCATCTGAAGAGCGCCAGAGCGGCGTGACTGTGAGGACTCTCAGTCAGCTGGCTGGTTTCTGCGGCAGCTGCGGCGCTGACACGGCCGTCGCCGCCGCGACGCGCGGGTCGCGGCCGCGCGGCCCGCCGCCGCCGGCGTGTCGCATCTTTCCCAGGCTTGGGGACGGCGTGGCGGCCCGCTCGGGCGCCCCGCGGCGATCAAATTTGTGTGGACCGGCCGACGCGAGGATCGGGACTGGCCCGGCGGGAGGGTGGGAGAGAGTCGACCCACCGCTCCCAGGCCTGGTCAATACATACACGCACTCACACACACACATACACGGGCGCGTGTGGGGATGGGAGGGCCCCAGAAGAGGGTCAGCTCGGATGCCCAGCGGTGGGAAGATGGTTTTGGGCTCATCTCATGGGCTCATCTCAATACGGGTCAAACTTCCACTTTTCGGCATGGTGCCTCTTATTGACCTATGTCAATATCTTCAACGTTAAACGGGTCATAAAGTCAAAATCCTGACTGCCCTGAGAACATATTGGGAAATACCATACTTATGCGAGAAAAAATAGGAATATGCTAAAAGGAGGCAAACTTCATAGAAGAGATGTCTCAAAGAATATTTCCCGAAATTTTGGGGTCAAGGTCCTTCGTGGTCATTGACGTATGACGTTACACTATGGTATATTCTCTACAATATACACTATAACTACCGCTATGACAACTTTTGGGCGGAAAATGAAGATTGGCCCTGACCCATGACCTTTCATAGCACCTTGGCTTTTTCAAAGAGTTGCCTTAATGATAAAGTCTTAGCATAATATACGTCATACTGGGTAGAGCCTTTAGACCGGAAGCACTGGGGCAAATTACCGTGAACAATTCTGGTATGCCATTGACCTGTCACTTTTGACCTTGACACTTTTGTGAGGTAACCTTGACATATCATCTTGTTTATATGACGTTATGACGTCACCACTCGGTCCGCAATGCATGCAAACTGGTGCGACGGCGCAATTGTGGCGATCTCAAAATGTAGGTCTGGTCGGGCTGACTTCGAAAGCCTATAAGTAAGAAAATCGGCTGATTTTCAATTTTTCACCAATCGACGCGTCACTGATTTCTTTCAAATGTTGCCAAGTACTTCATGATTTGCGGTTGGGATTGGTTCTCCGGCCACCTAGGAAAAATGGGTGGTGGCCTCAGAGACCCCTCCAGGGCACGTGCTAAAGTTTTAGGAAACACTGCGATATGAATATGCTTTATTTACAACATTATGGAGCTAAACCACCTGATGGTATGTCTTTTTATTGCTCTTTAGGACAAGCACAAGGTTACGTTGCTTCATTGTACGAAATGAGGAGTGGTACGTAGGTATCAACAAAATCAAGATGCACCGCGATGTCTTTTCTCCTCATGCTATGAAAGACTCATAAAAGCAGTACCTATTGCCGAAAAACTTGGACCATTGTACTTCACTTAAATCATACTTTCCTAAGCTACGAATTCATAAGAAAATAATAAAAAACTTTACAAGCCAATTATTCTTACTTGGAATTCTCAATTTCATTTTCAAAGCGCAGGCCTTGCCTAACTGAGCTCCGAATGAACTCTAAAAACCCATCAGGCCTCTATAGAGACTGCAAATCATTTCAGAAAGTGCTGGCGCCCACCTTCTCTCGCGTCCGGCCTGAGACTGGCGTTCAGCGTCTTTCCCATCGTACCTGGACGGAGGATTCAGCCTTGGAACACCGCTGCGACAACGGGGCGGCGACGGGCAAAATATGGCGGCGACGGCGCGCCGCTGCGTCGCCGAGCGCCTCCTAATGGGACGGAGACGAATGCCGGCCGACGGCCGCCGATTCGCCGCGCCGTGCTGAAATATTCGGCAGAAAATCGGCCACCAGCACGTGGTGAAACAAAGAGGCCACCTCTCGCAGGTGACGCCCTCTGCGCAGTGTCCCCTCTGTCTGCGGCGGGGTTGGCTAGCCCAGGACTGCGTGTGAGGGCGGCTGTTAGGAGCAGATATAGGGTAGGGCGGTAGAGTACGCGGAGATAAGAGTACGCAGCAGCTGTTTTGTTACTTAGCAACCACTGAGATGGTGGATACCCTAGTATAAAAAGCAAGGTTGTGCCTAGGCTGCACACAAATTCAACGTGTCTTGTTATTTCCGCGGAGTACAGAGCAAAATAAGTTTCTGGCACCTTTGCAGTAATATTTAACTGGGTAAACTTGTAGACCATGCTTCTATTATTGAAAGTATTGTATTGCGGTCTGTCATCAGTAAGAAACCTGAGCTGAATTGTCCGAACCGGAGCTCACGCTAAAAGGCCTGTCAACATGTTTATGAAGAATTTCTTCCCAAGGGAGCATGTCCGGCAGAGTAGCAGTAGGCCGTTGGGCAGAGTGCGCATGTTAGAGATAGGAAAATTTAATTTCGCTCGGACAGTGTCCGTAATTCATATTTGTAAAACCAAACGTTGCAGCATAGTTCTTATATATTCAGAACGGTATAAAATCATACAATTGCCTATTTTGGCGACAAAAAACTTCGCGACATGGCTTATGCACTTAAGCACGCGGGGCCTCGTGCGTACCCGCTCTTGTGCGTACTCTTACCGACCCACTCCGGCAGATACGCACGTGACTTTATTTTGATGGGGTCTGGCGAGTTCCTTTCGAGACATCGAGTTGAAACATGGACCATACATAGACAATCTTCAGGCGAAACAACCGCATAAAAATTTTAGCTGTCGACTTAAAGGAGAAGAGGAAAGCCTTTAGAAAGTTAGTGGTACCTTCACGACTTCCCTATACTAGGCAGCAACAACAGTGAAAAAGGCCGTTATGTTACAGAAAAGTATACTTTATGTCTATTGATAATTTATTTGCCATGTACTAGTCGTAACACTGGTTACTGAGAACTACGTGCGTGGACGAGAGGATGAAAACACATGAGGAACACACGAAAAATGTATCGTAAGCATCCAACGACGTCAGACTTTTTTGTAAAACAAACAATAACAAGAAATGCATGATGTAAAAATTATCAGTGGCAGTGGCAGGCCTCTGTGCTGATCTTGCACCAAATTCGGTCTTACCGGGTTCAAAAATATAACGGGCATATCACATTTTTGTGGTAGAAATACAGCATTTGCTTTCCAGGCTTCGGTCCCATCGGCTTCCTGTATAGGCTAACGAATCTGATCCCGTCATCACAAGAAACGAAGCCTGATTTGGCAACGCCATGCCACCTCAGAAGCTTAAACTCAACGCTGCAACATTCTCAGGCTAATCCAAACTTTAGGAAAGACGGTTTGTTTTGAGCGTGCAAGGGTCACATCGTCACCTGGCACCCATTCATTCGCCCCTGTATCCCCTCCACCCCTCCTCCTCCCAACCTCACACATCCTCAGACCAGGCGTCTGCGATAAACAAAAACTCTGTGGAAAACAAACCTACCATTAGGTCATCAGGGTCGTTATGATTTCATACCGAGTTCACCCGACTGATACGATCGCGCTTCCCACGACAATAATGCTGTCTCAAACAAATTACCGTTTTTACACGGCCGGGCTTGTTTTTCGTTTGCGACGCTTTTTACCAGCGGCCTAAACGCCGCGCCCGCGCGGGGACGCCGGTCAGCTGGCGCGGCCGCCACCGCGCCCGGGCCCCGATATTTTTATGTGGGCCCAGTCCAGGTGTGTTTTTGCTGGGCCGGCGCAGCGCGCGGGAGACTCGCAGTCTGGCGCGCCGCGTTCCCGCCAGAATCCAGCGGCGCCGCTCAATACCAAAGGGTTGACGCGGCGCGCCATTAACAAGAGAGATGGCGCGCCCGGGCCGGCGCCGCGCGCGGGAATGTCGGCCCGGCCATGTCCAGATGGTATCAACGGCAGACGGAAGGTCTGGCGCGTGACTGGACGCCACCGGTGACGATAATAGCCGGCTGGCCCCTGCCACCGCCCCGGTGACCTGCCGCCTGCCCCGGGGCACTGGGGGGCACGACTGAGGCCACCTGAGAGGTCAGCCGCAGGCCGCCGGCCGCGACAGGGTCGTCGGGTTCAACGCCGCATGCCCGCGGGGTGTGTTTGTATTCAGAAGTCACGTGTGTCAGGACTCCCGCCGCGGGTTAGTGACATATTTTCAGGGGCACGCTACTTGGAAAGGGAGACTGTTTGCTCGCCCGAACATTGTGAGGCCAGCTCATATGTTTTCTTGGTCTGATTTATTGCATTCTCAATTGAAGCCTTTCGATCTTTAAGTAAAATCTATCTGATCGATCTGCATCAGCATCATAAATTGTGCCCCCCTCGTGCACGACAAACTAAGCAGCTCATAACGTACTTGCTGAATGCTGCCTCTGCCTCCTGGGCTTGGTCTGGTCAAATAGTATGCTAAATATATTGTACGGTTGTAGACACACAAACCAGATTTGTCGCTATGCCATTTGATCTTTGACGAACCCCGTCAGAGAGCCCCTCAGGCCCACTCCTCACGAGGTCAGGCCGTGCCCTTCCTGCGACGCCAAACTGAAGTACCAGCTTTCGAGCCGGGTTTGCACAGTGTGATTGGAGAGTTCGCCTCCGGCGTCGGCGGCGAGTTCTCTGATCTCGAGCTCAGCGTCCGCGCCGCCGGCGGCGCCCTGTTTTGCTCGGCAAACTTGGACGGTGGGACAGAACAGCGCTCGGGCACGCGGAAGGTGGTTGATGGCGCGCCGTTTGGTAGCGGCTCAGTGCACATCGCTCAATCACGCGGCACCGGCACCGGCGCTGTCCCACCGCGCCAGTTTTCACCCGACTGCACTGCAGCAGGGGTCAGTACCGGGAACCCGCACTGGCCCATTACCGGCAGGTACCAGCACTGGCCCATTACCGGCCCCGGCAGGTACCCTCACTGGCCCATTACCGGCCCCGGCAGGTACCCTCACTGGCCCATTACCGGCCCCGGCAGGTACCCTCACTGGCCTATTACCGGCCCCGGCAGGTACCCTCCTGGCCCATTACCGGGCCCGGCAGGTACCCTCACTGGCCCATTACCGGCCCGGCAGGTACCTCCCTGGCCCATTACCGGACCCGGCAGGTACCCTCACTGGCCCATTACCGGCCCCGGCAGGTACCCTCCTGGCCCATTACCGGCCCCGGCAGGTACCCTCCTGGCCCATTACCGGGCCCGGCAGGTACCCTCACTGGCCCATTACCGGACCCGGCAGGTACCCTCACTGGCCCATTACCGGACCCGGCAGGTACCTCACTGGTCCATTACCGGCCCCGGCAGGTACCCTCACTGGCCCATTACCAGCCCCGGCAGGTACCTCACTGGCCCATTACCGGCCCCGGCAGGTACCCTCTGGCCCATTACCAGCCCCGGCAGGTACCCTCACTGGCCCATTACCGGCCCCGGTAGGTCCTCTGGCCATTACCGGCCCCGGCAGGTACCTCCTGGCCCATTACCAGACAGGTACCCTCACTGGCCCATTACCGCCCCGGTAGGTACCCTCACTGGCACATTACAGGCCCCGGCAGGTACTAGTGCTGGCCCATTACCAGCACAGACAGGTACCACCGCTGGCCCATTACCGGTACTGACAGGTACAGCACTAGCCCATTACCGGCCCCGGCAGATACCGGCGCTGGCCCATTACCGGTCCCGGCAGGTGCTAACACTGGCCCGTTAGATTACCGGCTCGGACAGGGGCTAGCCTTGGCCCATTAGCAGCCCGGGAAGGTACTACCAATGGCCCGTTACCGGCCGGGCCAGGTGCTTGTCTTGGCCCATTACGGACCCAGGTAGGTACCACCACTGGTTCATTACGATCTAGATGCACTGGAGCATTGATCAGTGCCCAGCGCAGCAGACACAAACCCAGTGATGGGCCGGCCACAGCTCCGCCAATGCCGCTGTGGGCTTGGTAACAACCGCCTTAATTATTGGATGCTCCCCTCTGCCCCTCTGATCGGTTTAAGCGTGTAAGGATAGGCCTACACGCTTCAAAGCTAGGATATTCAACGATAACTGCGACACTTAAACGCTGTCCTGTTGGCTCTATTTAGGTGCTGGGATCGTGTGGTCGAACGGGAAGAGAATCTGTTGAGTGAGAGGCTATGGTTTCATATCTTACGTCGGGCCCTTTCCAACAGCAGAAGTAAAATTTTTTTATATCCAGGGGCCGATGGGGCACTTGCTCTCCCCCCTATCGACCTTCGGCGCCCCCTGGCATGATGACAGAGCCCCTCTAAAAAGTCAACGGCCCCCACAGAAATGATTTTCTCATAGGATGCAAGCATCTGGGCCCCCGGGATAGGATTTTGCGCCCACCTGACCTCCCCTCGGATCGGAAATCCTGGATCCATCCGCCTATGCTCTCCCTAAGGCACTCGAAAAAATTCGCGAGAACGGTGCTGAGTTATCAGTTGAACAATTCGGCTCCCTTATTTTCGTACATGGCAGATGTGAAGTCTGATGTGATATGTTGCTGAACGCGAAAAAGGTATTGCAAAACTTTTGTTTCCGAAAACCACATTCCTGATAGCAGCCGTCTCACCTTAAGGGAAATCCTGGAACCACCCCTGAGGATGATTGTCCGGCTATTTTTACATCAGTCGGTTCCAGACCAGACTCTAAGGTTCATTTTAAAAGTAGATATTAAAAGTAATTTAGGGGTCTAACGACGTACCAAGTGCTGGTGCCATATGACGTCCGATGAGGAAGGAGAGTAAGCTGAGCTTAAGCTTCGGCAGGCACCAAATCCTGCTTTCTGGGTGGGTTCGAACCCGCAACACTTTGCACGTACAGAATGTCCCGGGCCAAGCCGAGCACGTGCGCTAATTGCTTGCGCCACCCAGACCGCGAGTAAACAGCAAGACCGAAAGGAAAAAGTCTACTCCTGACTAGATATTTTCTAGCTTCCAAACTTGAGTGTGCAAGTACGAAGCAAAAAATGTTCGTGCCAGTTGACTTTCCTTTGAATTCTCGACAATGGTATTGTTAATGATCTTGAATGATACCATCCAAACAAAAAAACGACTCGCACTACTACAACGAGCTGATGTTAAGAAAAGCGGCAGGATATACACTGCATTCTCAAGTCGCTGAATGCACATAATGTATATGCACGCCTGAACAGGTGCATCCGTCGAGTTTTCCGCTCGGATGAACAGCACAGTTGGTGAATTACGCCTGGGCTGGGTGTGGGGGGATGGGTGAGGGGAGGTCTGCTCTGGGATGTATCAACCCCAGCAGAGATGCAGGTGTGACACGTGCCGTTCCACTCTCTTCTATCCTGTTGTCATTGTACCGCACCACAGAAAACAGCCAGATGCACTCACTGATAGGAATGACATCGGCATATGTACACGCAGCTGAAAATGGAACACTTCACTGTGCGTGATTTTTTCTACACACCTGCGCTATTTTTTGGTGTCGAACTAACAGACAGATGTAAAGCTGTCAAAGAGGTGGGAAGGCCAACATGTAGGGATTATTTGACGCTTCAGCTCATGAAATGATTTTGCTTGACTTTCCAGTCAAGCTTGTGAAGTTTACACGGCCCGGGCTTGCCCTGAAATCCAGCGTACCTCCGCCATTGTCGGGTGCTGTCATCTCCTCTGCCCTGAGGACATCCGCGTGACAACTGCGACTGGTTCTGTACGTCCCATGCTCTCCACAAGTGTTCCTGCTCCGTACTACTTATTACGAATCTCGCAGTTGACACGATAAGGCCAGCGCGAGACGCTCGCCAGGTGGCTAGAGGACTTTCTCTTGATTAATTATTTATATTTCATTTGTTATTTGACTATTAAGAGTTGGCGTTCTCAGTTTTTCCCTCATGTATCCGAAGTGTATTGCTTTGCAGCATCATTTGATCACTTATAATTTCACGATTTGAAGCAGAAATCCAACACAGTCTATGTAATTTTTCCCTAGCCTCACTTCTTGTCCTCGCTCTTGTTCAGAGGCAGGTTATTCTTCCATAGACATTTCTAGGAAAATACAAACAAAGCAAAACGTCACCCATACATAATGCAGGACACCAGACCAGCACAGGGTGTCTCCAAATCAACTCTTGGGGCACCATGGCGACTATCTAGGGGTCCCCAAGTTAAACATTCGGGTGGCAATTGGGCTCCCCTAATCAAATTTCGGAGCGCTTATTATTAGGTATCCGGGGACCCTCCCCAAGGGAGGAGGGGGTGGTCGCCCCTACAGACCCCCTTGGACCCGCGCCTGTAAACCGTGATCCCACCTACAATCCCACCTTGCTCCCATGGGATCTTGTGGGATTTCTTATGCGGAACTGCAGTGTCCAAAGATGGCAACTCTACGCCCGACATGACCCCTGATGTAACTCTCCTTCCGAAAGAACTACATCGCCCTCGGAAAATCGCCGTCTCCATCCAGGCAGCAAGGGAATTATAAATGCCGTTTTCAGGTTTATTCCAAAGAAACATAAAATACTCAAAATTATTTATAATTCTCGATATTTCTCAAAATCTTCTGCCCTGGAAAACAAATCTTATGTTCAAACAATTTAACAATAAGCCAGCAAACGGGCAACGGAAAAATCACTTGTCAAAATTAATCACATTCAAATTTAAATACAACTTCGAATCAATTGAATATCACGCATATATGTTTTATATTGAATAAAGCAGGTCAAACCACCGAATTGAATGTAGAATATTGACTTTTTGTCTATTTTTCCAGGGGAAATAGAATCCCAGCTATCCCTGCTTCTGGGTGAGCTGTCGCTCAGGTAAAAAACCGTGGAGGACAAGCTCGGCCTGACACTCGTAGGTCGTGCGGTCTATGCGGGGAAAATGGAGGTAGCTACCGTCGCCGATAACGGTATTCAACTCCAAGTTTTCACCGCGGAGCAAAGTCATCGGGGACTATGTACATACAAGCACTGGTACCTGGAATACAGGACGGAACAAAAGTGCCAGCAAAACCCGTGCAGTTGGTTTATCGTGTGATATAGACTCCTCGAAGATCAGTTGTTTGATCTCAGGTGATGTGGATGCCAGAGAACAGGCTGCCAGACTGTGTGATTTTCCCTGGGATTTTGCTGTGGTTTGTTTGCGTCGCGATTTCTGCTGATTCTTTGTAATAGTGAATGAATATCCACTTGTTATAGCGTCTGTCTGTATTTCATGCATTCCTGGGTGAAAGCTTATTTCTAATTTGTATTTTTTTCATTTAAAACATTCAAACTTAATGATGGCAATTCCATCGCAATTCGACCGGGTTCTACACGGTGCCAAGTCGATTTTCTTTGAAATGGGTTTACGGGGTTCTAATAGGCCCTGAAGCCGAATATGAAATATTTGACCTCGATTAGACCAAAACTTTTGGGAGTTATAGCCTCCGGAATTGTTCGTAAATCTGATCACCGTGCACTTTTCGGATGCCCATAAACACCACTGGAACTAATAAAATATGTATAAAACAATATATTTTCCTATCTGGAATGAACCAAATAACTCGAACCCGGAGACTGTCTGACCATGGATGACATTTCAAAAGCAATTATATGATATTTTTTTAATTTATTGTACACTTCCTTCGAGGACTTTCTCAAATTGAAAAATCAAACATTTCACCGTCGGATAAAGCCGGTAAAAATATCCGTTTTTATACTCTGAGAGGGTTATATGTATTATGAGTTCCTCTGTAATTCATACGCATGCAAGAATTGCAAGCACATTCCCGAAAACTTCTAGAAACTATAAATCCTAAAGTTTTGGTCCAATCTAACTACACATTTTAGATTCGGCTTCAGAGCGAATTAAAACCCTCCATTTTTTTAATAACCGAAGAGGTGCCATGTAGATCTATCAATTTTGTGATCAATTTGTCCGGCGAATTGCCAATGGGAGTGATATATGTTTTATTAAAGTTCGTAACCAGTACAAATTTATGTGATGAATAATAAAATGATTACCTTCAATCATTCTGAGTGATCATATTGGTGTGTCAAAACAGCCCAGTGCGTTCACTGTGTAAATACATGGAATTACTGTAGAAACCTTTTCAATGCGTTTGAAGTATTGGGTTCATGCATTACTCTACTAATTTTGGGAGCTTATCGACGCACCAACTGCCAGGGTCTATGGCGTCGCCAACTCCTTCCCTGTTGAAAGGGTTTCTCGGGACCAGCTTGCTCCTTGTTCAGGAAAGCCGCCGGGCCTTGAACCCGGGTCGGCTGAATGGAGCCAGCACGCTGGCCACCCCTCTCCCCCTTATGTTACTTATCATGTGGTTTCGAGAGTGAACATTCTCCATGGTAGAGTAACTCGAAGTTACTCCAAAAGAGGGGTTGGTTTTTGCACCATCACTCCCCTTTTGGCTTTACTCTTTATTTTGAACACTCTTTTTTGCAGAGTGAGCGGTATATTTAAGTACACAATAGGGAATGTCATTACTCCCGCAGAGTGACTTTACGCTCATATTAAGGAAGATTCACTCCAATGTAGAAAGGAGCAGAAACCTCATAGATGGAGTTTCAATCCTCCATGAACTAGAGTACCGGTACTCTGAAACGAGGAGTTAAAATTGCACCAGTTTACGCTAAAGATCGGGGTGATTTTTTCTCTCAGTGTATAGGTATATACACACACACACATACACACACATATATATATATATATATATATATATATATATATATATATATATATATATATATATATATATATCCAACTCGGGGACGGAGCGGAGGGGCAAGGGGGCTGCTTTTTCTAGGTTTGTAGAGGCATCCCTCTCCCCGTAGAAGTCTGACGCCCATTTTGGGCTCCGAATGTCCCAAAATGTGAAACTGTGCATACAGGCGCCTTAAAACTGGCTTTGGAAGGTGACCCTGGCAGCAGAAGCCCTGTTGCAGCAGCGTCTTCACTACTCGCAGACCTTCATGTCCGTTCCGTGTCAGCCGCAGACCTTCATGTCCTTCAGTGTCCACCGCAGACCTTCATGTCCGTTCAGTGTCCGCCGCAGACCTTCATGTTCGTTCAGTGTCAGCCGCAGACCTTCATGTTCGTTCAGTGTCAGCCACAGACCAACCCAAGTAATCGCGTCGTGACGGCGCTCCTCGAAATGCAAATAAGACACCCCCATGTATCTGAGGATTCGCCCTTTCCAATCTTACCGAAATTCTAGATCCGCCCCTGTTTAAGTAAGTATACTGACAAACTCAAGTAACTAAGGGACGAAGCTGACTGTGATCAAAAATGCAGTTTATGGTGGTGTGTCCTTCAACGTTGGGCCAATACTCCTAGTAATTAGACAAGTGTGCTTGTTTGGAGTGGCCGCAATGTGATAAGATAAGCGAATAAATTTACCCAACACAGCAGGAATAAAGTGTGCTCCAGCTCTCTCTCTCCCTCCCTCTCTCTCTCCTTTTCCTCGCTCTGTAACGAGTTCTGAGGCCGAAAACACTGTTCCGCTGGCCATGTCGGCGGACCGTGGGAGCCCACTCCTGCTGCGGCTGGGGTGCCGCGGCACAGGATCGGCCCCGTCACCAACGACACCCGCCGCCTCCACAAAAAATGGCCCGTCCCAAGTCCTGACACCTACATGGACATACCACTCGCCCCACAGACGAGAGAGCGCCGCCAGAAGGCGCGGTGACTGTGCTTGTGATGCCGCGGGATTGGGGGAGAGGGTCTTCAAGGGCTCTGGTCAATGATATGCGGGTAATATTGCGAAATGTGTATTTAAAGAGGGCATTATTCGTCAGATGCCAATTTTTCATTCATAATCTGACTTAGCAAGAGAGGAAATGGTTTGGAAAACAGAGGCGTTCACAAATTGGCGTGTTCTTGGGTTCGCGCCGTCGGGGCTGCCGACAGTGGCTGCGGCGACGCAGCGGTGATGGATGCCTCCTGGGTCCCGCCATTTACAACAGCTCCGGCGCCATCGCCGCGCCATGTCAGACCAGCAAATTGCAGCAATTACGCGGCGCTTCCGGGCGTGCGCGCCTCCTCGGCCGCCGCGGGCGTCTCCAGCGCCGTCTCCTCCGCCACCCAGCGCTCTCCTACCATCGCCAAAAGCTGGCTCCAGCCAAGGTCCACACAAAACCTGGGCTGTGATGTAATTGTATATCAATGTTGTGGATTCGCCGGGGATATGCCTTCTGTTTCGATTATCACACAGGGCTGAAACTGTGACAAGCATGTGGCGGAAATGATAATAATCCTGGAGACGAAGTTGCGTAAATATTCCGGGCGTGAAGGCGTAACTGGTCCATCCAAATGTTATTGAATGCCTCACCTGCCATGCGAACGCCGAATCTTTGACTTCTCTTGAACCTAGTCTGGCGTCTTCTTTTTTCTTTTTTTCGAAAGTCTTTTATCGCCTCCGAAAGTGTTTCAATTACCAACAACAATTGGTATGGACTGAGATGATCACATTGTCTACATGATGGCGTCAACTTTACACGTTTGAAACTGTGGCCAGCGAAAAAGCATCTATAGAAGACGAACCTGTATGCACGGTATCAAACCATTTGAATATTCAGAATGGGAAACTCGCTTTTCTTAGCACCAACTTACTCAAAGTCCCAATTAAGGGAGTCAAATGGCTCTTCAACACCCGAACTAAAAGCCAAAGTCATCCTTATTTTCTTCTACGATTACTAAAATAGCATACGTAACCTACCGTACATCTGCCAGGAGTATTCGGATTCTTTGAGTCATTAATTACTGACGAATTGCCTTATTTTGTTTCATATCATAGAGGCGATGATTTTATAGCATGAATTCAATTATATCAATGGCCTGCATAGTTTATTTGGCCTCAAAATATAGCTTCCTACTCTCGAGATAAGTGATCGAATGCGCTCTCTTAGGCTTCGCTTAAGTAAAATATTTTAAGACCGCCCAATATATTTTGGAAGGTGGCTGAAAACAGTGGTGTACATTGTGCAGTGGCACCGTACTGTATTTTGAATTTTCTATATTTCTGCAGCGTTCTTAGAAATTTTAGTTAAAGGTTGTAGGCTAGGTCACGAGGCCAGGCTAAGTCACCCCTACCTTAAGAAATGACCATGTTAAGTCACACTGGAGACAAATTCGTATATCTGGGCCGCTGTAAAAGCCACGCGCTAACACATGACTCTGGTGCTGACGATCAGAATTTCGTCAGCTTCTTGACTAGTTCCAATGTGCAATATGTTTTTAATATACCGAGCAGAAATAGCAGAAATCAATAATAGTCTTTTTGGCCCCAATAGCTGGACCTTTTGGCCAAAAACGCTTCATCTGTAAGCGTATCTATTTGTGGCTTAACTGAAGAGGTTTATCGCGAAACACGAAACATTACCAGATCAGACGCCAGCTTGACGTCACGCATATTTGGAATATTTTTACCTCTAACAAAGGAACTCACATCAAGCGAAATATTGTGCTTATGCGCCATTTTTAAGAAGAAAAAACAGATTGGTTATTTTTATTTAAAAAAAACTTTCCCTATAATTATTCCCATCTGGAAGAGCCTCAATGTACCACGTTCCTTTTCAATGTAAACCTGACAAAAATATATGAAGAGTTTTCGAATGCATTTTGGAAAAGCTTTCGATTGCTTTAGCATTTATATATCTTTCTGGCGCTTTTAGTTTTCCAATGGGGGCCTTTTTACCCTACCATGGCGAAGGTGGTATGCTACCGTAGCTTTCCTGCACCATTCTCAAGACGGAAATCTTTACATTGGATTTATAAGCACGGTGATATGAATGTCCTCGCTTACCACTCCGTGATACGTGAGACGACGCCTCTGACCCATCCCAGCCTGCCTCACGTGCCAAGCCGTAGCACGTGCGTAGGTTAAAAGCGTACACACGCGACAGTATATCGCCTGACATCCGCATGAGAGGAGGCGGCTTGTGAACCGGCCTATCTGTAATGGAAACTTCTGCTTCTGAAGCAGAAGTCTACGTTTTTGCGTTCTTACCTACTGCTACGTGTGGTGCACGTGACATTGAGGGAAATGTGGTACATTTATAATGGGATTTGAACCGAGATAGCCAGATGATGAATTATACAAAAAAACTCCGTTCGGGATTTCATTCAATCTAGAATACACTATTTGCGGAGAAATAGGACGTTTTGAGAGCGGAATCCGACCTCACCGGACCTGTGCCGTTCACGGTTACCAACGAACGGGTGCCCGCGGTCGTCAGACTCTTAGTGGGTGGGGGTGGGTACAAGGCTGGATATCTCTTCTCGATTAAAGGGGGGGGTCCTGGATGGGTTAATGCTGGCACGGCAATACACACCCTATACAAAGCTTATGGGAGACCAAAAATCCAAGGGCGTCCTGATCCCCCAGCACCGCCGGGATCTCCACCAATTGGTGGGTAGACTTGAGGACAGTGACTTTAAAAAGAAGTACACTCCTGACGCGCCGTTGTTCCGTAGAGGACGAGTTGCGAAACAACTGAAAGGTGAGACCAGGGGTTTCGTGGAATGCCTCACACGCCCGAGAACTCAATTCAAAATCCAAGATGCCATATTTCTTTTGACGTGAGACTCTGGAATGATCTTTTTATTACTCGTTTTGGTTCCTGACAAACGTGTTTATCAATGGTGATAAAGCTTTTACTTCTATATCGTGTTTCTGTTGCCATTGCCAGTTGAATGATCTGTGTGATGGCATATCAGATCATATCATGACCCTGACCCGTCTTTGGGTGGGGTCATTTTTACATGCTGACCTGGTATGGTCATGCATATATATTTCGATTTGTCGTAATAAGAATAATCTAATGGTGCCTAAATATGACTCTATCTCAACCCATTAAGAAACTAAAGCAAAACAAACTGTCCCAAGCTTGTCACATTCTTTCACCTAGTCACCAGTCTTGACCTCAGTATTAACCTCGGCCAAGAAGTGACGATATACCTCGGTAATCCTTTCTCATGGGGTATCTACTGTTGTTGAAATTGTTTGTTGTTTCGTATAGGAACCGATACCAAGGGTGTTGTTCAAGGCCCCTATCCCAATGGGGAAGGGCAAGTTGGAGGAACATTGGGCAAGGAGTTAACTTAAGTCTCAACAAATCTGAACAAGTTAACACGAGTATGAACACAAACAAGCAGTTATCTGCTGTCGATTACTTTCCGCAAATCAAAACTGATTTAATCCCTGCCAACGCTGCCACAAGATAGTGTTGGCGGGTAGCAAGGTAGCAACTAGAAAGGTCAGAGTCAACTTCTGATAATCAGAGCAATGTCAAGGAAGTTAAGCTACAAATGCGTTTATTTATTTCAAGCAACTAACCCAAGTCTAACAGTTGTAATTCCAGATGCATCAGCGTCAGCCCCGCCGTGGATTCCAGGTTTCGGCCTGGCACCTCCAGCGGCGTCCAGGAATGTGGGGAACGCTGGAAGGCTGGCGGTAACGCGAGGTGGCAGGTCACATTTGTACCGGCTGCCGCCGCGAAATTGGAGGAAATTTGGTGCGGCTGAGACATTCTCACGACCACCGCGCCACTCCTGCTGACAAGTCCCAGCCGAGGAAGGGGGCTAGGTCCAGACTGCTTTGCCTCCTCCCATGGTATTCGTGAGTCCACCAGCAGATAAGGCCATCGTTTTATTTCTATTGCACAGGAGTGGAGAACCGAGGCCAAAAGATGGAGATATACTCAGTCTTGTCAGATAGACATGGTTTCTATACCTACATATCACATCCAGAAAAAAACGTGGTGACCAAAAATAGGAGAAGCCATCTTTCCTTACGCCATTCCCCATCCCCCCTCTCTTTCTGTCTGTCTCTCTCTCCCTCTCTCCTCTCTCTCTCCATCTCTCTCCCTCTCATTGGCGGACGCAGGGGGGAGGCATTCCGGCCATGGCCCCCAAAGTGCTGGAGGGGGCCAAACTATCTTTGCCCCCCCAAACGCCGGAGAAATTTTTGAAAAAAGGTGTTTACACTAGGTCTGTAGAGCAAAACATCTTTCGGTCCCACTCCCCCCTCCCCGAGAGCGAAAAAAATATTCGCTCCCCCGGGAGGAGAGGCAGACATGGGTTTGGCCCCTCAAACTCGGGTCTGCGTCCGCCCCTGCTCCTTCTCTCTCCCTCCTCCCCTCCCTTCCTCTCCCTCCCTCTCTCTCCCTCTCTCACTCTGTGTGGGCACCGTGCAGGATGCAGGGTGCAGGGTGTCACGTGTCGCGTGCCGGTCACAGGCGCCTGGTGGCCGGCGTTCGGCTGTGGTGACAGCTTTCCAGCAGCATGTCACGTGCCCTGACCGACGCACGTGTAGACGAGACTCGTGCCGACCAGCTCTGCCGCCACACCCTGCACCGCCCTCGACGTCGGAGGGCGCCGCAGCACGTATAGAGCATCAATGCACTCTCACGCCGTGTTCGGAAACATGAGACCGTCGAGCCGTTGTATAAGAGTTTTGGTCTTTATAAAAGACTTCTTGGACAAAACACGTGTTAGATAGAAGCGGTGATCTGTTACTGCGATTGAAGGTTCCCTCAGCGCGATACCTATGCGTGTACATGTGGGCTGTCACGTCTTTAGACACGCCTGTGTTCTTTTTAGATATGTTTCCGCGGCGTCACGTGCTCCCATTAACGTGGTGATAGCTGATCTTGGGCTGGATGCCATGCCGACCGCTACACACTCAGCCCCCACACTTCGGATAAGATTTCACAGCCCCGACACTGGAACTTATGCAAGAATATCAAAACAGAAACACTTGTCATTGAAACATTTCGGAGCGCATTTCCATGATTGTTGCCATTTTGATAGCAGTTCTTGTCCCTGTTATCTGGTATGAATAATGGGGACAGCGCAGTTGCCCCTGATTGAGGAACATGAATGTCATACTTCCAATTCGACAACTAAGGACATACGTTCGTAATCATATCTACAGATGAATACCCATGTTGCCGTGAATGGTGGGTCATTGCCGTAAGAAGCGTCAACAGAAAACGGCTTAGTGCAGTAGCAGTCTAAATTAAATGGTGCTACGGTGTTATTCATGTTCCCATTTTATTCGACACGGCCTAAATGTTACAGCAATTCAATGCTACAGTAAACCCCGCACGCTTTCGACATCTCCCATGCCCCCGTTGAGGCCAGCACCGCAACGGTTAAATGCCGCAGACGTATCGTTCTTTACGAGGCAGTTTGTCGTCCTGCATTAGAGTAATTGATGGCAATTCTGCAGGCGGTCACAAACCAGCGCTGCTAAATCCGCACCATTACTCGCGGCCGGGGTGAGTGGAAGCGTTACGTCTCATTGCGCGTGGTCATGCCGCTGTAGGTGGCAATGACGTAGGCGGACGAAACAGCACGCCGGGGTCACGGGGCATGCGCACGAAAAATGACCCGGACGGCTTGCATGGTGACATCGGGTGACCTGATGTTAGCCCCCTCAATACGAGTGCACACACCGGGTTGTCTGCTATTGTGCAGGGCAGTTGGCAGAACCAACTTAGAACTTAGGTATACACTTAGGACTAATGGCTTGTACAATGGGTCAACAAATAGACAGTTTGTGTGATCCACGTCTCAATTTGATTATCGTCATCCTATGATGGGCCCTAATCGACTCCATCATGGTTCTTTAAGGTTGGTCAAGAACAAGATTCAAATTAGTACCGTGCTATGGAGTCTATAAAGCGAAACGCCATTCCAAAGTACTGGTTCACACATTTCATACATACACGGCTTAGGCATAAAAGACCGGGTACCCTTCCCGACGACAAAGAGAGAGAGGGGGAGAGAAGGAGAGAGAGAGAAAGGGAGAGAGAGAAGGAGAGAGAGGGGGGAGAAAGAGAGAGAGAGATGGAGAGAGAGGGGGAGAGAGTGCTGCCGTTCTCGGCTTTGCCCAGTCCGCAAACGAGGCTAGGGAGTAGTCCTGTGTGCAGTCCTAGTATAGGCCCAAATGGAAATTAACAGGAATGTCCGAAACCCCACAGGTGACCATAAGACCGATTAGATTGGGCCAGATGGGGGATTTCTTGACCCCGCTTTGCTAAGGTTTTCCAAGGTGGCCGAAAAAACGGCGGCGCGCAGCGCCGGTATATTTCATATGACTGTTTCCTGATCCTTTTCGCATCCTATCTACCAGTTTCAGTCGAGGTCATGTCAGGTCAGGTCAACAGACCAGATCAGGCGACCTCACCTTCAAGAATATTCCAGGTGGCAGCACTGAGAGTGTGTTTCATTTATATATCTGAGATGCAAAGCAAATAATAAAGCCACCAAATGCCACAATAGGTATGTGGTAACAGAATTTGCGATAGGAATGATATACGGTCAGGAAAAAACAGACATGGCGTCCCCGTTGTAAGTCTGTTGGAAAGCTGCGAAATGCCTTTTTCAGTACGTACGTCTCAGATAAACTCTACAATTTCAATATCATGCGTTCGCAGTCCATTCCAGAGGCGGAATCTGCAAATATGGCCTGCCTTTGACAGGTTATCCAAACTCAAAGTCAAGTAAGCATTTTTCGATAATTCAGTCAATAGCCATCGACCAAGCAAATATAGAGTCTTCGTGTTACCGTCATTGTGGTTGTATTATTGCTGCGATCCGACCGATGTACATAACGACCATACCAGGCCACTGTGGGTCAAGTTTGTTGGCGTAAGTTCAGTTCAACTCTTGAACTTGACCCAAGTCACTCGATTCGTACGGGCGATGGAATAACAATGGTATCTCAATAATCACCGTAACTCGATTGGTCCTGGGGTTATAAGTAAAAGAGTAAGCACCTCATAATAGGTACTGGTACCGTATCGAACTGCTGGGTTGTCCTCGATGTAGACGCAACCTGTAGGTGGTGGCCGCTTTTGATTTGTGTTTCCAGCGAAGTTCAAACAGGCTGCTTGCGGTTTCTAAAATCGGTAAATGTTTTTTTCTTTCTAATTTAGTTTCGAAATAGGTTTGTTAATCTTTGTATTTTTGGTATTTGGGTGAGCAGCTTGTAGAAGTATTTGTTATTATTTCACCTTATCAGCCAACCTTACGTTTTGGGTTTTCCAGCAAATGCTCACTTTTGCCTCGTATTTTTTTTTATTTGGCCTGGTGGTCATTCCATTCTGCTTTTCCTAAAGTATAATCGTCATGTTCCAAGAAGCCTCAACAATCTATCGAATCTATTTTTAGCGGAAAACTCAATGAAATTTACAACTAAAATGAATATTTTGTACAAGCCCCTATTTTTTGCTGTCGAAATTGAGAGAAAGCTTTGCAAAAGTGTGTCTTTTTAAACCTAAAAACATTTGAAAGATTTCTTACCGTTGCTAGCAACGCAATGCAAGCGGCCGGTTCTAATGGCAGTGCAAACCCCATTCCGTCTTACCTTTGAGGCGAAGAAATAGTGTCTTAATAAAGCCTGTGTGATATTTTAGCCTTAAGGTATACAGCAAAATCTGTAACCTATTCTGCCATTTAATGGTCTCAATATTGACCCAAATAAGAATGACCTAGGAACTTCGGTTGCATTTGGGACTTGCTTTCGATTTTTCCGCATTTTCTACACTCCCCTAGTTTTTAGTTGGAGAGGATCTTGTATCGCCCTTATCATGGTAAAGGCGGCTCATGCCCTCCAAGTGAAGTTTAAAAGAAGATAATAAAAAATCATATCATGCCCCATTTTGTGTATTGTTGTCCATTTTGGAAACAAAATAAACGTTGCCTTTTCCCTATTCTGGTTCCCAGTTCTCATAGTACTAACAAATCCATCCTCTCTTTACGCCAAAAAACATAATTTAATTGTCCAGATGCCTGAGGTGTAGGACTGGAGCACAACGTCTCACCGGTACGCACGGAAAGCGGGAGGGGGAGGGGAGGGAGGCGGCGCACCATGGCGGCGGGTGCGACGGCTCTGGTCGGGCGGGGTCCACGCCGGGGTCAGGTGCCGTGTCACCGCCCCACAAAGGCCGGCGCATTTCATTAACCTCTCGACGCCGACCCGCAATCAGAGCAAGGAGACCAAGGGAAGCTCCGCCCAAACGGACGCCCGGCGGAACGGAGAGAGCAGAAGAGAGGGAGAGGGAGAGCAACTGCAAAAACACGCACAAAATAATACACAATCCGACGGCCATTGCAAACTTTATGCAAAAAGATATCAGTACATAAACACGCCTATTAATTTTCAGTTCTCGGGCAAGTTTGACTATTTTGTTTGGCTGACAAAAGCGGAACATCTTCGGTGGAGATCTACCTGTGGAATATTTCTAAGGAGGAGACGGAATTAGTATGTTGTTTTGCTAGAATGCGAAATCAATATATGTAGCGGAGGTACACAGCCGATCAAAATTTCCACCCGGAGTGCATAAGCACAAAGCGCGCAAGGACGACAGAAAATTCTGATAGAAAAGTTAGGGTAGAGTGGGGTAAGACGCATACGTTAAGGGAGAATTCGTCTACACTGATCCTACCAGGACGGAATTATTTTATTTTTTCTTTGTTAAGTTCTTTAATCGTTTTTCTACACTCAGATATAAATTTGTGATTCTGACACGATGCAAAGTGTGCGAAATATATTTTTTCTTGAAACCATGTAAAAAGGCGTTTTACCCCGATGGTGGGGTAAAACGTCCAAGCCCCGGATTAAAAGGCCGTCATAAAACTCCCAGCGTATATTGTACCTTTTGCTTCACGTGAACAAATAGGAATATCATTATACTTACGTTGTAAGACAATTCAGTGACAAAGTTGGTAGGGTGAGCACATTTACATCGCATAGAGTAAAATCGCAATTTTACGACAGATTGTTTCTATGTCCAGAGATGCAAAAAGCAACAAATGTTTGCTGAAAAATCCGGAGTTTACTGGGCGCGTCCAATCATGCCCAAGACCGGATCAGAAAGGCCGCTACCAGAAAAAATATTAGATGGATGTTACAGTTCTTACATCAGCCGGGACATAGTAGTAGGCGCCTTACCCAGGTGGGCGCGGGTGCCTAACCTAAGGTGGGCACTCTTCCCTAATAGTGTGATTTTGATAAAAGTTGATCGCATTCGATTTTCTTTTCTGGTAATATAAAAGTTATCACAATACAGGGATTATCGTTTGTTTCATTTCACTTTTTAGATTGAACGGTCGTGGATGCATTCCATTTCATTGCTTATTCAAGCAAAATTCCCAGCAATGTGCCACCAATTTTATACAAATTATGGATATTTAACGCAGAAAGTGAAGCAGCACAAATGGACCTGACGAGCCCTAGGGACCACCAGCTGGCGGCGGTGCTCGTGATTTTGCAGGAACTCCGAGCAATAAGCGTGATCTGCGGTAATGAGTCTGAGTAAATAGAGGTCCATCAATGTCACGAACACGGGACAAACAGTCCTCGTCACAGCTCACTGTTCGCTGTTTTCTTCCTGTTCTGGTAAAATTCAGATCAGGCACGAAACATAAAATCTGGAAAATTTACCGTATTCGTTGTCTGGTGCTCCACATTTGTATCCATCAGCGCAAAACCAGCCAGCTAAAGCTGCCAGCTAGCTGTTCCGTTCGCCAGTTTCACGCGGTATCTGCATTTCCGTCATTTCGTTGCGTTAACAGAGCTTGACCTCCGCGCCACATATGGAGCAGAACCAGAAACGAGGCCGCCAGCGAGTGGCATCCCTGGCACTCAACAATGTCCAGGGCATGCCGTCCTTGAGCGAAGGCCGGCCCCAGAAGACGGCCACTGACGTCTTCGAGATGTCGCTGTCAGCTGTCGCATCGCGTCGCTGCTCCTTGTGAGAACACTGCTCATACAAAAGGAGTCCAGCCTTGACATTTCATGTATTTAATAAGATATCTATGTACCTATCTCATTATTCACAGTGAATTCTACTCTAAATGGGCGTTTTCTATGAAGAGGTAGATATAACTTTTTGGAACACATAAAAAGCTGTTAATCAAATCCTGAAACGTCCAGTCACCATTTTCAATCTTGGTTTTGCAACTCTGCCTAGCGAATGCCACAGCGACTATGAGGGCTGAAACAGCACCGGTTCGGCAGACAAGGCATGATAAGTATATTTGTATGACTAATTGGTCCCTTATGTCGGCTTCTTCGGGAAAGGATGGCAGGGAAGACGCTTACGCGGGATTTAAAAATAAGTAACAACGAAACCGTATGTTACGCCTAAAAATGACTCTGAACCTAAAATGGAAAACTATTCACAGGATCCTTGACTAAATTGATAATATTCACCCCTCAGAAAGAAGTCTTCATTAGAGAACTAATAAGAGATCAGACAGCAGCCACTACTGCACGCGATTCGCAGTATACTTTTTCTGCTTAAATAAGATAGCAGTATGGGTTTTTCTTAGCAAGAAATATCCCCTGTGAGCAATGATACATATCATCCACTCTGATTGGAGCTATTTTACCGTGTCCCGAAGTGTCCCTGATCAGTCACGTAGAGGTGACATCAAACACAGACATCATACTGACGTCGAGGAAAAACATCACTACTGTGTACCTCAAGTTACATGTCATCTCGTGAAAAAAACGCGGAGGACCTCCGAACATTTCCAGACTTGAACCCCGAAAATTCGACCAGCCAGGACGCCCCTGTCGCTAATGAAACACGTTTCACTGATGGTCCCCGAACACTTAATGAGGCTTGTAACCTTGACAACAGACAGCGTCTAAAGAGCTACAGGACAGTCTAAAACCGAAAGTCCTCCGAGCACTATCCAGGCCGTAACTGGATGCGACCGCCGCCACTTTTTACTGCCGCCATGTTAATTTATTTTTTAACGACAGTCGATGTTAATGTGGCGGCTACCTGACGCTTGGACAAATTGTTTCATCACGACGTAATTTATCAGAGCGGCAGTGGCTGTGATGAACTCACAGTGCCGCGTCCCGCGAGTCGCCGGCTGGGCCGTAGGCGCCAGAGGCCGACAGAGATGTAGGCGCCAGAGGCCGACAGAGGCCTTAGGCACCAGAGGCTGACAGAGATGTAGGCGCCAGAGGCAGGCAGAGATGTAGGCGCCTAGAGGCAGGCAGATATGTAGGTACCAGAGGCCAACAGAGTTGTAGGCGCCAGAGGCTGGCAGAGATGTAGGTGCCAGAGGCAGGCAGAGATTTAGGCGCCAGAGGCCGGCAGAGATGTAGGCGCCAGAGGCAGGCAGATATGTAGGCACCAGAGGCCGACAGGAGTTTTAGGCGCCAGAGGACGACAGAGATGTAGGCGCCAGAGGCAGGCAGAGATGTAGGCACCAGAGGCAGGCAGAGATATAAGCGCCAGAGGCAGACAAGGCCTTAGGTACCAAAGGCTGACAGAGATGTAGGCGCCAGAGGCAGACAGAGATGTAGGCGCCAGAGGCCGACAGGACCGTAAGCGCAAGAGACACAAACAGGTATGAAGTGAAAGCACATAGCCCAGAGACAGGCAGTTAAACACACCCCGAGGTAGGCAGTTGGAAGTACACAGAGGCGGGTAGTTAGAAGCACGCATCAGTTGGTGGTGCGCCGGCCGTTTTCTGCGTCGGATGGGGAGCTGGGTGGAGGGGGAGGGACGGTTCCTCGTTAGAACTAGATAATCTCGTAATTAAGTATAAATTTAGTCAACGACAACTATGCTTGATCCACACAAACACCAGTTTTTCATTCTCAGCAACACTTATTGGTGAGTGGGGAAATAAAAGAAGCCCTTATCCCTAACTTGTCTTTTTTAGTCATCATACTTTTTCATGATTTTGGCCATCTACAAATACTCTCACTCAACACCCCAAGTCACCGGTCTAGATCAGCCACTTATCCAACAATACTGGCTTGGATTTCTGGGACCAGGGCCCCATTTCATAAAAGGCGTAACTTATGCTTATAGCGTAGAAGTAGCATAATGCAGCGTAGAAAGTGAATAATACACCACAATCTTGTTTCACAAAAAAATGCAGCGTAAAACACAACTATTTGCAAAGTTACGCTGCTCTAAACTACGCTGTACTGGAATTCAGCGTAGAATATTGCCAATATTGTTTCATATAGCAGACAACATGTACGTTGAATATGTAAAACACTCCTGAAAAGCTATGTAAGATATAGCAGAGTAACATTTATCAGACAATAAAGCAAAACATGAAAAATATATAATTTCTTATGAAATTCTGAATCTGAGGCAAAATTAGGTAGTGTAGTGAAGGACAAAAAGAGTCATGAATGTAAAATGAACTTAAATAAAAAGGTGTGCAAGTTCTTCCTTGCACCGGTATGAAGTGCAAGTTGCGCATGACAAATTGAGCTGATATGTAGAGTTCTATGGCCATTTGATATGCCAAAAATGATGATAGCTATTGATGAAAATACGCAGGAAAGCTGAAAATGATTTTTACTTTAGACTTTCTGCCGTTACTGTTATTTTATAGTCTAGTGAGGACAGAACCCTAGATAGGCTGACATTGACAAAGTGTTATATGGAGTCTGTGGAGGGTAAAAATTCAATTTAAGGTATCTGTCACCAACAAAATCCAAGTATCTCCACTGAGGCCTCTGGCGAAAATGATGATATACCTAGGTACCTAAGTACCAGCATCTTGATCTAGTTATTCTTCAAAGATGTTTACTCACTATTCCTTTCCCAGTTTCACGAAATTATAAGGTGTACAGACCTTTCACAGTTCACTCATGATTAGTAAACACAATTCACCTCAAATTCCACTGAACTACACTCGCACAACAATATAATAACCTTTTCTTGACAGTAACTACCTAAAAAAATAATAGGGTACGGCCAAAAACAAATACGTCGTATTTTTATTTTAATGCATCTTCCTCTGCAGTATTTGTAAAAGTGCATTAGAAACTTAAAAATCGAATAAGAGCAAATAAGTACAATAATTTTCATTCAAATAATTTATTGAAAAATAAATATGCCCTTTTGAACGTTAATAAAGCAGTTATATGCCATATTTGAAAGGGGTAATTCCATTCTGGAATTGGGCGTAATTCACGCTGCATTTGATATCTACGCCGCTTTCGCGTGAATGTCACCGCTCTTTGTGAAACGTGATTCTGAGTACGGCGTAACTTTGCAGGGGAATGTGGTTTAAAACACACCGCATTTCTACAACTTTTATGAAATGGGGCCCAGGGTTGACTTGTCTCAAAAGTTTAATATGATCCAGCCTCTCTCGGAACATACCTCAAAAGCGCGAACGGAAGAAATACAACGAGCAGAAAGAAAAGTCTCTGAGACAGATAATGGGGGCACGTGTGGCAACGGTGCCCATGACAAAACAACTGAGCACACCCGCCGCAGACGCTCAAATTGTTCTATAACGCCTCTAACTTTCGAGATCCATCCCACCATCTACCGATCTTCAGACATGTTGTCGGCGGTAGTGACGGCAGCTGCCCTGCGTTCCAACTACTGAAGAGGTACCTGTACCTATACCGCAGGGGACAGCACCTGCCACCTCATGCAAGCAAGGAACAATTTGTCATGTTATGGCTGTGGAGATTGATCCAAACATTGTAATCAATGGAATGCATTTCAAGCAACCAATGTGGGTGGTGGGATAGCGCCCACCTGGGTGCGCCAACTGTCGGCTGTGTGAACTGTTCTTTATTTTTTTGATAGTGGCCTTTTGTCCCGTCCTGGTGATTGATGGCCTGTAACTTTGGTATTTTGAACATTTGTTGATTTTGTGGACATAAAAATCTGCCTTGAGTTGCGATTGCACTCTGGTGTAGTGTGTCCTACACTTTGTCTGTTTGTTTACATAGTATATGTTCTTTTGTTGTGGAAGGTCATATGCTGGGATTTGGCCTTTAACCTGGGTGGGCGTTACGCTTGGGGTAACGCCTTGGTCAGATTTTGGTGGACATTTTTATTGGGTGACGATCGGGGGATATATGAATATATAAATATACATTTCCAGATGTGGTCGTCGCTACCAAATTTGTTAATCCACTACCGCTACTCACGTACCTACCTTGGCTAGCTAAAACCGTTACAGCGCTTTTTTTTTAATCGCAAATCCGCTACCCGCTACTCCGCTGTCGCTGCTTTTTTATCATGAAGCGCTAATAAAGCGCTATCGGAAAACGTGTATTTTCATTGTTGCTTTGAAATAGGCTTCAAGGAAAACAGGGACTCTGTGTATTCCATGCGCATTTGTGATTTTAATGTAAGATATAAAACAAAATCCCAGAACAACATGAATTTGATCTCTGTTTTTATGGAGGAAAACACTTCTCTCAATCTCCATTTAATTTTTTTGGAGGGGGGGCTGACAGTCCTCTTAGCAGGAAATAGCTAACGGTAATAGTTCCGATTTTTTGTTTTGTTAGTACGCTTCCTCGCTACCACGCCAATTGTTGGTTCTAGAAACCCCTACCGCTTCTCCGCTACCATTTGGAGAATTCGCAAGTAGCGGAGTAGCGGACTTAAGTAGCGGACGCTCAGCTCTGATCATTTCCCTTGTCAGGTCCCTTCTGCGAAGCTGATTACTGGAAGAATCTTCATGCTCTAAAAGTCCCACCGAAGCTGCCTCTAGCGACAAAGAGCGATTCCAGTACTGCCATCATCAGCATGTTATTCGATGGCAATGCACCTCGGAAGGCAAATATATATTTTTTATATATATATATATATATATATATATATCCTACTGCGAGAGGTCTGGGGCAACCAAACGCTCTGATCAGGTTCCCAATTAAGGCTTATCTAGAAAGACAAAGTCTGAAACATTCACACAACAGTGGGACCGGTTAAGCTTTGGGTCAAAAGCGCCGATCCATTTGCCTAAACTTATTTGTACGAGTTGCGTTTTGCAAAATCGGGACACACAACAATTCGTTGACATCACACGCGTTGGATAGATGGAAACAGCGGGCCTAGTCCCACACTATTCATCGAAAAATTCCCCGATCTCACCCAATTGCAAAACAATACTCATGTTAAATCAGTATGTGGGGAAGGCAAAAACGGGCCCAAATATGACGCACTTTAGGTTCTAGAAGGAATATCTTATTGTCAACAGGAGGTTGCAGATTTACTGGCCTCCTCTCTTTTTTCGATTGTGATGCTTATTGATTACTTTCCTCTGTTTGCATAGAGTATTGACATTCTTTCGTTCATATTGTTTGTCTCGGACCCGCCCCGTAAAGCGGAAAACCAGAAGCCATGCCAACGTGCCACAAATACTACTGATAGCTAACAGCACGTTATTTCTGTTGCTCGTAAACGGGAGACTTATCTGACATATGTTCGGTTCTGCCTGCAACATCCCTACACTGGACGTTCTGTGTCGATGAAAAAACTTCCGCCTTCCCTCGTGTTCCACCGCCGGCGATAAAATTAGGAAAATTACCATAAGCTTTGAGCGGTTCGCTTTAACCGGTACGTCTCTCCTCTTCCCTTCACGTGGGTTCAGTAATGAACGCTGGGCACTGGCACAGGTCATCAGCTCAGAGTTGTGTTTGCATTTGCGAAGAGAGGTAGCCTGTCTCGCGGCACCGAGGTCTGCCTACTTTCTTCCCTGAGCGCTGAGCTCTTCCTACCACCGAGGAGCTGAGCGACAACTAGCGAAGGGCGCGACTCGACTGCCGTACAGGAAGCACGGGCGGCGACACAGCCGCCGCCGCCCGGTACCGCCCTGTCGCCAGCGACGCCTAATTGTTTCTGCGGCAGATAGCCGGTCGCGATACGACACGTGCGGCGTTATCTGGCGGCGGCCCCGCGCCGGAAGCGGGGACAGGTGGCGCCGCTCCCAACACTGATCTGTAACGCCAGCGCACGCTCACAGCGGTCGTCCATTTTTTTGGCAGTGCCAGCGACGTGTGTGCGGTTTGGAAAACCCAGCAGCGGGGCCGGCAGTGCATCGGCGGCACGGCGCGGCCCTGCGCCACAGGCTCGCCGCCGATCGCTTATTTGCGGCGGCGGCGCAGCGAGCTAATTAGCCAATCAGAAGGCGTCCCGCGGCGCCGGCGCTGCCACTACCACCGACGTATGTTTGCGGTAATGACGGGCGGCGAATGCGGCGTGTCGCGCGCGGCGTGACGGCCCGCCGCGGCGCTGACGGACGCCATTCACCTGCGCCGCTTTCAGCGTCGGCCGCGCATCGATCGCCGCCGCCGTTGTAATTAACACTGCATTTGCGGCGGTGGCGGCACAGTAGTGCGGTATGACCCCCTCCCCCCGCCGCAGGGCTGCCCAGCCCCCCCTAGAACGGCTGGCGGACCTGATGTGACGCGGTAAGAGCCTCTGTCAAAGTTTGATGAAGCGAGGCGATCACAGGTGTTTCAGCATGTGGGATTCCCTACCGATATGGCCTGTGCTTTCCCGGATTGGTTAATAAGACAACAACGGTGGCGCTGCGCGAAGGTGTTTTTTTACTAGCTGCGGAAACCTGAGGAGGCCGGTTGCCCGCCCCCCCCGTGTGGGCGCGTGTTAATTTTCATAGATTCTGACACTTGCACGATGAAAATTTCGTAAAGACAATGCAATATGAATGCAAGCAAACGATTACAAAAGCAATCGCTTTATTTGCGGAGTTAAAGGGAATGAACCACTTTGCCAAAATTCTACAAATAACAATTTAAGAACAAGAGAGGTCTGAAAATGAGAAAACAGCATTTTTTTCACCACTTCCATAGGCTAAAAACAGAAATATCTCCTCTTTTCTAACAATAAGTGACGTCATCAAAGTGACGGTTTTAACAATCAGTGAAATCCCAAACATTGATCATAGACTCGCTGTAAAAGTCCATTCACGGCGTTTCCGCAAACACAATTTGTGCGCGGTACAAGAAGTACCTACTAGTGCAAAAACTACACGTCAGATAGAGTTGCGCCCGCCGTGTGTATTGAGTGGTCGAACGTTAATACACATTCCTGATGTAAATAAACAATTTCAGAGTTCGATTTTGACAAAAACAGTTGATACATGTTTCGACAAGTCCGGGGGAGGAACGATGTGATGTGTGTTGCAGCCATTGGGCGCAATTTGGCCCAAATGCACATTGACTATACGCTAACTTGCCCGAGGCCTTGGGTCCACACGCAGATAGATGCTGGCATCACTCGATAGCATGGTATTTTTAGCGAGTGGGTGAGGATCAGGGCTTACGACCAATCAGATTACTGCTACCATATGGAAGTTTTCCTTCAGGGTTTGAAATAAGCCAATAGGCCCCTTTACTTTGAACTTTAAAGCTGGCGGAAATTTTATATCGAGAGCTTTGGGTGAAATTAAATATGTCAATAGTGGTTTCTCAACACGCTCTACAAAACTGCTATCTCAGTTCAAAACCCATTATAAAAGTGGGACTCTCCCTTTAAACATAAGGCTGTACTACCGCAGGGGGCAAAAACCGTATGCATACCTACCTCAGGTGCTAAAAATTAAGAATTTATAGCAAGAATGCATTTTTAAATTTTTTATCTAAATATAATTTAT
The DNA here is from genome assembly GCA_034440635.1 of Lepas anatifera. Lineage (NCBI taxonomy): Eukaryota > Metazoa > Arthropoda > Thecostraca > Lepadidae > Lepas > Lepas anatifera. The sequence continues at coordinate 1,518,207 of JAOTON010000337.1, forward strand.
GAAACAAAATTTTTGAGGTGTCTAAAACGCCAATTTCAACTGCGAAAAGGTGAAGCTAGGTCAAACAAGAAAAGGTCAAACGAATTAAAGCCAAAATGTTTAAAACTTAAAAATTTTCTTTTTTCAAAATAATGTATAATTCAAGACGAGTTCAATGATATACAAAACTTGTTCATCAGGCAATGCGTTTTGGAGTTATGAAGCATCAAAGACGAGTCTACAAGGTGACCTCCCGAAAATTCCTCGGGCTATATCTCGGTCACCGTTGGTCGGAGGGAGCTAAGATTCTCACAGGCGTGTTCCTGGCCCAAAACTTCCCCGGAGACAAAGTTTCAGATTTTTTCTAGACATGGTGGTGTCAAGCCTTGGTCGATCTGTCCTGGAATCCCCCAACGAAAAATATTCTAACTTATGGTGGTCCACCTCTAATTGATGAAGCGTCTTACGCGTGCTTACTAGGAAAACTTGACCGAGCCGGTCATTTGCCTAGTCTCCACTAAGTCTTTGCTACTTCCGAGGTGCGAAACTTGCCAACTCGGCTACCGGGTTTGTGACACATCTACGAAAATTGAGGTGCATAATTGTGACAAAATAGCGATCCTGACTGTATGGCTCAAGATCAAACCCCATATTTTCGAAATGAGAATGAAGCGTGTAGGGATATTTTAACTTAGCAGCTCTGTTCTTCAATTGCACAGCGTACCATTAGTAATACAATATTGGTACTGTGTTCAGTTTCTACTAAAACGAGGGACCCCCGCTGCAGAAAACCCGCAAACCGCTGTCACAGTTGCCAGATTTTAACATGCAGCCCAATGGGGCTGATTGTTAGTAGTTCGCAGAAAGTTGTCGCCTAGATACCGGAAATGTGACAGTCAATTTTTCGAGAAATACACGATTGTGGGCATATTTAAGGCATTAACGATAACGCAGATACTTTATTAAGTACTTCTCTGTCCATTTTTCAGGTTAAATCATATTTACAGTTTGAGTGTCTTCGATTTATTGGCCCTATTTCTTCCAATTTAGTATTAAGTACGCCTAAAAGCTACTAATAAAAGTACTGAGTGAGAAAATAAACATAGCTGGGCAGCAATTCTGCTTAAACTGCGCAACAGCGACAAGACAAGTTAGAAATGTTTATGTGATGTAGAGCCTGCCAAAAATTTAAACAGGCGGGAAGCCACTTATTTTGAGGGAATATTCATTAGGTATATTTAAGATAAGTGCAGGCTAAAACTAGCTAGAACAAATATTGCTGCCCATGGCTAATCTAAGATGAATGTAGGCTATTGTAAGACTGATGCACTTTCCCATATCAAGCTTGGTTTTCTTCCTTAGCCTGCTTGTGCCTTAGTTTATTTGTGCCCTAGATTGGTTAGATAGATTTGGAGCTGGAGGAAGTTGGGAGAGTCGGCGCCAGCAACAGGCTGGCAACAACAGTGATTCAGGTGAGTTTTCATGATCAAATTATCATATCAATATTGTACAGATAGCAAATGTGTGCTAATGCAGTCCTCACAAAGTGTTAACACCCACACTGGAGAGGGGCCTGGAACTAACGTGCACTGGGGGGCCGAGTGGGCCCCCTTCTTATCTCAGAAAATCACAGCAAATCTCAGAAACAAATAGACTTCGAAAACGCTGGTTGGGGGTGTGTTGCTTACTACCAGTGGTGGTAAGCAACGCACAGGACCTGAACTGCATGGGGTTAAAGCAGGATTTTGACTACACTGGATCTTTCTTTGGTATGTGAATTCCAATACCTCTGTACCTATTAGGGCAATGGACATAATTTTACATCTATGCAGGCTAGTTGCCTCAGGTTTTTACTGCAAAAGGAATGACCAGGCAGGTAATGATCGTGAGTGGGATGCAAATTTTAAGCATTTGATGTGTTTATAAAAATGCTACCTAAGGTCAACTTACCAACACATTTTAGGAAGATTCAATACTATGTTGACATTGACATGTTTTCCTTTTGTTGATATGTGAGATAGAAGTCTAGTGGGGGGAAGCTGCGGTTAGGGTTCCCAATTGTGTGTCATGTATGCTCCCATTAATAGGTATGTTCCAAATAATGACTATTTTCATGATAATTGCTACATGTAATCATGTGGAAAAGTACCATAATTGGAAACACTCCTTTCAAAATGGAAACTTCTTCAAAAGGAAATGCATTTCATTGGGGAAACTGCAGTCAGAGTTGCCAATAATAGTTATGACCCCAATACTGGAAAAATGACCCATAATTGGAAATTTTCCTTCCAAAAACAAAAACATGATCTATAAATGAAACTTACTACTTTCATGGTGTAATGGTTCGGTGCTGGAACCTTGTCTGCTGCAAAAGTAAGGGACAGGTAGAGGACATTCAGCATATTGGAAATAGTATTCAAGTATACAATTATTATTTCCAGCTCTGTGTGACAGGGAGGCATACGTCGCATTGAGTTTGTGACAGCCAGGATACTTTCTGCACCTCTGCTACTTCAGACATATAATCAGACATCTAATAATGGTTAGAAATCCGTATTAACTTCTGACCCTTGACTCAGTTCAAGCATATACACTCCGATGGGATACACTCTTGTTGCCAGCCTGCGTTCGATGTTGAATTTGCGGATCTGAGAACACAAAGTTGATGTTTGAATTTCCCGATGTCCCCCTGATATACTGAGACCCTTTGTGATTTCACCCATCACGGATGATAGAAGCATAAAGGATTTCTTGATGTTGAAAATCTAAGAAGAAAACAAACTCGCAATCAGTGATGCAACATATATGACCGCTTGCAGTGGAATATATCTCTGGTTAAGTATAAACAGCAACTGTTCCTCTCACCTTGTATTGTACCAATGCATTTCTTCCGTCTAATCACACACACTGGCCAACTCTCCAAGCAGCTCATTGAACCCACACAAACCATCACAATATTTAGAACCAAGCACCCCGAAAACACGGTACACATTCCCATTAACACCCCAGTGTGAACAGCATATCAAATGCAAGCTAAGCAATGAGGGCCCCTCGCGAAGCGTTGGCGAGAGTGCCTCCACCAACAATCTTGCTTACCCGGAATAGAGAACAGTAAGACTGCGTCACACTGTCAACTGCGTCAAACGCTGTCATTTGTACACAAGTAATCGAAATGCAATGACGGGCGTCTTGATCCGTCCACGATCAGCTATGAACCATTTGCAGCCAAACGCTCGTGGTAACAGCCTAATCGTCCTGAAAGGACATGCCGTAAACAACAGAGGCTGCAAATTTGCCCCGAAATTGTAGACCAATACATCAGACAGAACTGTCCTAGATATACACGCTAATCTCTTTTAATTCCAACAAGACCTTCAGGATATGACTTTCACCAGTCAGTAAATCATAATTACTCTCACTAAGAACAAGCACACAGTAGACAGGTCCCTCAGCAGAAGACCTAACAGATGTTGCACTGATCACTAAAACAACGCTAATGATCCTAACCAGCCCCGCCATCATCAGTCAACCTTCTTGGCCTTCTTGCCCTTGCCCTGGCGTTTGGCCGGTGGCGCCGGCTTCACGTTCCAGTAGTAGATGAGCTGAGACACAAGGACGGCGTTGGCGGCGGTAGCGGCCAGGTAGGACACCACCATGGTGGTGTCGCCCGTGTCCTGCACCGAGGTGAAGACGCGCGCCACCGAGCCCAGGAACAGCAACACCACAGTGATGGCGGAGAGCTGGCCGGTGGAGCCGCTCCGGTAGTTGGACAAGGCCTGCATCAGCTGCCGAGGACACGGACACGACGTCAGAGGACAGCGCAGGCACCGAGGACACGGACACGACGTCAGAGGACAGCACAGGCGCCGAGGACACAGACACGACGTCTGAGGACAGCGCAGGCACCGAGGACACGGGCACGACGTCTGAGGACAGCGCGGCGCCGCGGACACAGCACGACGTCAGAGGACAGCGCAGGCGCCGAGGACACGGACACGACGTCAGGGACAGCGCAGGCGCCGAGGACACGGGCACGACGTCTGAGGACAGCGCAGGTGCCGAGGACACGGACACGACGTCAGAGGACAGCGCAGGCGCCGCGGACACAGACACGACGTCAGAGGAGCGCAGGCGCCGAGGACACGGGCACGACGTCTGAGGACAGCGCAGCGCCGAGGCACGGACGACGTCTGAGGACAGCGCAGGCACTCAGACTTCCGCTCACCAGTGGCACACTGGTTCTTAAGTTCCCAACATCCAGGTTCAAGTCGCAGCGGGTGTACAAGATATGGTGTGGTCTGATTTAAACATACCCTACCAACAGGGCACGATTTTAGACACCATATGACCTAAGCAGGTTTGTTTGTTTTGAAATCGGAAAAAATGAGCGACTGTAGATCTGTAGCATACGGGGAACCAGACTTATTTCATATAGAAAATGCACATAGCTACGTGGGGCGACGCCTTTAGGGGCATCGTATAGAAAATGCACATATCTATCAAGGCCGTTAGTGGTTCCTTTTTCAGTACGTACATATCTTAGGGCAGCGAGGAAAAGTGGAAATCAAATATTGACGAAAGGGTATGCAAGCTGGTGAGGCAGACATCTAGGAATTGGCCTCACTGTCACATCTTACACAATTTCAATTCCAGTACCGTCCCGAAGCCGGAACAGGCAGAAAACAAAAAGTGGAGTGCGGACAAGGGCGCAAAGCACGCAGAACTTCAAAAACACTAACCTACCAGTGAAGGAAATACTCTTACCAGCCAGGGTTATGGAAACACAAGTAGCGAAATATTCCTCATACAATGACTGAAATACAGATTTGCTAGAACCAGACATCGGAAGCGAAGTTTATAGAAACCCGAGACAACAGAGCGGGTCTACCCAGCTAGCAAACAAACCTTCTTTCCAGCTATCCTTTAAATCGTTCCTAAACTGGGAAAAGCAAGACAATTGAAAAAGTCCCAATTCGACTAACGTCGTCTCCATGAAACACATACTTCGTTCTATCAAACATAAGAATCAGTTCAAACTCCAAAATAGTTCTAATGATCTGATAAGACTGCCAGACACCACCTCTGACAACAGCTGTAGCAATGTGGGTGTAACGAGACAATACCCCCTCCTTCCGTGGGTGGGGCACAGCCCGCTGTAGCGCTCCGCCAGAGACTCCGTCGGCGACCGCCCGCAGGCCATTAGCCGCACGGGGGCGTGGCGCCCTCTTTTGCACAGCATTCACACTGCACAAAGCGCCGGCGGCAAATTAGGGGCCAGCCGGGGCCAGCCATTAGCTCTCGGAGGCCGAGCCTCTGTGGGGCGGCGGTCCGCTACCGGGCCCCGGGGCAGATGCCTGTGCAAGCCGGGCTATCGCGAAATTGGGAGCGTAATCACCTCAGACCGTGAACATCTCTTAATGTCCTGTTCGACTAAAGAGTATTTATAACTCCATTCGATGGGTGGCTGCCTCCAGCTCTGCAGCAACAGAAGAGAAGACGCTGTGGGTGCAGAATAGACAGCCCGATCCGTTTGCTCTGCATGTGTCTTGTACGTTGTTGATGTTCACTACGCAGCTACGCTAAATGAAAAACACCACCATATATTTGGAAATTTATGAATATGTTTAGATATCGATGCTCTGGAACTGAACTCAAACCACACACGTGCTCAGCTCCGGGTGAACACAATGCCATGGGCTTGGCTACCAGGCGCGTAACGCATATGCGCTGGTTCAGATGCGGCAATAATGTAAACCAACTCTAATCCAATTGGAGACAACCTACCGCCATCAGAGTACGTACATTTTCCCTGTAAGATTGAAAATACCCGAACTCTGAGGCGACCAGTTCAGTTAACACTTCCCTGGTCTCGGCGAGAAGAGTCCAAGCGACATGTTCACCGGCCCGGCGCCGAAATGTGAGTCTAGGACACGGATCCCGTAATTTGGCGCCGGTGAGAGGAGGGGCGCTGACTCAGAGCAGTCCCCGGCCTGCCGCTGTCGCACACCTGGGGCCATCAGCAGGGACAGAGCCGCCCAGCGCCGCCGGAAACAGGCCCCGTCCGGTGCCCGCCGCCCGGCCTCGGCCATTTACGACCCGCCGACTGCCGACGCTAAACGGTGTCGCCAGCGTCAGAACCCAAACCCCGGACGCCGGACTGCTCCACGTGCTGTTTGGCGCCACTCGACATATTAATTTACCTTTTTGATTAGTTCTTGCCTTCGAACCTCTGCATTGAATACAGGCTTGATAACAAACCAGTGAAGCGTTTGATAACAACTCTGCTGGACAACCTAGTGTTAGAAGAGAACATAACCGTGATCACTCCACATGCGCTGCGGCTGTCGTTCCACGCGATAGATAGGTACATTGCAGCTCCTTACAGCTCACGTGATCACCGCGTACACGAACTCGACCGGTGGCAGCAGCCGGGATCCGAGACACGGGCGCGCGCGGAGCCGCCGCGCAGTCCCGCGTCGCATCGCGACGGCGCGGCGGCTGCAGACGCGGCCGGGACCACCCAGGGGCCGCCCGACCCGTCTCTGTGTCTGTGTGTGTGGTCGGTCACCTGTCCACTGAGCATGCTGGTCATCTGTGATCTCAGACTGGGCGACACAGGTGCGCTTCGCTCGGTCCTCCCACTCCCCTGCAGGTGTCGGACCGTCGATAACCCGTCCTGATAACGTCCCCGTGTTCAGAGAGTGGCCCAACGCACAGGCAGCTGCACGTGCACACCCGTGCCGTTCCCTTCCAGGAATTCTCCAGCGCTATTCTCGACCTGTTGATCAGTGTCCCAGCCGGATCGGCGCCGTGCGTCCATTAGCTGTATCTCTCGCACGGGGGGCTGCGGCGTCGGGGCGGGGCAGGTCACCTGTCCGAGCGGCACGTGCCGACAGCGCCGGACACGTGGCGCCGGCACACCTGACCGTGGCCTCCAGCCCCCAACGGAAGCGAGCGGGGGAGCTGCGGCAGCGCACCCGACTGCCTGCTGCCCCCGGCCAACGTCACGCGTCTCAATGGAGGGGCTATATGTAGCAACGGCGTTCTGAAACGCACAGACAGGACACCACACCAGACCGGATCCCCGACTCGACAGGCGAGATGACATCAGCATTGGGGCTTTGGGCGCGTCGATACTAAATGTGTGTGCGACATTTAAATCTATTTTCTCCAGACAAGTATATCGCATCTTGCAATTGCGACAGAAACCGACATTGAAAATGAATGCCAAATAAAAAGTCAATAACTAGATCCTGTCGCTGCCTTTTCAACACATTGATGGCACAAACACATACTCCCTATGAACAGAAGCCAAACAAAAACTAGTCAATTGCTGAACGATTGCCCGTTAAAATCCCGATAGTTAACGTGCAAGCTCATTCAAACCACTGGTGGCTTAGACCATCAAATCGAGCTGACATATTTCAGTTCAAGTTCAACAGCACCTCCGTGACGCTTTGTATAACGAAAACCCTTTTACAAAATTAAGGAAAACTGTTTGGATGAATGCAACATTTACCATGGAATCAATTTGGGTGTGGCACATTTCATCGCTAGAAATTGACTGAAGGTCTGATTTTCCATAAATCCAAACAATCTTAACTTCTCACAACCAAATCTCACAAAGTAGGTGTAAGCTAGCCGATTCCGGAAATCCGAAAAAATACAAAACGTTAAAAAAATGGCTCAGCCGTCCCAAATTAGCACGTATTTGGTGCATCTTTCAGCGGAAAAGTCTCTAGGCCAGCCGTAGAAGAGCCTATTCTAGCCACTTCTAGAGACTTGATACATGTCCATCCAAGCGTAACCAGACATGCCTGAGGCGCAGCATCCGAACGAAAGGGTGAAGCGGCGCCGGCGAGTCTCCGGCTTTTCTGTCGTCGATGAATGCATACCAGTCAAACGGCACCAGTACACACGCAGCCGAGCGGCAGCGGGGTGACAGAGCGTCTGGGAAAACCAGCCCACCGACAGATCACGCTGCAGCCAGAGCCACGTGAGAACCGGAGAGGACACGGGCTGACCTCGCAGGTGGCAGGTCACGTCACCACGTCAGAGGGTGACGGAAATGACGTGCTCGGCTGACCCCGCAGGTAGCAGGTCACGTCACCACGTCAGAGGGTGACGGAAATGACGTGCTCGGCTGACCCGGCAGGTAGCAGGTCACGTCACCACGTCAGAGGGTGACGGCGACGATGTGACCGGTTGACCCCGCAGGTAGCAGGTCACGTCACCAGGTCAGAGGGTGACGGCGATGACGTGCCCGGCTGACCCGGCAGGTAGCAGGTCACGTCACCAGGTCGGAGGGTGACGGCGATGACGTGCCCGGCTGACCCGGCAGGTAGCAGGTCACGTCACCAGGTCGGAGGGTGACGGCGATGACGTGCCCGTGAATGTGAGGGCTCGGCAGATAGCCCTGATTATCGCAACAACAATGAGCTGGTAAGATGACCGTGTCGACGCCAACCGTGCTGAGCGTTACATAATTGGACATTGAGCTGAGGTGCAAATGGAGGGTCATGGAAGATGGAGGCTCAGACATCTGGTCCAACACTCAGGTGATATCATAAATTGAGAGACCGCTAGAAATTTGTCAGTTACTGCACACTGCACTTGTGGAAAACAAGGAAGCAAAAAATAATCATAAACTGATGGAAAGTTAGTGGACGAGGAGAAAACCGCGTATTACTAGTAACATATATCTAAAAAACGGCGTAAACGCTTTCACCAAAAGCAAAGCAAACCACGTCCACCGCGCACAATGAAATTTCATTCTCTAACAGGGGAGCCATAGTGTGCCACCGATCTACCACACCGGTAAATTGATGGAGGTGGGTTCTACCCGATGCTGAAGAACAGCACAGCCCTCACTGGAGCCATCATCACGTTCCTCGCACACTTCCACAAAGTATCGACCAGTGTCTCAGTGAAGGCTTCGATCACATCACCTGATGTGGATAAAAAGCTATGGGCCAGTTACATACCAGTTCGCCCAAGGTGTGGGTGTGTTGGGGTCTTAAGGCGCTTTAGCTACCACTGGTTCCTATGTAGCACGCCAGACAGTGCAAATCAACCAATCTTAACCAAAAACTGGTCTGAATGTCATCCTACACCCTGTTAGCTGAAAATAGATCTCCTTGGCTCAGCTTTGACTAGATTCGCTGTGCGTGTTTCACTCAGCTGGGGTAGAATATTATATCAAATCCTATCTCCGTCCGATACAATACAACACTGCAGAACTCCACAGCTGTTCTGTTAGCCAACACAGGAGGCATCGGTGGAAAGAATCGTGCACGGACTGTTCTCAGCTCAGTGCATCCTGTGCCAGGAAGTGCATACATACTCAAAAGAAGGTCTACTTCCACAGCAGGGCCAGCGACTTGGTTCAGAGCCAGAGCGATAGTGTCCATGGGCTGCCTATGTGTGACCAAACCAGCGCCATGTGAGGCAGCCCTCCTCCCTCCTACTCCGCCTGCTGCACCACTCCCATCGTTCTTTAGATGGCCTGGCCTGTTTCAGACTACAGACCGACTCGGCGTCCTATCTGGTCTGTCGCCTGGTCATCTGGTTAAGACTGCGCAGCGGGGCCCCAAGGCTGAGGCATCAAGTGTGCTTACACAACATATACCGACAACTTTAATGTTCAATTAAGAAACCAAGGGCAAGATATATTTGACGAAGATGAATACATACTGAAGGCAAATGTTCCGGAAGAGATAACTCGGCCTGAAAAAATCGTCTCACAGGAGCCATATGGCGAGTGCTACGTGCAAATCTTAAACATATGGATGTCACCGCTCGTTCATACATGAGCATACATTTATACACAATTGGGTTCAAATCTCAGCACGCACAAAATGTGTCAATTACGCGATACACTCCCAGCAGGAAAAAAACATTCTAGAGCCGTAGAAGCTTATACTTGCTTAAGCTAGGATGATTAAGCGGATATTTAATGTTGCATAGATTTCCGCGGAAGTCACTTTAGTCAGGGAAGTTTCAGCAATGTCCCATAGGAAGCATAAGCGAGGGTCCCATCAGTCGGCTCATTAGTCACCTCCACTCCATCTCTCATTCCTCCACATCCCACATAACTTCTCTCGTGCTTCCACTGCTTCCTCCATCCCACTCCCTATCGTCTCTTCAGCTCCCGCCGCTCTTTCCCTCCTCCCTGTGGGCCCTCTCTCTCTGCTGAGTCACCCTAGCCTGGCCGACTCGACAGCTCCGCGGGAAGCTCCTCACTCTAATGGCGCAGGGATGATGCGCGCCGGCATGATTAATAACCCAGCCAACCAGCCGATGGCCAATTTGACGATAATTTAAGGTGTTAATGACTGTTCGGACGTTGATTGCCGGCGAGAAATATCCATGCAAAGCGATTCATCACCCGCTGCCGACGGACGAAATCTTATCACTGGGCTTGCCACTATATCAGCGGCTCAAATGTGAAATGTCTTGAATGCAATCACCTCTGGGCCATCTCTAGTGCCATTCTCACGATCCGTTCTACCAGCGCGTCTGAAGGACGGGCCATACGTTCTCTCCACTGGCCTCATCTCACCGCCCGGTAGCAGCCTCTCACTCATACTGAGAGCGTGCCAACAAATAAACCATCTGATAAACCGGTCCTACACCCAAACGTTCTGAGAAAAAGATCACAAAATTGATTTTCTCTCACCGTTTCGGAGAATCATGTAGGATCCAAGAATATTGATAAATACTCTCAAGCGCAAGTTTTAATTTGCAAGAGCGTCTACACAGGCAAGTGTGTGGCTGATAACACCAGAATTCTGCGGCGTAAGACTCGGCGTCGTGATTTGCGGTGTGAAGTGAACATCTAGGATTTCCAGCGCTGGTGTTACAGAGCTGTTTATTCGAGATCCTCACATACCTGGTCTGCCTGACATACAATGCTATGGTTCAAACAGGCCGAGATGGTAATAAGTGATATACCCTTTCACGGTGCAAGAGGGGAGCACGTTCAACTTCAAGTTCGAATACATTTACTATTCCCACACCAGGTTCGCCGCCACGGAATTTGTACAGGGGGGGGACGGACCCGGGCTGGTGCTGACCGAGGGAGGCAAATTTTGAGCATATTCGGTACCTGGCAGCATTAATGATGATGGGCCAAAAATTGGGGGGACGTCCCCCTCGTTGGCCAGCAGGGGGACGAATTCCCTGTCCCGCCTGCTTTCGGCGCCCATGTCCCACGCTAGCGCAAAAACTTTAAAATCAACACAAATTCCGCAGCTTAAATCTAGGTACCTCTCTCCCTCACAGAGTACACGTCATTGCAACGGTACATTTTCGCCCACCAAGTCGCGCTCAAGTCAGACGGACATGTTGCACCCGGCTTTACGTCTGTGCTCAGAAGCTAACATGCCGAGTTGGCAGGTGAAGTGGCACCGCCAGCTCTCACCCGGTTGAAGAGGAGCTAACAGCGGCCGAGGTAGGATCCGAACCCAGCATTCCAGCTCAAGACACTGCGTTAAGAATTTAGGACGGCCGAGCGCAGTTGGCCGTGTCGCAAAAGATCGACTGCCGGTCCCTCCACACGCACGTCGAGCGCTGTAGGAGCGCAAGCCGATGAGGCAGCCGTGCAGGCGGTCAGGGAGGCGAGTGCATCGGTCAGCTATCGACCACAGAGGAGGCGACCACCCCGGCAGGAGGAGAGACGAGATTTTAATAACCAGCCGCGCCGGCCGGCGCCACAATGGAGGCCGCCGCTCCCACGGCCCGGCGCATTTTTCAGCGGCCCGCTTTGTCTGGAATCGGGCCGGAATCACCAGTCGGCCGGCGTTGACTTATCGCCCACATACGCGTCGCACGTGCACAAAAAGACGCCGCCGGGCCGGCGATACAGTTAATCTCCGCCCAGGCGAGCCGGCACCGCGCCCGACAGTACGGCCGCTCCGTAAAAAGGCGACTCTGTTCCCGGTATCCGGGCGCGCCAGAAATCGCCAACCGCCTGCAACACATTCAGTTGGCGGGCACACGTTGATGAGTCAGAGCAATCTAGCTTTCAGCGGTTCCGGTGCCGGGTTGTTTGGCTCGTTAGGATGCATCCCTCGTCCAAAAAACGACGCAGATAGTTACCGGGTAACCCATCCGAACAGTCACGCCGCATACACCGGTAAATACCGCCGAACAGCTTCAATGCCACAGGTAAAATAGCAAACGGATATACAGGCGCTGGTTTTCATGGTGTGGTTAAGCTGGGCTTCGCCATGCACATCTCTGAAATTATACTTATTTAAGAAATCATCTAATGGGAATGAGTTCCCTCATTTTCAACTTCATAATACATATGCCGGGAACCTTCCAGCCCTTGATTACGAGCCGCCACGTAGATATCATTTGGGCGCCAGAAAATCCCTTTACCTAGCTTACACATTGAAAACTTTTCAACGTTTGGAAGTGTTTCTCCAGCACCCTAAGCCTAAAAGGCATGTTTTTAAGCAAGCATGTGCAATGTTTGGTTCTTTTCATTCTGATAAATGACCCTTGCTTCGAAAAAGCCCTGTAAAGCATAGGATGGGATTTCCTTCACAAAACTGAGGCGTTTTGGTGTTTGCAAAGGAGGAATCAGTTCACTTCACAGTACTGGAACCATATGAGAGGAACGTTGCAGCTAGTTGCAAATATCATAATTTCGTATCTTTGAAACATAAATACTACATAGCTTAGGCTCATGCCTCTCGTGAACGTGCTTTGTGTTAAAAGCATCTTGATGAAGCGTGGAACTAGTGTTAAAACATCCTTAAGTTAATAACAAGTTTGCTTATAAGTTTGTCTTATTTTTCATTTTAAGGTATTTAAATCATCTCCATACTGTTCTACGAGCCTATGAGAAGGCTAAAGCACATCTAATATCTTAAAAGAAACTTTTGGGGCTTTACGAAATATCGACAACTGAGGTCATATGGTGCCGCCAACTATCACCCTCTTGGGAGTAGATCATGACGATGGGGAAGACTTATGCAGAATGCCCGCCCTGGGATTTGAACCCAGGTCAAAGGCATGGAAGCCGAAAGCTCTACCCCAACGCTACCGCATCCCCCACTTTATATTTTACCGTCACCTTTTAATGTGGTTTTTATTAACATTATTTCAAAAATTTGACACACAAAAATTTTTCAGAAATCCACACCCTGTATGAATGTATAAAGATATAAATATACATACATCGCGTCGGCATGCTCCCCTTTTTTCATGCACCCGCTTGGAAACATCAGGTGATATATGTTACAGACACGAGCGTCCCACCCCCTGGCGAGGACGCCCTCGAAACAACCACATTCCAACAGTAAACGGCGACCATCGCAGCCGAGTGCAGCGCAACACACCCTGCAAAGGTCAGGGGTCAGCCGGCACGTGCATGACCCGTGACCCCACCAGCGGCCGCTCGCCGCCAACAACGAATAAAACGCCGCACAGACGGCCGCACCCACAAAAGAAGATTGATCATTCAATCGGTTATTGGGCATGATTACACGGTGACCGGGCGCCCCGACTGTAACCACATGTCATGTCTAAGCCAAGCCCCGCCGCGGCTTCGTGGGACCGCTCGCCCGGGCTGAGTTCGGATTCATCGTTTCCTGAGCCGGCCGTAATGCCGACCATCACGCGCGTCTGCCGAGGGAGCGTCGTCGCCGCTGATGGTGGACATCATTCGCCGGTGAGGGCGGCAGGTAACGCGGCCGGCTACCCACTGTCCCGGTAATGACCAGATCGCTCACCCACGGTTAGCGCCGGCCGATCGTTACCAGCACAGCGCCGGTTACCGGGTGGCGAACTACCAGCTGGTGGACGACACTCGGTCAATGGGGCCCCCGGTGCACGCGACCCCGCCGACACACGCCAGCGGCGACGGCGCGTTCTGGCCGGCGGCCGCCGCTGCGCCGCTCTAATGGCAGTTTAATGCACGGGTCGCACGCTACACCTGGACATCTTCATCAGCACGGTAAACAAATGGAAGACGAATGCTAATGGGCTGTCTGTGAACACGTGCAGACCTGCAGCGTGCGCCGCCACGGTGATACGGCACTCCCCGGCCCCTGCAAGGCACGGCCGAGCCCGGAGAAAAGCATAACAACATGCTGATAGGACGAGGAAGTTGTAATTTGACCTTCAGAGTCAGATATCATACTCAATACTCAATGCGAAAGCAGTTCGCAGGTTCTGTCTTGCCTTCAGTCAGCACAATGGTACATCATCGACTACGGAAAAACCGAGGCGGGTTAATGCTTGTGGCTAACACAAGATGAAAGTTATTTTCCGGTTAAAGCAGCACGTGTCATATCAAGCCCTAAATCTGAATCAAGCCGGGACGCTTAACCCGCCACCGCCTGGAATCTTTTCGTACGCACCACCGCCATATGAGGGGAGGGGTACGATCGAACCTCCTACAATCTCGGGAAACGGAAGTGGTACGGAAAAATATAACGGCGCTGGAAGCGTCTTACCGTCTTCTACTCTGCAGCCGGGTTCAAACCATATCCGTTGACCCGTGACGTCTCAGTGTGCCAAAATATGTCGAATTTATACCAATTTCCTGAAAACTACCCAATCCATGCGGAATCACTGATTCAAGAACATAGAATACACAATGTTGGGAGGAATGACTTGCTTTGGTTTAAGATATTGGTGAATACTGAAAAAATGGTCAGTAGACAGCCTAATGACACCTCAAAGCCCTATCGTCTCCTGCTAAATCCAAGTAGTTACTCGACCAAGGTTTCCAGTAATTCCAACATCACAATTCTGGAGAGCAGCCTTCGTACAGCATAAGCCTCCTCGAACAAAATCTACAGAGAATTAGGGAAATAAACATTTCTATGAATGGAGAGCTGCAAACCTGAATATACTGAACAATGAGGGGCTTCTTAGGCAGCATCCCCGAGTTACGGAGTTCATAGATTATGGAATGTCGAGGCAATATTGACTCACAACCTAGTGCAGTTCATGCGTGGTGTGGGCTAGCTCTTGAGCACGCGAGCTTCCACCTCCAAACACCGATTCTTTCATACTGCAAAACCTGATACCAAACCAAAGTCACAATCAGCACTGGTGCAGTACCGGCGGCGGTATATGCGGGGTCAGTCGCCCGTGGCGCCGTCTATCGGCAGCAGCGGCAGCGGGGGTCAGGCCACCCGTGGCGCCATCTATGGAGGCGGTGGCGGACCACCAGCACCGCAACACCGGCGGCGTTCGATACCGATCGGCGCAGCAGGTCGGGGGCGCCGGCCGCCGCGGCACCCCCGACGCCTGCTGGTCTGTTCATTTGTCACCCGGACACACGCCCACCGGCTATACACCGGGTCGCCTCAGCCACACTGTGCCCCCCTCACACCAGCAGAGATAGAAACCCGCCGGCTACACATCGGGTCTCCCCGGCCACACTGTGCCCCCCTCACACCAGCAGAGATAGAAACCCGTCAGCTACACACCGGGTCGCCCCGGCCACACGGTGTCCCCCTCACTCCAGCAGAGATAGAAACCCGCCGGCTACACATCGGGTCTCCCCGGCCACACGGTGTCCCCCTCACTCCAGCAGAGATAGAAACCCGCCGGCTACACACCGGGTCTCCCCGGCCACACTGTCCCCCTCACACCAACAGAGATAGAAACCCGCCAGCTACACACCGGGTCTCCCCGGCCACACTGTGCCCCCCTCACTCCAGCAGAGATAGAAACCCGCCGGCTACACACCGGGTCGCCCCGGCCACACTGTGCCCCCCTCACTCCAGCAGAGATAGAAACCCGCCGGCTACACACCGGGTCGTTCCGGCCACACGGTGTCCCCCTCACTCCAGCAGAGATAGAAACCCGCCGGCTACACACCGGGTCGCCCCGGTCACACTGTGCCCCCTCACTCCAGCAGAGATAGAAACCCGCCGGCTACACACCGGGTCGCCCCGGCCACACTGTGCCCCCCTCACTCCAGCAGAGATAGAAACCCGCCGGCTACACACCGGGTCGCCCCGGCCCCACGGTGTCCCCCTCACTCCAGCAGAGATAGAAACCCGCCGGCTACACATCGGGTCTCCCCGGCCACACGGTGTCCCCCTCACTCCAGCAGAGATAGAAACCCGCCGGCTACACACCGGGTCTCCCCGGCCACACTGTGCCCCCTCACTCCAGCAGAGATAGAAACCCGCCGGCTACACACCGGGTCGCCCCGGCCACACGGTGTCCCCCTCACTCCAGCAGAGATAGAAACCCGCCGGCTACACACCGGGTCGCCCCGGCCCCACGGTGTCCCCCTCACACCAGCAGAGATAGAAACCCGCCGGCTACACACCGGGTCGCCCCGGCCACACTGTGTCCCCCCTCACACCAGCAGAGATAGAAACCCGCCGGCTACACACCGGGTCGCCCCGGCCACACTGTGTCCCCCCTCACACCAGCAGAGATAGAAACCCGCCGGCTACACACCGGGTCGCCCCGGTCACACGGTGTCCTCCCTCACTCCAGCAGAGATAGAAACCCGCCGGCTACACACCGGGTCGCCCCGGTCACACGGTGTCCTCCCTCACTCCAGCAGAGATAGAAACCCGCCGGCTACACACCGGGTCTCCCCGGCCACACTGTCCCCCCTCACACCAACAAAGATAGAAACCCGCCGGCTACACACCGGGTCTCCCCGGCCACACTGTGTCCTCCCTCACTCCAGCCGAGATAGAAACCCGCCGGCTACACACCGGGTCGCCCCGGTCACACGGTGTCCTCCCTCACTCCAGCAGAGATAGAAACCCGCCGGCTACACACCGGGTCTCCCCGGCCACACTGTGTCCTCCCTCACTCCAGCCGAGATAGAAACCCGCCGGCTACACACCGGGTCGCCACGGCCCCACGGTGTCCCCCTCACTCCAGCAGAGATAGAAACCCGCCGGCTACACACCGGGTCGCCCCGGTCACACGGTGTCCTCCCTCACTCCAGCAGAGATAGAAACCCGCCGGCTACACACCGGGTCTCCCCGGCCACACTGTCCCCCCTCACACCAACAAAGATAGAAACCCGCCGGCTACACACCGGGTCTCCCCGGCCACACTGTGTCCTCCCTCACTCCAGCCGAGATAGAAACCCGCCGGCTACACACCGGGTCTCCCCGGCCACACTGTCCCCCCTCACACCAACAAAGATAGAAACCCGCCGGCTACACACCGGGTCTCCCCGGCCACACTGTGTCCTCCCTCACTCCAGCCGAGATAGAAACCCGCCGGCTACACACCGGGTCGCCCCGGCCCCACGGTGTCCCCCTCACTCCAGCAGAGATAGAAACCCGCCGGCTACACACCGGGTCTCCCCGGCCACACTGTGTCCTCCCCTCACTCCAGCCGAGATAGAAACCCGCCGGCTACACACCGGGTCTCCCCGGCCACACTGTCCCCCCCTCACACCAACAAAGATAGAAACCCGCCGGCTACACACCGGGTCTCCCCGGCCACACTGTGTCCTCCCTCACTCCAGCCGAGATAGAAACCCGCCGGCTACACACCGGGTCGCCCCGGCCCCACGGTGTCCCCCTCACTCCAGCAGAGAGAGAAACCCGCCGGCTACACACCGGGTCGCCCCGGTCACACGGTGTCCTCCCTCACTCCAGCAGAGATAGAAACCCGCCGGCTACACACCGGGTCTCCCCGGCCACACTGTCCCCCTCACACCAACAAAGATAGAAACCCGCCGGCTACACACCGGGTCTCCCCGGCCACACTGTGTCCTCCCTCACTCCAGCCGAGATAGAAACCCGCCGGCTACACACCGGGTCTCCCCGGCCACACTGTCCCCCCTCACACCAACAAAGATAGAAACCCGCCGGCTACACACCGGGTCTCCCCGGCCACACTGTGTCCTCCCTCACTCCAGCCGAGATAGAAACCCGCCGGCTACACACCGGGTCGCCCCGGCCCCACGGTGTCCCCCTCACTCCAGCAGAGATAGAAACCCGCCGGCTACACACCGGGTCGCCCCGGTCACACGGTGTCCTCCCTCACTCCAGCAGAGATAGAAACCCGCCGGCTACACACCGGGTCTCCCCGGCCACACTGTCCCCCCCTCACACCAACAAAGATAGAAACCCGCCGGCTACACACCGGGTCGCCCCGGCCCCACGGTGTCCCCCTCACTCCAGCAGAGATAGAAACCCGCCGGCTACACACCGGGTCTCCCCGGCCACACTGTGTCCTCCCTCACTCCAGCCGAGATAGAAACCCGCCGGCTACACACCGGGTCGCCCCGGCCCCACGGTGTCCCCCTCACTCCAGCAGAGATAGAAACCCGCCGGCTACACACCGGGTCGCCCCGGTCACACGGTGTCCTCCCTCACTCCAGCAGAGATAGAAACCCGCCGGCTACACACCGGGTCTCCCCGGCCACACTGTCCCCCCTCACACCAACAAAGATAGAAACCCGCCGGCTACACACCGGGTCGCCCCGGCCCCACGGTGTCCCCCTCACTCCAGCAGAGATAGAAACCCGCCGGCTACACACCGGGTCTCCCCGGCCACACTGTGTCCTCCCTCACTCCAGCCGAGATAGAAACCCGCCGGCTACACACCGGGTCGCCCCGGCCCCACGGTGTCCCCCTCACTCCAGCAGAGATAGAAACCCGCCGGCTACACACCGGGTCGCCCCGGCCACACTGTCACCCCTCACTCCAGCAGAGAAAGAAACCCGCCGGCTACACACCGGGTCTCCCCGGCCACACTGTCCCCCCCTCACTCCAGCCGAGATAGAAACCCGCCGGCTACACACCGGGTCGCCCCGGTCACACGGTGTCCTCCCTCACTCCAGCAGAGATAGAAACCCGCCGGCTACACACCGGGTCTCCCCGGCCACACTGTCCCCCCTCACACCAACAAAGATAGAAACCCGCCGGCTACACACCGGGTCTCCCCGGCCACACTGTCCCCCCTCACACCAACAAAGATAGAAACCCGCCGGCTACACACCGGGTCTCCCCGGCCACACTGTGTCCTCCCTCACACCAGCAAAGATAGAAACCCGCCGGCTACACACCGGGTCTCCCCGGCCACACTGTGTCCTCCCTCACACCAGCAGAGATAGAAACCCGCCGGCTACACACCGGGTCTCCCCGGCCACACTGTGTCCTCCCTCACACCAGCAGAGATAGAAGCCCGCCGGCTACACACCAGGTCTCTCCGGTCACACGGTGTCACTCCCACCCCCCCCCACCAGCAAAGAAACTCCCCGGCTACACACTAGGTCGCCCCGGCCACACGATGTCAAACTGGGGTAGCATTATTATACTCTGCGCGACAAATAGCTCAGTTCCTGTCACCGTATGATGATGATTATTATTGGAGTTTTAGGACACTGCAGCTACAAAGGCTAAATGTGCCCGTCAAAATTGTGCTACATCATTCTGAGATTGTCTCTATTAACTAAAGTGGCCTACAGAGGGTTTGAAATCTAAGAATATGTGATGGGGGTATATACTACGTGAAAATGTATTTCTCCCAGATATGATAACTCTTTCCCAATGTCTATGGACGCGTCATTGCCTAGAATCTGTCCCAGTGGAACCGGTGGGAAGAATCGCTTCCTGTCATCTTAAACCGTCATGTTCCTTTCAACACCCAAGACCGCACTCGGCGTCCCATGATCAATATATGAAAACTTCAGCACACGATGACGACAAATTCAAGACATGCTAATTAAGACAGTTATCTCCACACTAGTTCTACAAAATAGAACTCCTTATACTTCGTCAACAGCTTCTGCCATGCGTTAGCCAGCTATTGTTATCATATAGAACTGATCTACGTGTCAATGTTTTCATGAGTGGTCGGTCCGTTCATTTCCCATACCAGAGGCGAGTGGAGCTTGTGGAAGAGACCAGCCTTTTGCATAATTTACGAGTACTTCAGCATAAACATGCCCTCAGGCCGATAATGCGGGGAATTTGTGAAATTCAAATAATTCGCTGGAGCTGGATTCACATCAGAAGAAGTAAATGGAGCCTACTAACACTTCACGATAAGTCAAGGCCCATCAGACACTAAACTGTGAAATATTCAGTGTTAATCACGAGGCAACTACCTAAACAGAGCCAGGTTGCGGGACGTACAATTAAGCCCACATCCACAATGTAGCCCGTCTCCTGAAGCCGGGTGGTGTTTATCCAGCATCCACGTCTGCCACCAACAGTAGAGCCGGCACGTCCCTCAACAGTGACGGCCGTGGGAGCGCGGCACCGCAAAAGCGCGCCCTGCGGCCGGAATTTCCTCTGGCGGTACGGCACCGGGCCGGAATCCCGTCCACTGCACCTCTGACCACAGCGCAGCAATGCGCGGAATTCGCGCCATCCTAATTGCAGCATTTATCGGGCGGCAACTGGCGGCGATTCTCCGCAGCCCTTCACCTAATTGAAAATGACAGATGGCTGGCCGGCGGGCTGGTGTGGCCAGAAAACAAACACAGAGAGCGGGGCGGAGTGTGCCTTACTGATGGCGACCTCCCCGATCCCGGCCTGCCACGGCCGCAGCCCGCAGCTAGCACCGTGGGTACCGTACCACTGCACTGCCAACAAGACACCGGCCGTGGGATTATAGGTGTTGGGGGTACCCGGGCACCCCCTTTAGTGCTAAAACATCCTTCAAATCCTACGCTTTTCATTCTGAAGACTTTAAATTGGTTGGATTCAGTGTAAGAGGCGCATGAGAAGGCTACAACAAATATCTACTCACGCTATTTCTATGTAATGATCATTGATATTACTTCGGGTACCCCCAAATGCGTTTGGAAAATGTACGCGCCTGCAGCAGCACCGCACCAGGCAGCGCAGAGAAACACGTCGGCGCGATGAGGTACCGCTCAAAACAACATGAAGAGCCAGCCACCGTGGGGGTATATTACAAGACAGAAGCTATTTGCAGTAGGGATAGCGGAATAGATTCTTCATTCACTGAATACCCAGACACGAGTAATTTGGACGGGACATGCTCCTGCCGACTGCAACCTCACACACCACCGTTGGGTCGTCACAATAACGGGTATGCTGCGTCGCTCAATATAGCCACTGCTCCTGATGTCTACCACATGTTCCCTCCAGAACATTTTGTTGTAATTTCCTTCGCAGTAAACCTAGGCCACCAAAGTCTTCCAAAAAGTCACCCTGTTGCTACCCAGCAGGGCACAGTGATACCGTACCCTACCATTCAAAACGTAAGAGGGTCGACACAATGTAACGTAGAACTTCGTTTTGATACCAAACATCTCTTTTCCGTACAGGGCTTTCTCCGCCGGACAACCGACACAGAAAAAAGGATGAAAACAGCTGACAGAAAAGAGAAGTTTTACCTGACGGTCATACTTGGAAACCCAGTGGCGGTCCTAATGTCCCGCTGGATAGTGGGGCCACTGGACTGCACCAGTCACAAACTAAAGGTAATTGGAAGGGGAGACACACATCACACCAATTTCGATGCCACCGCCAATTCGCGAAACAATCGGGAAAGCAAACCACCGCGGTGCGACCGCAGTATGATAGATAAACCTAACTAAACCTTCCTGTTACCCGTGAAAAACACCACCGTTACCTCAAAACACACCCATCACCAGATCATCACGGGGAGGATCACACCATCAGTGGAGCGACCCGACCACTTATCTCCGGTCTAAGAGTGCGAGGGATCAGGCGGCTGTGACCCCGCGCGTGGCCTGAGGCGAGGGCGAGACTGGGCTAGGCTAGCCGGCGAGAGCCGACCGGTGAGAGTCGGCGGACAATGGAGGGTGACCCGCGCCGCGACCCCGCCGCGGCGGGCCCCAACGACAGCGGCCCGGCCGGGGAGACGGCGAGGCGGAGACTGCAGTCGGAGCAAAGAAATCCAGGAGCCACGGAGCGAGAGGTTACCGGTGTGAGCAGCACGGTACAGCTCCTGGTATAGTCTGTCGCCGATTTCGGCTCATTTCCAGGAAATGTTGTTACTTGTGACTGAACCGACATAATGTAGATTTTCCAGGCAGTTTTAAATTACATGCCAAAACACTTGGCAGCCATGCATTTGGAAAATTCGTTAGACGAGACGATTTCTATTGCCCTCCTTCATTTTTTTACACCACCATTTCAAGTCATCGGTGGTGGCGCGCAATCAGGCGTTGCGGATGTGACGCACATTTTCATGATTGAACCAGGACCAAGGACCAATTTCATGAACAAGACTTGCCATTCAGATACAACTCTTAACGATTTGGTTATTAGTCTCTAAGAATCCTCTATAAACCTCTGTGTGTGTTACCAAATAGCGTCCAAATCACAAATAACTGGGTAATCACAAATGCCGTTAGCGAAACTGGTCCATGTTCAACTCCAATTCATTTGGCCCAAATTCAACCCCAATTTGGCTCCAATTCAATTCGGCCCCAATTCAATTTCAATTTTGGGTCCGGTCAGCAATAGTCTTCTAGCAATGAGCCGAAAACTATCGGGCAGTGCGTACATATCCAAGTGCAGGAAGTACCTTGCTTATCCCTTCAGTTTCATACGACACGTAAACATGCTGGAAACGATGCAGCGATGGATCTGCTGCTATGTGAGCCGCAGGTCATGGCGCAAATCAATTTGGCGGCGCGGCGGCCGGGCCGGGCTCTGCTGCGGTCGCGCCGCGCTGGGTGCCAGCGCGCTGTTGCGGTCACGTTCCAAGCCCGGCCGACACGGCGGCGGCGCACACCGCCTTTGTCGGCCTCGCCGGCCTCAAATCTCCTGATTAACCCCGCACATTTGCATAATAAGACAAGGTGTAGAGCGCGGGGGCGGGGCGGCGCGGCGCGGCCGTCGTTTTTGCTGCGGCGGCGGCGTCCTCCGTCCCAGCAGCACAGGGTACAGACGACGGCCTCACACGGGTTAGTTAGTTAGTTATTTGGGCTTAAGGGGCGCACCAGCCTGGCAAGGCCATATAGCGCCCAAAACAGTACAGTCGCTAAAAGTGTTCCATCTGGAACAAGAAGAACGCGTGATTCAGAGACTCATTTCTCCTTTCGGTGTCAATACCTCGCTGTGCGGGTGAATGGCAAAGCAAACAGAGAAGTGCACACACTACTAACATCAGTCCCTCCTGCACTGAAAAAAACCCGACACCCCACAAGATCCCCCAGGTAACGCCGCGCAGAGAGCGCCCGGCACGAGGCGTCGGGGCGTCAGTTCCGACGCCCACTCCGTACCCCCGGACCCAGGGGGCCCGGGAGTACGGGGGAGTCCCTGAGTTCGCCCGGGCGCCCAGCAAACAGCTGGGCACCCAGGCGGACTCCCCCTGCGCTGCCCTCCTACGGAAGACGGGCGCAAGCCACATTTTCATGTGATCCACGCCCGCCCTCCGCCGGACGGCAGTGTAGTCCCAGCACGGGGCGTGAGACTCCACAGGGGGAGTCGGGCGCTCCGCGCCAGGCAGCCCTCCGCGCAGCGTCACCCGGAGGACCCCCAGGGTATGTCCACAAGGTATTAGGCTACAGTGTGCTAAACAGTGTTCATCTGAGATCCTCACAGAGCAAGTTGTGCTTAACCAGGGTCATAGATGATTCTAAAATTGATGGCCTTCAGGAAAGTCAGCACTTGTTCAATCAAACGGGAGTCGCGACCAACCATCTCTGACATAGCAAAAGGCTCCTGTCTCTCGCCAAAGTGTGTGGTTCTCTCTCCGTTATACCCAGGGCAGGACGTCAGCACGTGCCTGACTGACAAGGGTGCACCGCAACGCAGGCAGGCCGGCCTCGCTTCCCCACAAAGGAGGTAACGATGGGTGGCCAATGTATGGCCGGTACGTAATCTGCAGAGGGCCACCTCCTCTCGCCGACATCGGCGCGATGCACAAGGCCACTCACCGAGTTCAGGCTTTATCTCAAATAGCTTGTTGCTCGCTAGCACCTCCCACGATTGCTGCCAGGCTTTGCGGAGGTGATACAATAGATGGGGGAACAAGTCCCTGGCCGGGATTGGAAGTCGACGTGAACATGTTCTTTCCGCTGCACGCTTTGCCGCTGCATCTGCTGCCTCATTGCCTCCTATTCCTACATGGCTGGGTATCCAACACACCTGAATCTTCTTTTGATTTTGCCCTAATCGTGAGATGTGTAGGCGTATCTTACGCACAAGACCATCGCTTGGGTTGAAGATTTTTAATGCCTGCACGCTGCTGAGTGAGTCGGTAAAAATTACGAAACGATTCTCTTCACATGTTTCAATATAACATAGAGCTTTTGAAATCGCGATCAATTCAGATGTGAACACCGATGCATACGATGGAAGCGAAAAGGTTCTCGTCGTGGGGCCCACAACGAAAGAGCATCCTACCCCAGCTCTCGTCTTCGACCCATCTGTGAATATCTTTACATATTCACTGTAATGTGAAATGTGCTCTAAGGCTAGAACATTCATTTCTACCGGGGGGACACTAGATTTCGCGTAACCAGCAAGAGATGAGTCTGTCTCAGTTTCCGCAATCTGCCAAGGTGGGATTTCGGACGGTTCGTCAAGGGCAATCATTCGCCGTTGGACTCCACTTTCCAATGCTAAATTTCGCGCACGAACACAGAAAGGCAATCCCCTGCGAAGGTCATCAAAAAGCTGTACAACTCGGCGCGAAAAGACCATCTTATATGTTGGGTGGCTCGGAAGTTGTGCCAGCTTGTATGCGTACCTCTGGCCAAGAAGGCGACGCCGCATCGCCAGTGGAGGTTCATTCGCTTCGACAAGCAGGCTGCTTGTCGGTGTGGTGCGAAAAGCACCTGTAGCGATACGAACAGCACTATGGTGGATGGTATCCAAGCAGCGCTTCGCAGAGTCAGACGCCGAATCGTACACAAAACAAGCATAGTCTATTTTGGAGCGAATGAGTGAGCGATATAGAACGAGCAGAGTTTTCCTATCCGCCCCATATGATGTCCTGGACACGCATTTGAGGGTATTTAAGGATCTAAAGCACCTGTCTCGAAGTTTTCTAAGGTGAAAGGTATACGTCAGGCGCCTGTCGAGAAAGATTCCAAGAAATCTAGCAACCGGTTTAAACGGAATCTGGCTGTCTCCAAGCATTACTCTGGGATCAGGGCAGGGTCGACGTTTTCGACAGAAGTGCACGCCGACCGTTTTCGTCGTCGAGAAATATAGACCGTTCCGTCCACTCCAGGACTTTAGCTGGTTAACGGTCAGCTGGAGCTGGCGCGCGAGGGATGATGATGTAGACGACGTGGTCCACACAGCAAGGTCGTCTACAAAGAGCGAGCTTTTTATAGACTGTGGTAGATGGTCTGTAATGTCATTAATGGCAAGCGCGAATAATCCTACGCTCATAACACTTCCCTGGGGAATACCGTCCTCCTGATAAAATACCCTGGAGTACGTTCCTCCAACACGTACTCGGAAAGTCCTGTCAGTTAAGAAGTTCTTAATGAAAAATCCCAAGTGACCGCGAATTCCACACTGGAATACCTTCACGAGAATTCCATGACGCCAAGCAGTATCGTAGGCGGCTACGACGTCAAAGAATACAGCCCCTACATGCCGTCTTTCTTTGAAAGCACTTCGAACAGCAGTGTCAAGAGACACGAGGTGGTCAACAGTGCTCCGACCCTTGCGAAAACCACACTGGTTGTTGTTGAGGATACCTCTGGATTCTAAGAACCATGTGAAGCGAACATTTACCATTTTTTCAAAGAGTTTACACAAACATGAAGTCAATGAGATAGGCCGGAAATGAAGTGGATCTGAACCGGATTTGCCTGGTTTTAGAACCGGAATAATAACTGCCTCCCGCCATGCACTAGGAAATTCTCCCGATTCCCACAGTGCATTGAAAGTGTTCAACAGGGCATCCAGTGTACACTTCGGAAACATCTTAAACATGTTGTTATGGAAGAGATCTGGGCCCTCCGCTACGCTGCGAAGACCACTAATTGCTGAGGTGAGCTCTTTTAGTGAGAATGGTGCGTTGTACGAGAGATTATCAGCTGTAGTGAACTCAATGCCTTTCTGTTCGGACCTGGTTTTGTGCTGCATGAAATGTCTGTCTTCCCTTCTAGACCGGCATCGATAAGCAAACGCCTCACCCAGGGTGTTTGCTACCTCTGCCGGGTCCATGATTGTTCTATCGTTTACACACAACACTGGAAGCGGAGCAGAAACAGAAATACCTCCAATGCGTCGAATCTGCGAAAAAATGAGTGAGGACGGGGTGAAACGATTTAGTTTTCCTAAGAAATCAACCCAAGACTTCCTTTTGGCTCGCCGGATGGTACGTTTGCAAACAGCGCGGCATCGTTTGAAGGAAATAAGGTTTGTTTCCGTGCTATTACGTTTAAATTGTCTGTACGCTCGTCGACGAGCTCGGATGGCGTCCCGGCACTCATCAGACCACCATGGGACCGGGGGGCGGCGAGGTTTTCCAGAAGTTCTCGGGATGTACTGATATGCAGCCTCTCTGACATACGCTGAAAATTGTTCAATGGACAGTGGTCGGTCCCCTTGCAGGTCAGCAAAGAGGTCGACAAGAAGACCTTGAAACTTTGGGATGTCGGCTCTAGTAAAGTTCCACCGTTGTGGCCTATTACCTAGAAAAGCAGAGTCTCGGCAAATTAGAAAAACAGGGTAGTGGTCACTGCCCAACGGGTCACTATGCGTTGACCACTTAAAGACAGGAGCCAGTTCAGGACTACACAGACTGAGGTCAATGGCTGATTCGCGGCCCGAGGGCAAGCTTATGTGCGTGGCACTGCCGGTGTTTAAAACGCATAAGCTTTCGTCGGCTATAAAAGCTTCGAGGTGGCGACCCCGAGTGTTAGTACTTCTACATCCCCATGTAGTACCATGTGCATTAAAGTCTCCCAATAGGAGAAAAGGCCGGGGTAGCTCTGCCACCAGCAGAGAAAGCTCCACGCGGGGCATGTCAACCCCTGGAGGTAGATATATGGAGCATATCGTGAGCATTCTTCGACCGACAGAGATGCGGGCTGCAACAGCTTGTAGTGGTGATCGCAAGGAGACCTTTACAGCTGGCACTCTCTGGTGCACAGCTATCAGGACACCTCCGTGTGCTATAGGGTTACGCTGCATGTCATTTCGAAAAACAGTGTAGTCCTTAATTGCGAATAGGGATTCAGGTGATAGTTTAGTCTCCTGGAGGCAGACTGCCACAGGGTTTTTGGATCTGATCGTGGCCTGTAGGTCAAAGGCGTTAGCTCGAACCCCCCGACAGTTCCATTGTAAAAAGGTGCTCATGGGGATGGATTCTAAAGGGTTGGTTATGGACTAAAAATAGTCGGTTGCGCGGTGACCAACTGCGGGGGCACCGCCACCAGAGCTCCTACGATCAGGAGCTAGGGTTAGTGTTGGACTTGGTCCCAATGATCTGGATCTGCCACCTTTTGGATCGGTTTGCAGTCTCTGTCTCCTCCGAGGGCTCTCTACCCCACTCGGAGAGGGGGTATCGGAGAGGCCACGCTTCTCGGGTCTGGCTCCCACTGGAATTTCCACAGGAGGTTCTGTCTTAGTAAACTGTGGACGGGGCCGGACAGTGGGGGCCGGACCCTGTGGGGAACGAGGCGAATGCCGAGGAGGAGGAGAGAGAGGGGGCGGACCCATCCTGGTTAATGGTGCTTCAACTCGTGGCGAGCCAGGCCCCGATCGAGGTGCCTGCTTGGAAGGTGGAGGCAGAAGGGGAGGTCCCGTTTCTGTCATTGGTGCCTCTATCCGTTTGCGTTGAGCCCCTGATGACACGCTTTCCCTGGATTTCGGTGATTCTGGGGGATCCTTAAGTGAGGTTGGGCCACTCATATTGGGAGGAGTCCCACGAGGACGAATCGGTTTGCCTCTCTTACCCACCTCTATCCAGGGCTGCACCCAATCAGGAGCAGCCTGTTCCACATCACTGGGAGTCTGAGGGCCCGCTGGAACTTCGGAGATCAAGCCCGCTGCTACCGACTGGTTGAACAAGACGTGTGCTTCACTCGGTAAACGTGAGCCCTCCGACGGTTCCGATAACGTGAGGGACCGGGGCACTTGAGTCTCAGTTTCTTCGCCTAAGGGTGGAGCATGTCCTAAGGGGCTATTTCCAACGGAGCTAGCATCAACTATTACGGTGGTTGGCGAGGTGGATGAGGCTGCTGGAAGTGATGTACAAACCGATCCTGGACGTGGTTCAGATCCCGTGGTTAGATCGCGTAGTTCACCATTAGCTGCTGGGTCCTCATTCTCGGCGGCTGGGAGCAACTGCAGCAGCATTCGCAGAAGGTCGCCAACCGTCATATCAAGAAGGTCTCTAACTTTGGTACCGAGGGTGATTCGGTTCGAACCCGCAGTTACAGGAGCCACGCTCTCTTCAAGTCCCGGAAGATGAACGGCGCCAATGGAAGCCACTGGTGCTTGCGCTTTTGGCTGAGTTCTAGCAGCCTTGTCCCTGTATGAAACCGACGGATGGATCTCATCGTATAGCCTCTTGGCCTCAGGAAAGGGTACACCCTGCTTCACTTTGATGGATGCTATTTCTTTTTCTTTCAAGTAGACTTTACATTTACGGCTCCATGCTGCATGGCTTTCTTTACAGTTTGCGCATTTATCAGCGGTCTGGCACTCTCCAGCATGCTCCCGTTCTGCGCACCGTCCACATCGCGCAACAGCTCGGCAGGACCTCGCACCATGCCCAAACCGATGACATCGAAAGCATCTGAGTGGGTCAGGCACAAAGATTCTAACGGGGACGGACAGATACCCAACAAAGATGCGATCCGGGATGTCTACACGATCAAACGTCAAAACTAACGTGTCGGTAGTTCCCATTCTACGCACCTGACTCACGCCCTCATCCGCCAACCCGTCAGCAATCTCCTCCTCGCTAACACCACGCAGCTGGCGACAAGAAATTATGCCCTGAGATCGAGGCCGGATTATGTGGGGCTGTGACTCAACTGCCACTCTTCTCTGCACCTTCTTATCCCCCTCTCTACCCCAGAAGGTGAGATGAGTGCATGACAATGCCAAACGAGCCGCATCCTCTGTCTCAAATTCAACGATGAGAGAACCATCCCTCCGCTGCTCGCAACGTTTTACTGGGCCCCAGCCCTCGACTGCATTTTTACGCTGGAAGGGAGTCAGCTCTGACAGAGATATGTCTTTGCCACGGAAGATGACACTAGAGCTCGATTTGTTTGCTTCGTCGACTACTGGTGCTGTTTCTGTACTATTGATAGGGTGTGAATCTGTTTGTGTTTTTTGATTATCCATGGTATGGCTATTTGTCTCCGCCATCATCATCATAGTTGGGGTTTAAGGGCGCGTCGACTGCAGTGGTCATATTGCGCCCATAACTTAGCATATTGCGCACAGAAGAAAGACATGTAGATATATAACGAGACTTTTCGAGTTAGGTAGTAAGATAGGTCACTGTGTCTTGAAAGGTGCTGTACTTGTAGAGTGACATGTGTGAATCGAGGGTCAAAAGATACTGGTTCACGTTATATGTCTATGTCGGCGAGTAAATTACGTTGAAGTCAACACTTCTTAGAAACGATATTATGTCGGAGAGCTCCACGGTTCGATTTTGTCCCAAAAGAGAATGCAGTGATGGCGATCCTCCAAGATGCCGCAGTCTTTCCACCTCAAAATCCTGGCAGTCTGCAAGAACATGCTTAACACTAAGCGGCTCTCCGCATCGTGAACACTTTGGCGGATCGCCGCCACCCAAGCGGAAGGAGTGTGTGGCGTGGGTGTGGCCGATCCGCAGGCGGGAGAGGATAACCTCCTCTCTTCTGCAGCCCGCACTGCTGGATTTCCACACCCCTAGCTTTGGTTTAAGGCCTCTAAGCTTGACTCCTTTGGGATCACCATCCCACCTGCTCTGCCAGACACGAATAGCATAGTCTTTGGTAAGACCATATAGGTCAGAGAACGGAACACGGAGGCCGGGGAGAGAAGCGCGTTCACCCGCGGACTTTGCAAGCCTGTCCGCCCGTTCGTTCCCGCCTATACCGCAATGGCTTGGCACCCAAACAATCTCCACAGTTTTTCCTTTCTGCCCTAGGTTGTGCAATTTCTGTCTTATGAGGGTCAGGAGATAAGAAGATGATGTACTGTGGAAGTAAAAGGACTCCAATGCCTGTAGAGAGGACAGTGAGTCCGTGAAGACCACGAACTTTCTCGCCCTTCGTTTGGATATCTCATCCAGGGAACGAAAGATGGCATACAGTTCCGAGGTAAAAACAGATGCTTCCTGGGGTAGGCTAAAACATTTTTCAGTGCGGCCACAAACATACGCACATCCCGTACCACTGTCACATTTTGAACCGTCCGTGTAGAAGTGAATATGGCTTTCATACATTTCCGAGCAGAGTTCCATGAAAAGCTGGCGTATTGTTTCAGGAGACGAGTCTCTACAACGCTCGAGCAAGTCTGTGTTTGTGTTAGCTTTCGAGATCAGCCATGGATTGATAGCAGGCAGGTCGTATGGTTCAACAAGGTCTGTGCTTATATAAGCCTCCGCTAATAGGGCGCGAACTCTGACTCCCGGGTGGCGAGCCGCAGCACGCGACCCAGTTTCAACTATACGGAGGTGGGTGTCCCCGAAGAATGTCTGATATGTAGGATGTGTTGTATGTTGTTTAAGTTTCACGGCATATCGCATGGACAATATCTTCCGACGAAGATCTAGAGGCATTTCGTTTATGTCTACGAGCATACTGCTAACTGGTGAGGTCCTAAAAGCTCCGATAATAATTCTGATTGCGTGGTGATGAACAGTGTCCAGCATACGCTTCGCTGTTTCAGATGCCGAGTCATATGCAACGCAGCCGTACTCGATCTTTGACCTGATGAGAGACCTGTATAGCATCAGCAGAGTTGCACGGTCGGCTCCGAACTTCATTCTCGTCAAGATTTTAAGAATATTCAGTGACTTGAAACACCTCTCTCTTAGGTCCTGAAAGTGGCGGACATAGCTCATACGGCGGTCAAGAATGACCCCAAGGAACCTAACGCTATCTGCTACTTTCACACGCTGGCCATAGAGAGTAAGAACTGGATCGTCACATGGACGCCTGCGGTTACAGAAATGCATACATTTAGTTTTGGGCAACGAGAACCTTAGCCCGTTCTCGACACTCCAGCGCTCTAGGCGATCGAGCGCAAGCTGTAGTTGCCTAGCAGCGGCACTTGTAGTAGAGGTTGTTGTCCAAATAGTGAAATCATCTACAAATAAGGCACATTTTATGGTTGTAGGAAGAACGTCTACAATGTCATTTATCATAATAGCAAACAGGGCTACTGATAAAACGCTGCCCTGCGGGATTCCATTGCTCTGTGTGTATTTATCGGATAAAGAAGAATTTACACGGAACCTGAAGTACCGTTCTTTAAGAAAGTTCAGCAAAAACCAGCCTAAGTGACCTCTAATGCCCATGGCGTGCAGTTTACTTAGTATTTTGTATCTCCAAGTTGTATCGTATGCGCGTTCCACGTCGAAAAAGATTGCAACAGTGTGTTGACGAGATGCCTGCCCTTCTCGAATCGCCGCATCCAACAGAACAAGGTGATCTAGGGTACTTCGCCCTTGTCGAAATCCACATTGCTGATTACATAGAAGCTCATTACTTTCAAGGTACCACATTAGCCGAACATTAATCATTTTTTCCATCAGCTTACAAAGACAAGACGTGAGGGAAATCGGGCGATAGTCATCGGGAGAAGACCCGGACTTTCCCGGCTTCAAAATCGGAATAATAATGGCGTCACACCACTGTTCCGGGAAGTCGTTCTTAAGCCAAATGAGATTAAATATGCTAAGGAGAGATATAAGTGAAATATCAGGCAGATGAGTCAACATTTCATTTGTAATGCGGTCGAAACCCGGAGAAACTTGTTTTGTGCTCTTTATTGCCACCTTCAACTCTCGCCATGAAAATGCTGCGTTATATGAGGCCGAGTTATCGCTTCCAAAGTCGATGCCCTTTCGCTCTTCCACGGTGCGGAAGCGTGTGCTGTCGACATCTATATTTGTATTTCCACATCGATCGTGGAATGCAGCGGCAAAGTGTTCCGTTACCTCCCTGGGATCGGTTACTTTGTGTCCATTGATTTCGAGAACAGGTGAGGTATTTTTGCGTTTTCCTTGTATGCTCTGAATGCGTGACCATACTTGTGTTGTGGGTGTATAACGGTTAACTGTACTCACGTAAGACATCCACCATCTCCTTTTCTCATTTAGAACTACGCGGCGTGCAGCTGCTCTTGCACGCTTAAAAGAAATCAGGTTACGTCTTGTAGAATGCTTGCTAAAAGCTCTAAGAGCCCGCTTTCTTTTTAGAATTGCAGCCCTGCAACTGGCACTCCACCACGGCAGGGGCGTGCGCTTTGGTTGTCCTGAAGTCATGGGGATAAAACTTCTCGCAGCGGAGAGAATCATTTCGTTAAAATTGCGTATAGCCTGAGTTGCCGAGGCCTCCAGCGAGCCAGGGTTAACCGAGCCGCACGCAGCCTCGAATCCCGCCCAGTCCGCACGGCGGTGGTTCCATCTGGGGGCTAATGTTTCCGGCGCGACCAGAGGGACTGTTCCAATCAGAATTGGGAAGTGGTCGCTGCCATATGTGTCACCCAGTGCATTCCACTGAAACCGAGAGAAAAGGGAAGATGAGCAAATGGAAAGATCAATAGCAGACACCACGCCAGAGGGCAGGGTGATGTGTGTGGGACGACCTGTGTTAAGAAGGCATAGGGTATTATTGTGAATGAAACGTTCGATTGTGCGGCCACGGGCACCCATGTGACTCGCCGGTTCACCCCACGCGGGATTATGTGCGTTGAAATCTCCAAGCACCATAAATGGTGTGGGAAGCTGGTCGATTAAGTTGTTTAATGAAGATACATCGACGTTACCACCGGGTGGTATATAGATTGAGCACACAGACATCTTAATAAATCCGAAGTCGACCCTAGCGGCCACTGCTTGTAGAACTGTGGTTAAACGGATTTGGTAACACGGGAGTGACTGGTGTACTGCCACCATCACCCCTCCATGCGCAATGGTACTACTGAAGATGTCCTTTCGAAAGCTTTGATAGGTCTGGATATTAAGCCTAGTCCCTGGCGCGAGTTTTGTCTCTTGAAGGCACAGGACGGAAGGCATGTGCTCAGATAGTATGCTCTGCAAGTCAATGAAATTGGCACGCAGGCCTCGGCAGTTCCATTGTAGAATGTGTGAGGCTATGTTAAAAAGGGCAGGCTATAAAAAGTATTTAAGATACACAAACGGGCAGACTACTTCCAGGGCCTAGAGCCACCTGTTGGGGGCTTGTTTGGCCCGCCTTCTCGAGGCCCAAAACTTGGCTCGCGATCCGTTGAGCTAGATCGGGCACGGGAAGCCGCTGTTCCCTTGTCTTGGGGGGACGAGGCAGGTCGCTTCGTTCCCCCACGCGACGGTGCAGGAGTTTCAAAAGCGGCACGCAGGTTCTGGATCTGCGTACCAGCTGTCTGTAGGGGGGCCTTAGCCCCTCGTCCCGCCGAAGGCGGGCCTTTGTTGGGTGCCTCCACCGGAGGGTGAGGGCGACGTCGGGCAGCAGGAGAGCGTCTACCGCCGCGCCCAACCAGAGTCCACCCCCAGGCTCATCCGGGGGAACAAAGTCCAAATCGGGGACCCGATCCGGACCCACACCCCCAGTCACAGCAGGGGGCGGCCGGGCGGGAGCAGGGCTCGGCCCCACTCCGCCAGCCGAGGACACAGGACGTGCCGCCCCCGAGTTAGGAGCCAAGGCAGATCCCCGCCCACGCTCCCCGCCCCCAGGAGGTACCGGGGACGGAGCTGCAGGGCCAGGAGCGGCACGCCGCCCCCGCTCCCCGCGAGAAGGCACCGGAGGAGGTGCCACCAACGACTCGGATTCCGGGGCCGCGGACCGGCCAGAAATGACCAGTCCCATCCTTCCGGCCAGGCGGACGAAGTCTGCCATGGTGAGGGACCGGATGACCTCCTCCGGTGTCCTGAGGCTACCTCGGGTAGCACCCGAGGCTGTCGCCGTGGCGTAACTTTTCTTGGGGTGAGACGCCTCGTAAGCATCCCTTGCTTCGCGGAAGCTCATCTTACCCGATACCTTGAGTTTCATAATTTCTTTTTCTCGCTCTAGTGTGGGACATTTCCTATCATATGTTGCATGAGGTGTTTGATCGTGTTCGCAGTTCACACAGAAAAGTACTTCTGACTGACAGTTGTCGGCTGCATGCTCCTTCGAGCCGCAACGAGCGCATGTCGTTTGACCCTTGCATGAGGCAGTTGTGTGGCCATAGCGCTGGCACCTAAAGCATCTCATTGGAAATGGCACATAGGGCCTGGTACGGACCCTTTCGTAGCCAACGTACACTGCATCCGGCAACTCATCTCTATCAAAAGTCAGAACAACTGAATCCGTTTCAAGCACATCAGGACCTTTCTTCATGTTCAGTCTCTTGGCCTCGACTACGCCTGATTCCGATAAGCCATCGACAATCTCTTCCTCAGTGATACCTCGCAGCTCCGGGCACCGTATTACACCTTTTACGAAGTTCTTAGATCTATGCGGTTCTATTGAAACTTTGACAACCTTCTTTGACAGCACACCATTCTCTCTCTTCAAAAAAGTGATTTCATCTACCTTCATTGCGCGTTCCGCTTCCCCGGAGTGTCGAAACTCGACTTCCAAGACACCATCTCTGAGGCAGTCACATCTCAGCACACTGCCAAGGCGGTCAAAGGCCTGCTTTCTCTGGAATGGAGACAGGGTCCGAAGGGAGGTATCTATTCCCCGCACCATAAGGACACGGGGTTTCGAGGGCATAGGAGGTGCTGAGGGGCGAGCGGAGATGTCTTGAGATTCAATCCCTGGTGTATTGGATTGGGACTCGCCTGGTAGGCGCGAGTGACCAGCGCTCGGCTGGTCCTGAGCAGAGGTGAGAGGGCCGACCTCTTGCTGAGGGTAGGAGGGTGGGTTGATGTGTGAAGTATCCATAAAAGGTTATTTTAATTCGGCCAGCCACGTGCGCCCCCTTCCGACGAGGGTGCTACGAGGCGAGACGACGCACGGGCTGGCTATACGGGGGAAACGCCGCCGTTACAGAGGGGGAGAGAGACTCACCAAACCCCCACTGCCCCGACGACGGTCCCCCCTTGCACCTAGCCTGGACGACCCCGGGCGGGGCGCGGACACCCCTCCCTCCCCGGGTAAAGTCGGGACTTCACCCAAGGAGGGAGGGGCAGCCGCGCCCCACCAAAGGCCGACAAACTTTTACAATGCTGCTACTCTTGTCGATGCCTTCAAGAGTTCCCCGCCCTTGCGGAAATCCAGACCAAAGTAGAGTGTTGCTAGAGGACGACGAACGAACACAGCGCCTCCCTCAGCTCAGCTACCAGGACTCCTTCATCCCGGGGTACGGGTCGGTGCGCAGCTCACCTTAAAAAGACAGGCGCCCTCGCACGGCCTCATCGGAGCAGGCGACTACCACCTGCTCGTCACAACTGATTCCCGGCTGGTCCGAGAGAAGCGAGCCCCCGGCCCGCAGGGCCGGCGATTAGAGGGATCCAATCGCCAGTCACACGAGCCGGAGGCCCACATACACCCAGACCATCCAGGAATCATAGGCACGTGCAAGGACGCCCATGATACTGGGATAATGTGGGTAACTGGGAAGTTATGAGTTGGAAAAGGAAGAGGGTCGGTCTGTGCTGTCCAGCCCAGACACGCACCGCATGCGACCGAGGTGTCCACACTCAAGACGAGCAAGAGTGCACACACCCCCGCCACCCGCGGAGACACGCCGGGCCAGACAACGCAGACAGTGGGCAGGAGGGGTGTTTAGGAGTGGACAGAAAGGATACGGGTGGAAAGGCATGGAGAGACAAGGAAATAAGGAAAGAAGAGGAAAAGGAACAAGGAGTTGGTGGGATTTGAATTTAGGAAGGCCAAGAAAGGATGAGGATGGCAGTTTCGATTTAGCCTCTCGCCCGAAGGCGGGAGGCGAAACCCATCCTGCCAACTGGGGTCGCGGGTGTCGTCACATCCCGTACCCAATTATCCATGTGCCGGACCAGTCAGCAGGTGCCAACTAGTCCAGCAGATGAAAATCGGTCCCCTGCGGGGTTGTCTCCGCCATCCTACTATCCCCTAGAGTGATGGAATTCGATGGCTGTAGGAGGGTCAACGACCCCATCTCGGACCCGGCAGAGCCAGCTCACATCCGGTTCCGATCAGGCACCGCCTCCCCCTTCCTCCCTCAGCCCAGAGGACCGACAGGGCCGCCCAAGGGCTGAAACGCCACGCCGCCATCGCAAGAGAACACGAGCGTTCACCACCAGGGCACAAGATGGACCGCAAAACGACAATCTGCCAGACTGCCGAGGCCCCGGCCAACCATGCGCCCCCAATTGAGGAAAAACACGCAACTCCAGCGCGACGGGGAGGAGCAAAGCATCCCCAGGAAACGGTCCAACGGCCACAGCTGAACAGGGGACGTCGGGCGTTGCTGACGTGGCTAGGCCGCCCGCGGAGGCCTCGGGCGACCCACCCCCGGTTCGATCATGATATTAAGGCCAAAGGGGGAGTGTTAGCCCCTGCTGCAATAAGCTCCAAGCAGCAGGAGCCTCAGCCCCCCAGGATCCCATCTACCCGTCGTCGGGGCACAAGCCGGAGCTCGGAAAGAAGGAGTCCAGCCTATGTGGGCGCTCTACACCCGTAAAACGGCACCAGCTACTCAGAAGGGTGGTTGCTGTTGCAAACTCTGAACCAGAAACAAATATCAACAAAGCGGAGGGAAAGAAACTAAACAAAAAATAACCGAACAAGAAAACACAGTCGACCAGAAATACATGGATGGGAAGGTGCAGGAAAGACCAGACCTTACCCATCCAGGGAGTGACCAAGGTAAACAGGGATTGATGGAGATAAGGAAATGAAGGGGATCAGCCTGCATAGTCAAGCCCGGAAATGCGCCACACGCGGCCGAGGGGTGCATACTCAAGACGAGCGAGAGCCAACACACCCCGGCCACACGCGGACACACACCGGGCCAGACGTAGCAGACGGAGGGTAGGAGTGGTATTTAGGAGTGGACAGAAAGGATGAGGTTGGAAAGGGATGGACAGACGGGGCATTGAAGAGGGAAGAGGAAAAGGAACATGGGGTAGATGGGATTTGAAGTTAGGAAGGCTAAGAAAGGATGGGGATGGCAGTTTCGGTTTGGTCCCTCACCCGAAAGCGGGGACGAAACCCATCCTGCCAACTGGGGTCGCGGGTGTCGTCACATCCCGTACCCAATTATCCATGTGCCGGACAGGTCAGCAGGCGGCAAACGAGTCCGGCAGATGAAAATCGAGTCCCCTGCGGGGGGCCTCACACGGGGCCACAGGGACTGCTGCTACGGCGGAGCGACCACTGAGTCACCGCTAACTCGGAGAACTGCAGAGGGCTGGACACGGAGTTACACAGGGTACAGCGGGACCGGGTAATGGTTACAAATGGTGCAGCGGAATCAGGTGGGGGGGGGTACACGTAGTGCAGCAGAGAGCCGGGCACCGGTCACATATAGCACCGTGACAGATAGCAGGCAGACACACAGCCGTGACGGCCGAGTCAAGCCCTGGGGGCACTGCTGAGCTGACCTGCAGCAGATGCAGCCAACGCGTGGCTGCAGCCGCGCCACTGCAGCTCTGCACAAGCGGAGCTGCAGTCCGGCCAGTTCAATGACGCTGCCAAGTCCGCAGCCGCATAAAAGAAGTCTATGGTGCCACTACGGCAGACGACGCAGCGTTGCCACTCGTTAAACTCGGTGTCAATTGGCAGAATTACACCATCGAAAGCTGGGGTCTGCTGATTCCAAATATCAGACAGCTTGATAAGTTAATTGACAATATTTTTTACGACTTTGGGCTGAAAAGATGCTAGACACATACTGGATTCCATCAACTCTTTAAAAACTAGCAGTCTGTTTCGAACATAAAAAGGCCTTTTCAATAATTTCACTTTTGTGACAAAAACAGCCACCCTAGCTGCCCAGCTTTTCTGGATATGCGGGCTTTCATCGGCATGAACTGGAAGAGCGAGGCCTCGGACTGGTTCCCCAGGACTCAGCATTCCAGCGGAGCGTCGGCGGGGGCGGCCGTCGGATTGAAGTTTTTGCGCCGGCCGAGTATCGCCGGCCGCGGCGGCATCGACAGTAAGTGCCGTTTTTTCACAGCCACAGGGGATCATCCGACGAGTTAGGAGACGGCGGGGCGAGAACGTACTCGCGGACGGCGAGCAGCGGCCAAATACGCAGGCCCGGCCCGGACGGGGCCTATAATTATCGGGTCGGAGGATCCGGCGTCTGTTAGATCACCCGCCGCCCGGCCGAGTCACAACACTCACAACTGGGCCGGCTCCAGCTGCCGGCGGCCCACCCCCCGTTTCACGGGTCACTCGGCGCCTACCCGACGCTCCATTTTTCATAAAGCCCTGACCGCTGTAATTTGTTTAATCGCAGACGACTGCCGACATCAGTAAACAGAATCTTAATTATTCATTAGGTGGGTGGTGGCTGCGTCTGGGCAGATGGTATCGGAGGGAACGGAGGCGCGGGGTCAGCAGACGAGAGCC
Source organism: Lepas anatifera (assembly GCA_034440635.1). Lineage (NCBI taxonomy): Eukaryota > Metazoa > Arthropoda > Thecostraca > Lepadidae > Lepas > Lepas anatifera. Next base: position 1,556,779 of record JAOTON010000337.1, read on the forward strand.
AGTGTCAGCCGCACTGCCAAGTCAGCGGGCTTCTCCAGCGTCAGATGAAACTGACAGCATTTAATCAAGTCAGACCACGCTAAACTTACATGTCTCCAGTGACGATTCTGAACGAGACTCTTCCCTTCATCATGACTCTAGACCTAAGAGGAACAGAACGACTCGGCAAACACCATCTGTGGCAGAGCTCTCTTCTCGATCCAGAGCGTCCAGGATGGGCTGGCACTGACGCGGCAATAGAAAATTTGACCAAATTATGTAGGAGACTTAACATTTAGGTAAAGAGGGAGTGCAGTTCTTTATATCCTATCCCCTTATGAACTCCACCCACGCTTCTATAGCCAAAATACATCATGGACATAGGGCCCATCATATATAATGATTGGTCACATGATCGCTTAGGAAAAGAAAATAGAGAAAAGGGAAAAGTCTCAGGGCGTCTTTACAGATAAGCTAATTATCTACCCCTTCATGCTCACAAATTACCCAAATAAGCCTGTAGCGAAATAAATCAACATGCCTGTGTGCATGACTTTGAATATGACCAATACAATTCAACGATAGGCAGAAAGCGGCATTTAATAAAATAGCGACCAGGAAGGGAATGTAGAGACCATAAAAACAGTCGTGTGAGGCACTAAATTCGATTCCTAAGACTTGATAATTTGGTGACCACCCAGGTTCAGCGTTTCACCAGCATCCCTAAAAGACAATCTGCTCGCCGCCGCCCCCTGAGCGTTTCTCTGAACTACACCACTGGTGGCCGAGCCGGCCGATGGGTCCTCCAGTTCACGGCTGGGGCCTCTGAGTGTCGCGGTGGCGCTGGGGAGGACACCGGCAGGGAGGCGCGGTCAGCGGAGGGCCGTCCGAGAAGCCGAGGACCGCAGCCCATTAGGGCGCCACTCCACTGCCGTAGCGCAGCCAGCGTCGACGGCCCGACCCCCGCCACTATAATTTCGCGGCGCGCTCTGTCCCGCTGTGTAATTTGTCGAATTACCAGCGGCCGCGCGACGCGGCGCTAAAACAAAGCGGCGCGCCCATCGCGCCGGACCCTGTCGCGGCGCCGGCTCATCTGGGAGTCTAATGAGACGGCCGGGGGTCTGCCGGGCAGCCGGCGGTAGTTCCACTGACCCCCAGCCGGACACGCCCCCGCCGTTGATCTCAATTACAGGCCAGATCGGCGGTGTGGGCCGGACCCAGAGGCGCGGCCGGTAGTCTCACCAGGCCCTACCACCGCCGACGCCGGCTTCTGCCGCACCTCCACCACCGCGACAGACTAGGTACCCGCGCGGCGCCGCCCTGCTAGACAGCCGACCCGCGCACCCCTGAAAAATAGCAACGCGACAGAAATCGCCGGAGAATAATGCGCGCATTGGGCCAGTCCATTGTTCTATAATGGGTGAAATGGGGCAGACGCGGACAGGGCTAATCATCTGTACGGGACGCTGCCGCCAGGTCAGTTCCCAGAGCGGCAGCAGCGCTCGATACCTCTCACCGTCACCGAGCCAGCATTCCCGACGCTGGGCAGCAATGATTCGGCCTCACGCAGGCCAGCGGGTCATCAGGCGGTTCTTACACTCGCCGGAGCTGAGCAGTCTTCAGGACAACACAACTGCCGGGTCAGTCCGCCATATGTTTGCTATCTGTGAGCTTCCGTCCGAGGACTGAATATGACAGAAACAAGAGCGCACCCATATCTACCTAGATCCATATGGCTTCTTAATTGGGATTTTGCCGCACCGCCAGCTCTTGCCAGACGGTATCGTCAAGAACACACCACCCGATCTTAGTCTGATCACGCGCAACATCTGCTTCCAAGTGTGCTCGAGCCCGCAATCCAAGCATCGCCGACAAACGTCGAGCCCCGTGGAGACGTTTGCCGGACATAGCCAGCATCCAGCTAGGTCATGCCTAACATCATCGGTTGGGCTGAACGCCACGGCCTATCAACGCAGAAACAATGCCCTGGAGTTTATCACAGCGTCAGAGTTACCACAACGTGAATACCCCCGGACACGACTCTTAGTATTGAGGATAAAAACGGCGTCTCTCCACAGGGCGATCACAGAAGGGACAGCCTCTCCATAGAGAGAACGCAAAAGGGACAGTCTCAGCTCCCACTCCAGTCATGGTGAACTCAGCTCCAGAAATGGCAGCATGAAAAAATGGAAGCCGTGGAACAGTCCGGACAGCTTTTTTACAGACCATAAAAATCTGCTCACTGTCAGTGTTCACTGGCATTGAAGAGATCATAGCTTGGCACATCCTTCTTATCGTTACCAGTACAGAGAATTCGTGGGTTCCGTTTGTGCACAGCACCAACGACAGTGACTCATCGGAGTCGGTGAGAGATAATGAACAAGTCCCACTTACTCTCAAAGACTGCACAGACGCATGTCATTGCACATAAAATTAAAATTAAAAGTTAAGGAACAAGCACCGTAAAATGGCAGGAACAACAGCTGTCTATCCAACAAAAGGTCTCAAAAGCTCCGGGGGTATTTACGCAGGAGGAACATGATCTCTTCTCCCTCAGGACACTTTCAACTTAGATCTCCACTCCCACTTGACGCGATTGTGGCCTGATAAACCGAACAGATCAGCTAAAGAAGGCAGCACCTTGTTCTAAAAGCAAAATTACACAGTCCAGTTACAGCTCCGGAAACAACACATTCATAGGCCGATGCAGTGGGTCACCCAATGGCTTGGTTGAGTGCGTCCCGCCTCCGACGCAGCCAACTAGCAATTACTCCACCGGAAAGCGCGGGCATCGACAGCGCTTCAGCTCGGCAGTGCATCTCACAACTACTCGAAGCCGCAACAACTTCTTCACCGTATCGGTAACCGATCATGGTACAACAGCGAAAAGGTCGTTCCCGTGTGGCGCCAGCGTGTAGTTTCGCGCCGTTCGTGACCGCAGAGCGGTCGCCGCTCATCTCACCACGTCACGCTGACTTGATCTGCAGCCACTCTACACCGCCGCGGTACGTTTGATGAGGCGCCGGTACCCGTGTACCCGAGTACCGACCCGGCCGCCTGACAGCATCCGCCCGTGTCCAACGGCGCCGCGACCGGTAACAGTTTAATTTCCCATCGGTCCTCGCACCTCGGCCGGTCGCGGCTGCGACGCAACGCTAAATCAGAGAGGCCGCTCAAACAAACATGGACCCCTTCATTAGGCGGGCCGATAACTCAGAGGTAAAATACACGCCCCGATGACACGACGGCGGCCCCCGCGCCAGGAAAGGTGCCGGACCGCCGCAGGGGGCCGACTGGCCGCCATCAATAACCGCCCCCGCCCCCAGGACGCGGCCCAGTCAAGCAGGAATGCCGGGCTCGGGATCGCCGCCCGGCACAATCTCAGATACGGCGGCCGACGCGCGAAAACAAACATACCGCGCGCGGCGGCGGTGGCGCGGCGCGCATATCATTGGCGGCCGGTTAAAGGCGCCGCCGCCTCCCGACTGCCACAATTACTCCGGCCGGCGCATAATTGACCTGTAGGCGATCGCAGGACACGGCCGGGTCGGCGGCGGCGTCTCTGAGATGGTAATGCCCGGTGGCGGGGGCGGCCGCCCAGCAGCACGTCTTAGCCCGCCCGGCAGATATACTAGAGGCCGTCACCCATCTACTGTCACCGTCACTACAGATGCGATAACCAGCTCCGGTCACAGTCACTACAGAGCCCAGCTCCCGTCACCGTCACTACAGAGCCGTCCCCCAGCTCCCGTCACAGTCACTACAGAGCCGTCCCCCACCCCCGTCACAGTCACTATAAGAGCTGACACTCAGCTTCCGCGTCACAGTCACTACAGAGCCGTCCCCCACCCCCGTCACAGTCACTATAGAGCCGCCGCCCCCCGTCACAGTCACTATAGAGCCCAGCTCCCGTCACAGTCACTACAGAGCCGTCCCCCAGCTCCCGTCACAGTCACTACAGAGCCGTCCCCCAGCTCCCGTCACAGTCACTACAGAGCCGTCCCCCAGCTCCCGTCACAGTCACTACAGAGCCCCAGCTCCCGTCACAGTCACTAAAGAGCCGTCCCCAGCTCCCGTCACAGTCACTACAGAGCCGTCACCCCCAGCTCCCGTCACAGTCACTACAGAGCCGTCACCCCCAGCTCCCGTCACAGTCACTACAGAGCCGTCCCCCAGCTCCCGTCACAGTCACTACAGAGCCCAGCTCCCTGTCACAGTCACTACAGAGCCGTCCCCCAGCTCCCGTCACAGTCACTACAGAGCCGTCCCCCAGCTCCCGTCACAGTCACTACAGAGCCGTCCCCCAGCTCCCGTCACAGTCACTAACAGAGCCGTCCCCCAGCTCCCGTCACAGTCACTACAGAGCCGTCACCCCCAGCTCCCGTCACAGTCACTACAGAGCCGTCCCCCAGCTCCCGTCACAGTCACTACAGAGCCCAGCTCCCGTCACAGTCACTACAGAGCCGCCCAGCTCCCGCCACAGTCACTACAGAGCCGTCCCCCAGCTCCCGTCACAGTCACTACAGAGCCGTCCCCCAGCTCCCGTCACAGTCACTACAGAGCCGCCGCCCCCCAGCTCCCGTCACAGTCACTACAGAGCCCCAGCTCCCGTCACAGTCACTACAGAGCCGCCTCCCCCCAGCTCCCGTCACAGTCACTACAGAGCCCAGCTCCCGTCACAGTCACTACAGAGCCGTCCCCCAGCCCCCGTCACAGTCACTATAGAGCCGCCGCCCCCCAGGTCCCGTCACAGTCACTACAAAGCCGTCCCCCAGCTCCAGTCACAGTCACTACAGAGCCGCCGCCCCCCAGGTCCCGTCACAGTCACTACAGAGCCGTTCCCTCCTACATCTAAGGCCTCCACAGTCCCGTCACAGTCACTACAGAGCCGCCCCCAGCTCCCGTCACAGTCACTACAGAGCCGTCCCCCAGCTCCAGTCACAGTCACTACAGAGCCGCCGCCCCCCAGGTCCCGTCACAGTCACTATAGAGCCGCCGCCCCCCCCAGCTCCCGCCACAGTCACTACAGAGCCGTCCCCCAGCTCCCGTCACAGTCACTAAAGGGCTGAGACTCAGCTTCAGTCACAGTCACTACAGAGCCGTCACCCCCAGCTCCGGTCACAGTCACTACAGAGCCGTCCCCCAGCTCCCGTCACAGTCACTACAGAGCCGCCCCCAGCTCCCGTCACAGTCACTACAGAGCCGTCCCCCAGCCCCCGTCACAGTCACTATAGAGCCGCCGCCCCCCCAGGTCCCGTCACAGTCACTATAGAGCCGCCGCTCCCCCCAGCTCCCGTCACAGTCACTACAGAGCCGTCCCCCAGCTCCCGTCACAGTCACTACAGAGCCGTCCCCAGCTCCCGTCACAGTCACTACAGAGCCGTCCCCCACCCCCGTCACAGTCACTAAAGGGCTGAGACTCAGCTTCAGTCACAGTCACTACAGAGCCGTCCCCCAGCTCCCGCCACAGTCACTACAGAGCCGTCCCCCAGCTCCCGTCACAGTCACTACAGAGCCGTCACCCCCAGCTCCCGTCACAGTCACTACAGAGCCGTCCCCCAGCTCCCGTCACAGTCACTAAAGGGCTGAGACTCAGCTTCATTCACAGTCACTACAGAGCCGTCACCCCCAGCTCCGGTCACAGTCACTACAGAGCCGTCCCCCAGCTCCCGTCACAGTCACTACAGAGCCGTCCCCAGCTCCCGTCACAGTCACTACAGAGCCGTCCCCCAGCCCCCGTCACAGTCACTATAGAGCCGCCGCCCCCCAGGTCCCAGTCACCCAGTCACTGTCACAGTCACTACAGAGCCCCGCCCCCCCAGCTCCCGTCACAGTCACTACAGAGCCGTCCCCCAGCTCCCGCCACAGTCACTACAGAGCCGTCCCCCAGCTCCCGTCACAGTCACTACAGAGCCGTCCCCAGCTCCCGTCACAGTCACTAAAGGGCTGAGACTCAGCTTCAGTCACAGTCACTACAGAGCCGTCACCCCCACTCCGTCACAGTCACCACAAGGTCACAGTCACTATAGAGCCCAGCTCCCGTCACAGTCACTACAGAGCCGTCCCCCAGCTCCCGTCACAGTCACTACAGAGCCGTCACCCCCAGCTCCCTGTCACAGTCACTACAGAGCCGTCCCCCAGCTCCCGTCACAGTCACTACAGAGCCGTCCCCCAGCTCCCGCCACAGTCACTAAAGAGCCGTCCCCCAGCTCCCGTCACAGTCACTACAGAGCCGCCCCCCCAGGTCCCGTCACAGTCACTACAGAGCCGTCACCCCCAGCTCCGGTCAGTCACTACGGAGCAGTCACCCAGCTCCCGTCACAGTCAGAGTCACTGCAAAGCTGAGCCTGGCTGATGACGGCACGGCACCGGAGGTGAGCTTCTCAGTGTGACAGCCAATAGCACTACCGGTCAGGCAAGGCACTCCCGCCACTGGGGCAACACGCCAGGGCTGCAACCACTGCAGGGGCATCGCCCTGGATTTTCGAGCGGGGAGGGCATATTGGGCAAAGGTCCTATCGGTGGAAGCGTATCTACGCTTTTCCCTATGTTCGATGAACTTCCCTATGTTCAGAAGCTTTTAGTTCAGCCACTTGTGTTCCTACACATCCATTATTTTGTTACCATGTGGGACGGCAGCAATACTAGTTTCGCATAAAAAGCTCATATTTTTGGCATCCGCTCCGTGTAGGAGCTGGGCAGATGTAAGCGTGTGACTTCAGCACTGCAGTCCCTGGATTGGCGCAAGTTCAGTTACATGATCAGAGATATATCAATGAGTACAAGACTGTTGACGACCGAATCTCCCAGTGCACTGTCACCATCAGCAGCGCGTCGCTCTCAAGTTTCCAGCTGAAGTACACACAAAACCAACCGCCATATGCTTGAGCTCCAAAGAGTAAGAACTGAGCTGGCAAAGTACAGTTTTGGTTTTAAGAGGGTCCTTGCATGCAATTCCAGGCTGAGTGAAAAACGGCTAAATAGTGCGATGATCAAGTATTAGGGGTAATGATAGGTTAGTAATGAATGAAAATTGTTATACCCACGAAGACCATTGAGGGCTGAAAGGTCATCTCTAAATGGAGACCTCAATAAAACACTAATGATGGGCTATTTATGGTAGAGCAGCGCTTTTGCAGCATTGAATGACGTTACAGCCTTGAAAAATACTTCGGTATCACATTCAGCATCGTTTACATTTTCCTGCGCAAAGCCCTCTTGAGAAACATTTTCAGCCAGAGGCGAGGAAGGAACTTTCCCAGAGCGGGGGAGGGAAGCCCACGCCCCCTGACCCCACCCCCCACCATCAGCGACGCCCATGACCGAAAAAAGTACGAATGAATATTGTGATGCACAAATATAAATATATGTGATGCACAAGGCCTCCAGTAGATCATACATCCAAATGCAGTGAAACAATAGACTTCCTGCCGATATACTTACTACACTCGCTCAATCGACCCACTCTACTATAATTATGATCACTGGTAGATGGAGGGGTGGGGGGAGGGTTGCGCCTTTTCCCCCAAAACCTCCAATCCTTTTCCATAACATTATTATTCCCGATGTGTGGCCTTACTGTACCCCCCCCACATCGCCGGTCTAGATCCGCCAACGACTGTGACCCGTCTGGAGATGAGATGAGCTTGATCCGAGACGACCTCACCAGTCATCGGGGCAGAAATCGGCGGCTGCCGACCCCTCCACTTTTACGTAGCGAGTTTTCGAAATCTTATAGAAAAAAACGAGCACCATGCTCACGACAGCAGCAAAGCCCAAACTGCTAAATGCAAAAAGCCAATGACAACACACGTGGACAGGGGTCAATTTTCCCATTTTAATCATCATTCCCATTTTTTTATTGCCATTTAATAATCATTTGGCATGTAACAGGTTTAAGCCTAATTACAGAGAAAGGCAGCGAGTTTAAGGTGCAACATCCCCAGTGACCTTACCAGAACGGACTGCAGTGTAGGGAGAGTTAGTGCGTGGGCCGGGGGATCAAATCTAGCCTCCTCATCGCTCCTTTTTAAAAGGGAGTGTTCCACTTGCATAAGGAGTTTTGAACTGAGATAAGTTTTGTAGAGTGTGTCGAGGCACCACTATTGGCAAATCAATTTCACACAAAACTATCTTGATTAAATTTCCGCACGTCTTCAAGTTCAAAATAAAGAGCCTAAAAGCCCTAATGCAAGCCATGAAGGAATCCATCTCCACAGGGACGGACGCTGAAGCGCCGTTTGGGGGGGAGGCAACTCGGGAGAAATAGTAAAACATAGTGTTATTTTTAGAAAATCGGCCAAAATGTATACACTTTGGGGGCATGGCCCCTTGCCCCCCCTTCTGCGTCCGCCAGTGCCTCTCCAAGCGCTATTTAAATAATCATCTGAATAACTAAGCAGCCGTGGCGGAAACTGTTCTGACGGAGGCCACGAATCCAAAGCGGCACACGTGTCAGGCGCGCAGGCGGAGGCAGCACTGTCTGGAGAAATCCGACCGCGGCCGTCATCTGACGACAGAATGACCGATCAATCGCTCAACTTTGACACATGCCGGGGCGGAACAGTGCAATGACGGCAGAGATGACAGCTGGAGCTCAGAAGTGTATCGCTCAAGCTCACTCCAAGACATCCAAGACAGCACGGCGAAACATTCCACGACTGAGGAAACTCTGAACTCATCACCGAAATCCCATTGCGAAATCAACTTAGGAGACAGCCAGTCCCGAAATTTATGTATTTATTCAAAGCGCGGCAGTATTTCGGAGGTTGTCGGCAGTAGTTTGGAGGTTGGCGGCACCATGGTCACATTCATAGCATCATGTTATTTCCGGTCATCTCAGGCCCTCAGCTGCACCAGGCAGTCCGAGCAGCCACGCTCTCGGGGTCGACGCTTCACGCCTCTGAGGGGAGTGAGTGTAAAGCCACTAACGCAGACCGCAGGCACTGTTCAGTACAGGACAAGGTACTAACAACACACTGGCATACTCTGAGGGCAACAGTAGAACAGAGACCCATTTTTATAGGGAGGCAAATGACGACAACGGACACGGCTGTAGTATAGGTGAGCTCATTCACTGTTCCCAGGGACCTAGCTGTACGCGTCGGCTCCGCCGGTCAGCACTACCGTCCCCTCCCCCTCCGTATCGCTGCCCGGCATGTCTCCGACATGATCTGGGGGAGGCCGCGGCGCGGTCGCCGCCTGTCACTCAGGAGTGCGTCAGATCAGTCGTCAGACGCGACGCGACAGGGGACGCCGCGCGTCCTCCGGCCTATCGACGCCATCGACGGCCGCAAGCGCGCCCCCCGACCGCGCGCGGGACCGCACTGCATCAGAGTTTCCGCCCGGCTGTAGTAGAGACGCCTTATTTGCACAAACTGTACCACACTACTGATATAGAGTTTAACGAAATCTTACTAGGGACTGAATCAACAAGAAGAGCTGCAGCCTCAGTTTCTTCCGTCTTATATATCGTGTATTGCTTTCCTTAAGCCGAAAAACAGCCTGTCCCACCCCATTCCTGCGGCTAACAGACGGGTGCAAAAATCCACGAAACCTACTGAGGCGTTCATTTATCAACAGAGAAACCGCAGACACCATTGGGACGGCGCGGTGGCGCGGCTGACCCTGGCTGGCCGACGACGATGCCGCCTCCCGCGTCCCGCCGCATCTGGCAGCGCGACGCGGCATAAATCTGGCAGTAATCGGCGGGCGGCGGTCAGCGGCGCGAGAGGCGACGCCACCAAATTGCCGGGTGCGTGACGCCCCGGCCGACCACGCTCGGCCGGCATTGAGTTATTAAACACGGGGTGGTGCGGATGAGCAAACATCGCCGGGAAGAAACGGTGGAGTTTTGTGTGGGCCGCGATGGCGGCGCCAGGTCAGCTGACACCGGGTCAGGTCAGGTCGCCACCCGGGCGCCGGGTCGGCCGGCTCCGGTGCCCGCGGCCAGGCGGCACCGCTTTTGTGCGCGCGCCGGGCAGTTCCCAGGGCTGCGGCGGTGGCCTGCATTGTTAGCCGCTGACGTATTTACGCGCCGGCGGCGGCTGTAATTATCGACAGGCGCACGACCCGGGCCCGACCTCATGTTCCGGCTTATCGTCGGCATCGCGCGCCGCCTGTTTTATTCCGGCCGAGAACGGAGGAGACGGGAGTCACCGGTGTGGCCGGGCCGTCTCCAGCGGACAGACAGCGGTGCTCCATCTGCTCAGGTCGGACCACGCCGCCGACACCGCCCGCCACAGCGCACCCAGGCCTGCCTCCCAACTTCGCCGCATTCAGATAGAGTACGGTCAGGTCAGGTCAGAGCTCAAGTGGGTCGTTGGTCATGACAACGTGGCGGAAACCCGGTGCTCGATCTTAGCGGCCTGATCTCGCTGGAGGTACAACATGAAGAAAACTGGGGAGGCCGCATCGATCACGCATGCTTTAAAACGCGACGATACATTTACACAACACAAAACCCTCCACGGACTGGCCGAAGCTCGACAGAAGCCAACATCCCAGCTCCGACCGATCCGCCCCTGCACAAGTTAACCACGCCGGCAGAGCTGGCAATCAGAGGCCGAACGGAAGCCGGAGAGGCGACGCCACTTCATCTGCGGCGGCCGCCTCCCCGCTGCGGCGCACCACCACTAACCAGGCCGGGTAATTATTCATCACCTCGGCGCCGGACCAGCTCGCCGCGGCGCTGATTGGAAACGCGATTCGACAGCCAGCCCTGATGGATAGCCACCCAGATGGGGCCGGAGAGCGGCCGATCGGCCTCCCTCGCTCAGCCCGTCATCAGACGTCATAACTGTCGCCTCGGAGCTGCGCCGGCTCGGCCGCGGCGGCCCTCTCATTAGAGCTCATAAATACAGCCGGCAATCAGCAGTGTGGACACTATCGGCAGCCACATCGCCGCGTCCGGCGCGGCAACAACCCACAAACCCACCAACGCCGCCGCCGCGCCACCGCCGGCCGTGTGATTTAATAATTTGAATTCCGGCACGCCGACTATGCGGGCCGGGGCGGCGGCGGAGGGGCGGGCATTGTGTGGCGAGGACAGCCCGACTGCAATCAGCCGGCGGCGCCCACGTCCCGGCGCGGACTATAGCCGGGCGGCGGCCGACGCGACGCGGCGGGGCGGGGCCTTCCCAACCACCCCAGACCTGAGGCGGCAACGTCGCAAGCATCCGCTCTCACGTACGGTTACCAAGTTCAGCCTCAGCAGAACTCCAAGAGACAATGAGCTTGTTATATGGCTTCCGGGGTTGTTATGCTACCATCTTGCGTAAGGAATGCGGACGAGAGTATCAGCAGAGCACAGCTGTGTCGATGCCTTTCTCGTCACTAAATCCACTCTTATTTCGTTTTTAAACATTAATAGCCGCTTTGAACGCGGAAGGAAAAAGTTCCCCGATAGGTACAGCGACGTCCGGGTATTTTCCAACTCAGAGCCTGATGGGCTACGATGGCGGAGGCGGCGCAGGAGCGGCCAGTGCGCCGCGACCGCCCCCGAAGCGCCATATTTCGCCGGCCATTACCCAAATTGCGGCGGGATATCGCCGAATGATTAGCTAACAGGCCGTGTCCAGCGGCGTCCGAGGGCCGGCCCTATTCAGCCGCTATGATGGAGAACATTACCCAGTCACTTCTCATTACGTCGCGGCGATTTGGCCCATCAGCCAAACGACTGGACTGATCTGGCAGCACGGCTGTGACGTCACGGAGGCCGCAGACAGCTGGCGTCGTCACGCCCCATCGCCGTGACGCGGACGCCAGCGGCGCCTACCCTCCATCTCGTCACACGCCGAAATCGGAGCGGCGGGTCCCGGCTGTTAATTCTGACCGACTATCAACAAGACGAAATGCAAGTGCGTACAAAATTATCGCACTGCAGGGCAATGTTAAGCTTGGAATATCGCAATTGCTGAAAAACGCCCAATATGAACAGTTGCCCCATTATAGGGTTTGGGGCTGCTGTCAATATCGGTCTTGCTGTAAAACGTACTACACGTACTACAAACTACGTACTATCGACGTACTACAAAAGGCACCCTGTGCTATAAAAACTATCGTATTATACGACATGATTACGCTTAGAATACTACTACTGCTGAAAAAAGATCTGGAAAAGCATTCCAAACGTAACCGCCGTCGATTTCATACCCCAGCTAAGAGATTGAATTGAGGCAGTCTGATGAGTGGAAGAAGAACCCACCGTCCTAACACAAAGTGTCGGCTGATGCAGTCCTCCAAAACAGCCATGTCAGAGGTGCGGGTTGCTGCTGTACCGCTAACACCATAACGGGCGACCCCGGGACACCCGCCGGTGGTTTGCCCGGCCAGGCTAGGTGAGCTGCGCCAGCTCCAGGGAAGCTCAGCCTGCGAGCCAATGCGCTGCTGGGTAAGCCAGGAGCCCGCGCTGAGCTGCACCAGCTCCAAGGAAGCTACAAGCTCAGCCTGTGAGTCAATGCAGTGCTGCGCCCGTCAGCAGCCTCGGCTGATGGGGAGCTGCGCCAGCTCAGGTGATGAGCTGAGACGAGGAGCCGCGGCGCTGACCGCAGCAGTCACACCCCCCAGCCTCCAGAACTCAGGCCAGTACACCTCTCAGCGATCCCAATCCACAAATCTCCACTTGGTTCCGACGGAAATCCTCTGAACTTTCGAAGTGCTGCATTTCAGTTCGGTGCTCCATTCCAAGATAGAAAAAGTTAGGTCAGATTGATAATAGGTCAGTCCAACATTAACGCAGTGTGAACAGAAGACATGTGTCAAATGATTTCGGCAGGCGTCCAATGTTTCGGCAGCAGTCAATTACTTTCGAGATTGTCCAATGGTACCAAAATGAGGGCAATAAAAATTGACAAGGGAAATGGAATGGGCTAAGTATAAACACCAAGCTTAAGCAGTGGACAAAATGATAAACAAGTACCAGAGTTAAACCACATATCTTTTATCCAGCCCTGAAAAGTAACACCCCAAAGTAATGCAGTCCGAAACTAAAAAAAATATCTGCCCCAGGATAAAGCCTGCCACTTTCCAGAATGAGACAACGGCGTTGGTCCAAAATGACAGCTCCGCCGGCTTTTTAACCGGCGCTGATGTCCCTGGTTAACCTGACAGGCATGCAAACGAATTACATGCACAGCTTGCCAATAATAATTTTTCACATTCTTGCAATACACGTCCTTGATTCACGCACTCTTTCACGGCTTATGCTGTAGCCTACACTTCATCAGGATGGGGTATTTACACTCTGAACGAGTTTAGTTTTGCTGTGCAATACCACAATGCACGTTTACACTCAACCCGCAGATATTTAGTTACAACTATTTTGATCAAAATGATAGTTCTGTTAAGAAGCCCCCACTGGTCATACCTGACCAGGTGCTGGTAACAAAGAAGCAACGACGGGTGTCATGTACGGTCATTGATAGGACTGGACGTGCTATGCTATCGGAGCTCAATTTCTAACGCTTTGAAATCTTCAATTTTAGAAACCGCTATACATTTTCTCTCAGGACACCATTTGTCAATCAACGATTTTGAAGGGCATTGTTCGAAATCTAATAAACTTTGGCTAAACCAATTGAATTTTGCCCAGATTGAACGGCTCTCGCCAACATCGTATGGCCATGACAAATTCTGATGGTCTAAATCGAAAAACATGAACTCTAGTCGTGTCAAAATGCACAGTTTTCAAATAGTCCCTTATTTAATCAAACAAGCATGTCCTACGTAACCTTCAGTTGCACTCGATCGGGACCCGTTGGAAATCCGTCGATTCGGATCGATGAAAGGTGCATTTACTTATATAGTGTGTCCAGGTTCAGCTTTTAGGATTTTCAAGATCAGCTTTTAAGATCTAAGTCTCACTAAAGCTATCAACGGACTTGTGTTTCTCAGAGACTCCGACCGCACCATCCGAACAAGCCATTCCCGTAATGACGGGTTAATTTGCGAGCCAGCACTTCAATCCAGTTGTCCCACAAAACAAAGAGACGGACGCTCCGCTCAGGTCACCCTCTCACCAGTCAGTTGCCAGCCGACCTACGTCAGATAAATATTAAGTGCCGGAACCCTTCGAGGGAGCCGATTCCAAACCTTCACGCATACACTGCCATTGCATTTTTAAGTAGCGGGCCAAAGTCCAACGCTCTAGAAAGTGAGCTATACCGTGGCGACGAAGCATATTCCACAATGTTACCCGGTACCTGCAGCTTGCATTAGAGACTTTTAGGGCACTGCAGCTGCAGAGGCTATACGTGAGCAGCTTGCATAAAACGGGAACACGTTTCGAATTTGTATGTTCACTCTTTCGAAATTACTGGACAACTAAAAAAGGAAAACAATTCCGTTCATGAGTCCCGGCTAGCCAGAATGTGCCCTCATTCAGCCCACTGCCACCAGCGTGTCCAATCTCCCCCCTTTTCCCCAGGCCGCTCCTTATGACCGCTCCATCAGGCGGCATAGACTGGGCAGCGCAGCCGGCCCGGCATCAGCCGACATCCGCTGAAAGCTGCGGACGCCAATGGCGCTGATAGTCGCCAGCCGACCGCGCAAGCCGCCAGTGACCATCCACGCCAGGACCGGAGAATCGCCATGGAAGCAAAGCCCGTCGGCAACCGGGCAGTCTCACTGCATGGCCTGTCCAGCTCGCCAGCAGAGGCTGCCGAGGCTGCGGGCTTTTGATCTTAAAAAGCGCGCAGTCCCGACACAGTGCCTGCCTAGGCCTGCGATAACGGGTGCGACAACACGCTTGCGCCAGACTTCACAACAGATAACAGACAGACAGATCACAGGTTTGCAACAGACTTGCGATAACAAGTGGTGGCGGCTAACACAGCGTCCATGTCGCAATGGTGGTTCCCATGCGCGTGGGAATAGAGGGGACATGCTCCTCCCACTTTTCATTCAAAAATGTACTTCAGCCTAATTGAGATGAAATCGGAAAGCTGTATAATCACAAACCAGCCTGTGCGGAACGCAATGAACGGCCCAAGTCCGATGAGTTTTTGGTTCTAAAGGGGAAAGTGTTTGCCAGTAGCAGGTTAAAGACTGAATGGCCCCCTCACCTTTTCGCCGGAGGCGAAGCCTTATGGCGGCTTCTCGCTCGTCAGCCCTAAGTTACTAGACCAGGGATGCGTTCGATTCCGATACCCGTGGAAAACGACAGAGAAATATACCACCGATCGGGCCAAGCGCACAGTGTTAACCGGATGGCGCCGGTAACCACACAAGGGTGAGCACGGGGGTACATGTAGTCAAATACAGTACACCCACCTCACCAGTCTTCCCTGTTCCAACACCATGTATGATAAAAACGTTTGACCCAAGAAAGTGAAGCAGCAGTAATCTGATCGCCACCACTCTCATCTTCAAAGAAAATGAATGGAAGATAAAACAAACCGGCCATCTAAGCGCAGCGCGGGTTTAAAGCGGTCGGAGAGGCCAGCATTTCTGGATACCCTTGAAGCAGCAATTGGCTTTCCCGCTGCTAAGACGCTCCCGGGCACCGGCTCGGTGCGTGACAGTGCTTTCAGCGGCATTTGCCGGCGACACGGCCCACTGCCGCCCCGCTCGCCGGCTGTCAGGTCGTATCATCATCGGCGCCAATACCACCTCACAAAAAACCTCCGGGCCGCGCAGGAAGCGGCCGCCACATTCCGCATAACAAGCAGGCGGAGCTGGGCGGGCGCCGCCGCGACGGAAGCCTCGATACATCAGAGGCGCGCACCTCAGCACCGACGCCAGCATGAGAAGGGCGGCCCCACACCGCTCGGCCGGGCCACCCGCGGTCGCCGGCCGCCCCCGCCCGAGCCGCGCCGCCCCCGCCCCAGCCGTGCCGCCCCGCCCCAGCCGTGCCGCCATCAGTCATGGCGGTAATACAACCATTTCTGTTTTACGCCGACCGAGGGCGGGCCGCTGCTCTGCGTGTGTGGTTTTTCGTCGGCCGCCATCGTTTATGATAGTGTTTAGCAGGTGCTTTTATGCATTAGGCGCAATGGGATGTGTCAGCTGGACAGGGCGGCGTGGTTCGTGCCGTCAGCACGGAGCAAGCGAGCTGCAGCTCCGCAGGCGAAACTAGGGCGCACAACCGGAACACAGTTCACTGCAATTTCGCTCAGGAAAAACAGGCGACAGCAAAAACGAGGTAAGCGATCTCATAACACGACTGATTGTCAGTTGACAATCTAAAAGGTAATGTTCTGGGCTCATAAATTTGGGTGCAGATGTTAGGGGCTGTTCATAAATGGACTCACATTTTTTAAATGATTTCCAATCCCCTCTCCTGTCATGGGGTCACTTTTCACAAACTCCCTCCAACGTAATTGTGTTACTTTTGGGCGAACCCATCTCATTAAAGGTATTCCTCCCCCATAATCTGATGTCGGCGGGGTGGAGTGGGGCCAAAGAGCAAACGTGATGTTTACGTTCGGCCTCAGACCTAATTCTAGGCAGCTCCACCTTCCCCGTCAAACCAAACAACGACCCAAAATGAACCAGTTTCTTGGTACGCCATTTTTCGACGACCCCCTCCCTCCCTCGGAGAGTGCCGCCATTTATGAACGACCCCTTATAGTGATATGAATGATATCGCAGTGTATTCGACATCGAAACAAAAATTATAGAAAGACCTACACACAAGCACGGCAGACAGGAGGGAGGGGGAGCTGAAGAAAAGCTGGAAGGAACAACGGGAGAAATACTCCAGAAAGGTTGGGGCAGTTTGGTGAATGGAGGCATGCTATCGAGATGACAAAAAATTACCGGCACGTCCAACCTTCCCCGTTACAAGGCTTGCCAACCATTTAGTGAGACCCAGATCCCGGATGAGGGGGTCTGGGTGGCGAAGTCGGTTAGCGCGCACATTCGGCTCCATCAAGTGACATTTGCTGCCAGCACAAGGTCGCGGGATCGAGTCCACCCAGAGGCGGGACCAGGCTCACTGCTCTCGCCCCAGCCTGGTTAGTCCAGTCCCCTCGACGTCCAATAGCCTAGCCGTTGGCGTGTCGGTAAACACCAAGCAAAAAAAGAAACGTACAACTCCCAACAGCCATAATACTCCCTGTCTTTCCCGAACTCAAGGCAGACCTGAAACGACCAGCGCCTTACCTGCATGCACAAATCTCAGAAAATGCAAGGCCCGGTGCCGATAGTCTAGGACAGGAGCGGCAGCAGCCGCCAGGTCATGCCGTCCTGCCTGCCTGCGTGTGTGTGTGGGCGGGCCGCGGCCAGCACGGAAGCGTCACGGCTGCCGGCCGGTCGCCGTCGGGGGGCGCTGTTTACGATTCGGCGCGCGGCGGGACCTCCCGGCCGAGGTAGCCTGCTGTCCCCGGCTCCGGCGTCGAGTCGCGCCTCGCACAAAAGGCAGGCGTCACGGCGGCTCAGTCGGCGCGCCGCCAGTCGGACTGTCCCTCCCGGCGGCACATACTGCCAGTCGGCCGCCGCGCAAATCGCACGCCCAGACAACTGCCGGCGCGCATCGAAACGACAACGGTACACGTCGCAGCAAAACAATTTTGCTCTACACATCAGATTCAACACATTTTCCCGAGGCCTGGATCTAGTGTGGTAAGAAAACTTCCGGTCCGTCACCACCCTGTCACATAGCGGACAATCTGGTCCAGCAAGCCAAAGCGCCGGCGAAACTTCCGCATCCCAATAATGTGAGACCGTCCATCTTCACCGGTGGAGTCCTGTTCGTATTTGTCCAGCGTCACCGGGCGACCCACCGCAGCGGCGGCCGCTGTCGCGCGGCGCGCTGTGGCGGCAGGTACTCCCCGCCTGACCACACACCCGCCGCGGCAGCCGCGGAGGACAGGCCGGGCAGCGCACCGTCAGACGCTCGCACCAGACGCCCATCTGATAACTGGAGCGCGGTGCCCGCTCGGACGGTGCCGTCAAACCGAGCACCGGCAGACAGCGCGGTCGCTGCCATGGCGGAGACGGCCTGCCTGAGAGGGCAGGTGGCAGGTGACCGGAATCGACTACGGCTCGGAACTCAGGGGCCAGCGCCAGACAAGAACATTGTAGTGGGGCAACGTCTGAACCTATCACTGGAGACTGGAGAGCTGGCCTGCGTAAAAAAGCTGACACTGGCGGTACACTTGTATATACAAATTTGGTAGAAGTTATTGCATGTTTGACGAGCTTATTTTAAAATTTTAAAGCCAGAGAATTGAAGCCAGATTCCGAGTCCGACAAAGCACGGGGGTGGTCGCCCCGCTCAGGTCACCCCCTCACCAGCCAGTTGCCAGCCGACCTAAGTCGGCTAAATATTGATCACCGGAGCGCCACAGAGGAATCGATCCCAAGCCCTCACCAGTGCACTGCCCCTGCACGGTTTCCTGAGCAGCGGGCCGGAGACGAAAGCTCCACCAGATGAGCTACCGGGGCGGCATGTCGTTGATTTACTCTGTATGTCAGATATACGCAAAAGCACCCGCCCTGTAGTGAAATCGTTCTGTCGAGTGCACCTGGCCGCCGCGGCTCCCGCAGAGCGTCGACACCGACGCGGGCCCGTCGTCCGCGACAGGGGCGGGGGCGGTGACACAGCCGGCCCGGCCAACTGCAGCGTCATCGCCCGCCCGCTGTGTTGCCATGACAACGGCCGCCGCCGCCGGAACTGCCTGATTACTGTCGGCGGCGAATTTTCGCTAATTTGTCGCTGGCGGTGACGGCGGTGACGGCAACCTACCTAAGGTCGCACTCCGCCCCGGCGGACGCGCCGCCCGCGCCACGCACAAATGTGGCGATTTCGTATCACAAAATCAGAGCCTGCATACGCAAGAAAGCTGAGGACTCCTTATTCTTATACTGAAATATCTAAGAAAACAAACGAATCTTTCTAAAGGATGATTATTTGCAGAGGCAGCTTAACGTGCGTCTCATAGCACCGACCTCTCGCCTAACATACATATGCGTCATTCAATATCGCATAATGATCATCGAGCGGCACGGCGCTAATATCACCGCGTTGCTCGGAGCAGACACCGATAAACCATCCCCACCTCTTCATATGATACAAATCCCATAACGAGACCATCCAACCGCGAACAGATCGGCCGACCGCACGCCCGGCGTGTCATATCTCCCCCACCGCCGCCAAAAGAGTTCGAGTGCGTGCGAGGGTGAGCAGCAACGGACAGGGAGGGCATCGCCAGAGACGCGACGGTGGCCGACCGTGACTAAGCGACCCCGCCGCCGCCACCGACGCGTCGCCCATGTTTCATGCATGCGGCGGCGCCGTCCGATTCCACCGCCGCCTCCGGCAGTCGGTCGCTGGCGACGATGGCCACCACCGGCGTCGGCGTCGACGCGAGCGGGCTCTCCGCCACCGCTCCAGCGACGCCCACGCTGGCGCAGGGCCAGCACCAGCCGAAAACCGTCTGGGCGGCTTCGATCAGCCCGATTGACGGCTATTGAGAGAGAGAGGGTTGGCCGGGTGTCGTCGCCCTCGTCACTCAGTATACGTCACCGAGTCCATCAATGCGCACCTCATCGGCGCCGACGGCGGACGGGAACCAATCCCGGCCCTGATCTACATAGCAAACAGCGAGGGGCGCCGGGGCCGCCGCCGCCCTTATCCTTATCTATCGTTTTAAACTGGTGTGCGAAAAACGGGAGCCGGTTAAATTGAGCGTTTGATTGCGATTCAATCAGCGCCGTTGCGCCGGACGCCTTTTGACTCAACCCTTCACTGGGATAATGGGGGGAGGGTCACAGCTTTGTTAGGCGGACACCCCAGAGGATAAAGCGTCGCCAGAGGTCAAGGGGCATGGCCCTGGGAGTATCGATAGCGAACACTGTCATCTGATCCAAAACGGCCAGCGTCAACATGAGCGATGGTATCGAGGACTGATGCCAACCGCTTGGTACAAGATACAAAAATGAACGTTTCTGTAAGACACGGCGCTAGAAACTACGCTTATTGAAAGGCTGTGAAACCCCACTACGTAAGTAAAGAACTGAAAAAAACAACGGTAGGTACCCTACTTAGCGTTCGGTTAAAGCGCACATCGGCTCTTAAATTATAGTGTCTATTCCAACTCACTTCCCACGTCCCAAACAAGACAAGTGAGTAAAAATATTAATGAGAAAATACAAGATAAACAAAGAAATTAGGCATGCACACTAAACGAACTTTGTCATTACTTTTCGTAGCACAAAACAGACGCAACGAATAGGAGAATAACACAGGTGGAAATCGGCAACAAGCACTTCTTATGCGTACTTGAAAGGAAAAAAATCGACGACCGATTAAAGGAAGCCGCCATCATGTCAGCGCGGTACGGATCAGTCTCACCACCTTCTTGCGGCCTTGACGCTCTACCCTCAGCACTCAGCGCGCCGTGCACGGCGTCTCCTTCGTCACGGCCACAACAGGTGTCACTCACCCCGCTGAGGGCGGTGCTCAGTAGGCCCGGCCTCGGTGGGCGCCACCCCAGCCAGCTCGTGCATCATCGCGGCGGCTCAGTCACACCCTTCCCAACACGGCGTGACCATCGGCTGCCGGCTCTGCCCCGCTGACCTGTTGAACTGTGTGCACCGCAGGCGGCGACTACAGCAGCTTCCAACGCCCCCGCCGAGATACAGCTATAGCTCACGGCATGCGAGATGCTCTGATGCACTAAAATCACAATGCAATGTCCAGAAACACGGGATGAGGGTGTGTAAGAAAGGTGGTGATCGCATCCATTAAAAACCGGTCTCGCCGTAGACTTGAGCTGGTGATCTTCGGAAAAAGGAACTAACAGCACCTGAACATATTATTTTCCCCCTTACCCACCTCTCGTGCGACGCAGGTTGTTCATGACGCTACTATCACCATCAATGTCGCAGACTAAGGCGACAAAAAACTGGAGATTCATGTGCAAAAGTGGGATGGCCACTCAGGATGTTTGACAAAGTCTATGAGGGAGCGTCAAAACAGTCTGTGTGGGATGGTCGAACCAGTGTGTGTGGAGCAGCAGTCTGTGTGGGATGGTCGGACCAGTGTGTGTGGAGCAGCGAATAGTTTGTGTGGGATGGTCGGACCAGTGTGTGTGGATCAGCGAATAGTCTGTGGTTGGTCGGACTAGTGGCATCTGTGCAGCGAATAGTCTGTGTTTGATGGTCGGACCAGTGAGTGTGGAGCAGCGAATAGTCTGTGTGGCATGGTCGGACCAGTGAGCGTGGAGCAGCAAATAGTCTGTGTGGCATGGTCGGACCAGTGTGTGTGTGTGTGTGGAGCAGCGAATAGTCTGTGAGGGATGACCGTACCAGTGTGTGCCCAGTCTGTGAGGGTGACGTGACCAGACTGTATGAGACGGTCAGACAAGTTTTCGCGGGGCGGGGTGCGTGGGATTGTCAGACCAGTCTGTACAGAACGGTGCGGCAGTGTGCGTGGGACGACCAGAACGGTGTCTGCCGGCACGGGGACGGCAGCGGCAGGGGCAGCAGCCGGACGCCGGGCAGGCGGAGCCGGCCAAATGACGCCCGCCGTCGCGGCGGCCGCCGATCCCTCCATTACTTCTGGACGCGCCGGATTAAAGCTGCGCCCTAATTGACTCGGAGCAAGATAAATGGCGGGTGGCGCGGTCGTTTGTAATCGGGCGGCGGCGCTGCTGGTCACCTCAGCCGCGGCGCTGACGACAGTGACGTCGGCGCCGCAGCTGAGACAAATCGGCGGCGCACAACACCGCGTCCGACGCGGCCTGCACTGACGCCCCAGCCTCCGGTTCAGCTGGCTTTTTACCAGCGCACACTACAAGTACACAGACCAGTTCCAATTTTTGGCACCTCCGAGCCGCCAGCACCACTCAATTCATAACCGGATTCAGGATCCCAGCAATCAACTTCAAACATAGAACGCAGCAATGTCAAAGTACGTCTAATACAAAAGACAAAACATTATCAAAACAGATCTAACGGCAAGGGGCACAATGGCGCGCGGACAGCCCTGAAAACGCGCGAACCGCCAAACCCAATAAAAAACCGCTATCCGGGATATGGCGTGATATGACATGACGCCATTAGTGGCGATCTGCCGGCGTCATCGTCATCAGGCCGGCCTCGGCTGGAATGCCGCTCCTCCTCCCCATTCCGGCGTTCCCAGGCCCGCCTCATCTTCTCGGCAATATATAAGATGGTGATATCGGCGGCATCGGCCGGCGGCCGCGGCCGCGTCGGCCGCCGCTGAGAATTTTTAGCTACCGACGCCGCCGATGGTGCGCCGATAGAGAGACAAATTTGACGCGCCGGCAGGGGGTGTTTACCATCAGAAAGCCGGCGCCGCCAGCCTGCCGGCGGGTTGCCCGCTCGGCTACCGGGCTGTACGCTGCGGAGGAGGGAAGGCAGCCGCCGTCCCTCCGGCAACAGCACGGTGTCCGCCAAAACAGGCTGATTCCAGGGAGGTAGCTCTGTCTTGATTACTCATAGTTCCTGGCGCCCCAACCACCCACAGTGACACTTATCCCCTCACAGCTACACTTATCCATGACGTCAGCTTGATATCAGTGTTTGTCTTTGATAGGTGCACACCAGAAATACATGGGGAAATCTATGCCGTTTGACTGTGCAGGGTGTACACACATGTAGCTACTTTACCCCAGTTTTCTAGTCTGTTGGTCTTACTCATTTCCTACCACTTTTAGGCCACGCTATTTTTCCTTAGAGCTTATTCAAACAGCCAGTTACCTACAGGAAGTAGGCCTGGGAGCCACCAATGGCGCTCCCCATGTCCACGGAAAAATTAACTGTTCCATGAAATTCAAGGAACTTATCTGGGTTCCCGACGCCCATACGCCTACAAATCGACACAAGTCTCCGCGTCGGGGACAACACTGTCAGTCGGTGCTGTCGGCAGTCGACAGGAATCAGGGATGACTCTGGCGTCCGTGTCTGGCTACCAACAGAAGCAGCCGGCTGCGCTGGCGGCGGCGCCATCTGGCCAGTGGGCTTCATCATGACCGTGCCGCCGCTGCCGCTCTGCCGCGGCCGGCGGCGGCGGCGTCACACCGTCCCGACTCATCGGCCAGATCGGTTAATCACGCCGCTGCCGCCAGGTAATTAATAAAGTGCCCGAGCGACGCCCCGCACAGAGCGGAGCCTCCTCCGGTACATGGCCCGTCTCAGGCTCAGGCCTGAACGGTTTCTCGGCGGAATCCGGACCCGTGGCAGTTTAGAGGGAATTCTACCTGATAGTCGTCTCTTACGTGACTATTTCTCCTGGAAGCGCTGCTGTCCAGGCGCCGGTGTGTCTGGTCGGCCCCCTACCGTGCCGAAACACGCCTCAACAGACGGAGGCGTGCTAACCCCCAGATGCCGACTGACACCACATGTCTCGGCACTTTACGATTTGGCAATGTTTTACGCCCGGTGTTGCGTTGTCGAACGTCGGTAAGGGGGTCAAAGAGATAGGTTTCCCGTTCACTCTTCCAATTAACGCTGGAATCCTGGGATATATTCATAAACCTAAAAAGAAAACAATAAAACTGAGCTCTAGCCGTAAAAGCCTGCGTTACACTCGCCAGCCACTACACATACTGTGGTGCGTGTACTGAGGAGAGTACCAGGAACGTGGCTAGCCCCGGGTGTGGCCAGGACACGGGGACAGAGGCAGGCTAAGCTTGATCTCAGTCAGGGGCGTCACCAAGGATTTCTTTAAATGGGGGGTCAGGATCGAGGGGGGCTTCCTATCCCTGGTCCTAAAGGGAGTCTCCCAGCTTTTGAGGGCCTCCATTTTGTAGGTCATTTAGGCGCTTTCTTTACAATGGGCCTCCTATATTGGCCAAGGGTCTCCCTGACAAAGAAAGGCCCCTTCACGTAGGCCATATAGTGGGCTTCCTTTATAAGTACGGGGGCATCCTGGATGGGTCATTTAGGGGACTTGTTTTATAAGTAAAGGCCACCTATGTTGGCCGTTTAGGGGGCCTCCTTTTTAAGCAAAAGGGTCTCTTAGGAAGGTCATTATGGGGCCTCCTTTATAGCTTATAGGGCCCCTGCATAGGTCAATAAGAGGGCCTCCTTTATAGGCAGGGAGGCTAGGCTCCTTGGTATTAAAGGGGCTATTCCACCCTCTAAGTGTCGATGGGGGCCTCCTGGGTCAGGCGGGAGACCTCCAAAAAATACGCCGGGCCCACGTGGCGACGCCCCTGATCTCAGTTTATACATACCAGAGGGCCCTGCGAAGAAATTACACGAAAAGGCAGAATGTTTGAGATGCGCTGGGGAGGAAGAAAACGCGCCAGGTCATCTTCGATGACTTTCTTGGGTACAAAAATCAACAACACAGCGTTCACCCCAACCCTTCGACATCACCAACTAAGTGTACCGTTGGAGCCATCGTTGTCTATAAGCTTTCAGCAGTTCTTTAGAGTGCCTCTTTCCAGCAGATCTATCAGATTTACGGACGACATTCTGCAGGCTATCGGGCCTGTTTTTCAAGACCAGAAGCTAAACACACACATTCCAGCGGTTTCATTACATAGCGATTACCGATTGACGTCCGCATTTCGTTCCACCAGCAAATTGATAGATGCCCGCATTTGAGAGCTTTTACGCCACAAACGACACTGGGATAACAATAGGGTTCACCAAGACTATTGATCACCAGCGCTGATCTCGGGATTAATGGCACCATAAACGCAATAATGACCACTACCAGACGTACACTGCACACATGCAAACACTTTAAGTGGCCAAAATATTCAACAGGCTTTCTAGAATAACAGGCTGTTCACACATGACGTATCAAAACTTGGGTGCGTCAGGAACCCTCCCCATTTATCAGTAATCGTGTACAAATGGCTGCCCCCTCCCCCCTTCGTCAGCAATTGCCAGACCCCTTCTCGTCAGCAAAACTTTCCTCCGCCTCAAAAACAACAGAGAAAGACACTAAAGGCGCAACAAGCAAAATTAAGAAAAAAATCCCGGAAATTTCCATTTCAGATTTCACCGTAAAATTTCTTTCCGTGATTTATTCAGGTGCAGATCGAGGGGGCAAAAGGGGAGTCCTCAACCCCCTCCAGGTTTTTCCAAGTTTCTGAAAACCAAAAAAATAAACGGTTTTGGGCCCATTGTCCCCTTCCCCAATTACCGACCTAGACCCGGCACAGGATACATTACCGCAATTATGAGTACTGGCTTATGGGTGAGGATCGGAAGAAACAATTATCTTCTGCACCCACAGAAAGCCTTCAGATTAAACATAATTCAATACGGATTAAATGGACAGGTTATTTCCTACAAACTCACCAATTGAAAGGATCCACCCGATCCACCCATCTCTAGGTCAGTCAGGCCTGCACTGTTTTGGCTCAATAAAGCAATTCCAGGTCAACCGACGATGTATCCTCCCCTCCGGAAATACCGCACAATCGTCCACTTGATTCACGATTGGAAACTTACCGCTCTTTCTCTGCTATACTTATAGCATGTAATGCCATCTAGTGGCAAAATTGACAGGACAAGGACGAATTGAGCCGTTGAAGGAAGGAATGGCATGTCTTAATGATGTTTCACTGATGTTCCCCTCCCCCTCAGTAATCGTCAGAAAAAGTCAGGCCTCTCTCTCCTACCTCGTCAGCGAAAGTAAGCAAATGCCAGACCCCCTCATGGTTCGCTGATGTCATGTGCCAAGAACACCTAAACCAGTTGCTTCATCAAGGGTAGTTGGTGAACTGTAACGGTAAACTACGACCATTAGTGCCGGACAGATTTAGTCAAACTGATCCCATGGAGTTAAAGACCGTCGTAAGCGACAACCACAGTCACCGCTCACCCTCCATAAGGCTTTGCGTGATATGATTATTAAATAAAGAGAAATTAAACGTCACTCTAAGTTCAGGACACTAAGCTCCCTTGCAAGACGAGATGTAACAGCTTTGAAAGTAAAATACATAATTATCAAAAGGACGGTAGCACTAGAGAGGGCAGGATGTCTATCCTGTAAAGGTTAGAGACTATTTAAGTATGCACGAGACAGAAGAACAACTACATTGGCGTGATGAAGATATTACTCTCGGCGAAAGCCTTCTTACTAAGTATCCATAAACGCACACTTTCTCCCGCGAGTAACCATCAACGAATTGCACGCGGACATCTGGACGGCACTGCGCCACAATGGTGCCGCCGCCACGGCCGCGGCACGCACCGGAAGCGGCCACTTCCGGTGGTGCTGGCGCTGAGTGACGGCCCGATGATTGACAAATTGAAGTGCGGGTGGTGACGGCCGCACATTAGGTCATTAGGCGGGCCGGCGGTAGCGGTCCAGCAGCGCGGTAAAAACAGACATCAGCCGAGGCTGCCGGCCGCTAATGAAATGGCGCGGTATCAGCGCGCGCCGGCGGCGGTGTGCCCGGCATCGCCGCCGCCCGTGAAATGTGCCGCCGCGCGCCATTAGTCGCCAAGTAGCCGCCGCCGCTGTCAATCAATGCTGCCGTGACGCCGGCGGCAGTCCCGACAGCGGGTGGTCAAGGCTACGGTGGACTGGCCGGCCGGTTGTGCTGGTTGGAACAGTGCCCGCTATAAATTACGCCACGGCGCAGGCGGGGGCGGCAAGGACCGGGCAAGCCTCTGACAGCCGCGCGGACATCGGTCAAAGCCGACCGGGCGCCGGCACACGCCAGACCAGCAGGGGGTAGCATGGCCGAGATCGACACTCCCGCCTCAATGGCGACCTGCACACTATGCCGCGCTGGCCAATGCACAACACGTGGCTATTCAGTGCTGGGGCCTTTACGAAATAATGCATGGGGCGGAGGAGCGGAGGGGGAAGGGGAAATATAAGAGGGTCAGACTTCAACAGCATGTCATACCAGTATATCCTGGGTCTATGTAGCATTAGTGGATCCATAAACATTGAGTTGCACACCAATAGGCTATCATTATTATTACCATTATCTGTAATGCCGAAGCTAAATTATCAGCCAAATGTGTGACAGGCCGAGAAATCATAGGGGTGATGGGTAAACAAAATTCTAGCTAGGTCACACTTTCCAGTTCTGCTTTTCTATTTTACAACAATGGCACCCGAGTTAACGCACCCAAAGGCTTTCGTTTCCCATGAACAATTCCAGCCGGTTATCCCGTCGGTAGTCCAAACCAGCCACAGGTCCCCAGACCGGCCGTCCAGCCTCGGAGGAGGCACCAGCTGACAAGGCGCGATGACTGGGGGATCGCAGGGCGTTGCGCCGGCACGTGCGGAGCGCTGGAGCGCCCTGCAGCCCGCAGACGCCGGCAGAGCCGGAGCCTCGCCTCTGTCTCTGGCAGGAGCATCGGTCACCGGCCTGCAGCAGTGTCAGGTGTCCCGACCAGAGCGGCGATCCGACCCCAAGTCTGTGCCACACTGGTCACTGCCCGGACCCCACCAGAGTTTCTGGGGGATACTTCTCTCACGCAAGGGAGACAATGCTGTGCTGAAGCGTCTGATTTATCACTTAAAATCAGCTAGCTTCGATTTCGCACAGGGGACATTAGCTATGCCACTCGGTGAAAAACGTACCGCTCCGCACCAGCGCTGACAATCCTGGCTAGCGCTGAGTCGCGGCCTGTTCTCTCACGCCACACGCCGCTAACCGCAGGGGTCGCCACTAACAAATAGCCGGCCCGGCCTATTTGTTGCGTTAGCCGAGCGCGAAAACTCGCCACCGCAGCGGCTTATCAAATATACATTAGGGCCGCTATGGTGACACGCGGCGGGCCATTAGCGGAGCCGCGAATGTGCGGGGGACAGCCCGGCCCGACAGGGGTGAGCCGATACCGCTGCTGGGTGGTGGCATACTGTCACCAGCACCGCCCCACACTCAGCATCTGAGATGGATTGGGTACAGACCGGCGGCCGAGCTGTATCCTCAGGATATAAAGCCCGGCGACCGTTAATTCGATGGCTTCCAATTTCAGCCTTAACACAACACAGGGTTAGGTGTCGCTCCTGCGCCCAGCAGCCCCAGTGACTAGTGCTAGACTCCCAAACCTATTTCCTCGGGGACCAGGTGCGACCAAGACAAGAGGCTCGAAATCATCCAGGGCCAAACAAGAGGGATTACAATCACGTCACGGTTCACGACCATAAATCAGTCTGATACCAGCACCTCCCATCCCCATCTCAACCAGCAGAGTCGTGCGCCAGGTGTTGTACAGTTGAACACCCGTCGGCCATACCGTACTGCTCTTGCCGGCCAAACCTGCTCCCAGTCCTGACGCTGACCAGGTAGACGAGGTCACTACCAGTACCGCACTGTCCCCGTGCGGGGACAAAGTCCGGCGGGGTCACCACCAATCCCACACCGTCCCCCTGCGCCCCAGTTCCGGTGTCTCCCCGAGTTGGCTGGGTCACAGTCCGGCGGGATCACACCAACCCACACTGTCCCCGTGAGCCCCGTTGTGTTCGGCAGTTGGCTGGGTCACGTCCGGCGGGATCACACCAATCCACACTGCCCCGTGGCCCCGACCCATGTTCCCGCCGCCCCGTTGGTGTTCCGGCGGGTGGCGGGTCGTCCGGGGATCACACCAATCCCACACTGTCCCCGTGCGCCCCAGTCCAATGTTCCCCGCCCCAGTTCGTGTCTCCCCGGGTTGGCTGGGTCACCCCGCCCAATGTCCCGCGCGGGACACACCGCGGCACCCCAATCCCACACCGTCCCCGTGCGGCCCAGTTCCCTATTCCACGGTTGGCTGGTCCGTCGGCGGGGACCACCGCCCAACTGTCCCCGTGAGCCCCGTTCCGTTTCCCGGTGTGCAGTCCGGCGGGGTCACCACCAGCCCAAACTGTCCCCGTGAGCCCCAGTTCCGGTGTTCCCGGCGGGTTGGCTGGGTCACAGTCCGGCGGGATCACCACCCATCTCACACTGTCCCCGTGCGCCCCAGTCCCAATGTTCCCGCACGCCCCAGTTCCGGTGTTCCCGGCGGGTTGGCTGGGTCACAGACCGGCGGGGTCACCACCGTTCTCACACTCCATCCCCGTGCGTGTCGACGCCCGGTTCCGGTCTACATCCAGCGCTGAGAGGAGCCACTGCACGCCGGGGGGCGGCGGTCAATGGCGGCGGCGGGGGCGGGGGCGGCCCGGCACGCGACAGCAACACCCCCACCCCTGCAGCCCACACAGCTTTGTTTCCGCACCAGGAACGTGTGCTCTGTGGTGTCATTGTAGCACGCTGCGAGTGTCACCGGCGCTCCACAACGACCGCAGCCAGAAACGTTGGGTTCAGGCTGACCGATTCCGAAACATTGAGCAAATGGCGACCGACAATATATGCCACTACACTGGAGTAGACACCGCGCTAGTCAGCATGAAGACCCCATTCCACCCGAGACCGCAGACGAATCCTCTCCGCGAGGCACCTTGTCAATGGCGATGATGTATCCCTGCAGATACGCGTCTAAGCAAGAACGAACGGCCAAAGAAAGGGCTTGCGTCATAATTTCAACCCTCCGGGCGCGACCAGCCGCAACCACTCTTGTCCGAGTAACGAAAATAATAGCAGCTTATTGGGAGAGACGGAAAGAGGACGCTAGTCAATGAAATCCAAAATACCTTTGCGAAACAGATCAGGCAGCAGTCACAAGTAAGGCAAGATATTGGCCGCCGATTGCTCCAATCTGGTCCAATCGGAACCAAATTATATGTTCACCACCACACACTAGGATTCTCCGAAATAAGCCATGGTGTCAGCATACATCAGATCAGAGTTGAGGCTGTGACAGATCTGAATTTAGGCTGCGGCAGATAGGAGTTGAGGGTGCAACAGATCAGAGTTGGGATTGCGAAAGATCGGAGTTGAGGCTGCGGCGGATTAGAGTTGAGGGTGCAACAGATCGGAGTTGAGGCGGCGATAGATCGGAGTTGAGGATGCGACATATAGGAGTTGAGGCTGCCACAGATTAGAAATGGGATTGCAACAGATGAGATAGGAGTTGAGGCTGCAACAGATCAGAGTTGAGGATGCAACAGATCGGAGTTGAGGGTGCGGCAGATCAGAGTTGAGGGT
Organism: Lepas anatifera; assembly: GCA_034440635.1. Lineage (NCBI taxonomy): Eukaryota > Metazoa > Arthropoda > Thecostraca > Lepadidae > Lepas > Lepas anatifera. The sequence goes on from JAOTON010000337.1 coordinate 1,586,718, forward strand.
GCAGCAGATCAGAGTTGAGGGTGTAACAGATCGGAGTTGAGGCTGCGGCAGATCAGAGTTGAGGGTGCAACAGATCAGAGTTGAGGGTGCAACAGATCGGAGTTGAGGCTGCGGCAGATCAGAGTTGAAGGGTGCAACAGATCGGAGTTGAGGGTGCAACAGATCGGAGTTGAGGGTGCAACAGATCGGAGTTGAGGCTGCGGCAGATCAGAGTTGAAGGTGCAACAGATCGGAGAGTTGAGGCTGCGGCAGATCAGAGTTGAGGGTGCAACAGATCAGAGTTGAGGGTGCAACAGATCGGAGTTGAGGCTGCGGCAGATCAGAGTTGAGGGTGCAACAGATCGGAGTTGAGGATGCAACAGATCGGAGTTGAGGCTGCGGCAGATCAGAGTTGAAGGTGCAACAGATCGGAGTTGAGGGTGCAACAGATCGGAGTTGAGGCTGCGGCAGATCAGAGTTGAGGGTGCAACAGATCGGAGTTGAGGATGCAACAGATCGGAGTTGAGGCTGCGGCAGATCAGAGTTGAAGGTGCAACAGATCGGAGTTGAGGGTGCAACAGATCGGAGTTGAGGTTGCAGCAGATCAGAGTTGAGGGTGCAACAGATCGGAGTTGAGGGTGCAACAGATCAGAGTTGAGGGTGCAACAGATCGGAGTTGAGGCTGCGGCAGATCAGAGTTTAGGGTGCAACAGATCAGAGTTGAGGGTGCAACAGATCGGAGTTGAGGCTGCGGCAGATCGGAGTTGAGGCTGCGGCAGATCAGAGTTGAGGGTGCAACAGATCGGAGTTGAGGGTGCAACAGATCGGAGTTGAGGGTGCAACAGATCGGAGTTGAGGGTGCAACAGATCAGAGTTGAGGGTGCAACAGATCAGAGTTGAGGGTGCAACAAATCGGAGTTGAGGGTGCAACAGATCGGAGTTGAGGGTGCAACAGATCAGAGTTGAGGGTGCAACAGATCGGAGTTGAGGTTGCAACAGATCGGAGTTGAGGGTGCAACAGATCGGAGGTGAGGGCGCAACAGATCGGAGTTGAGGGTGCAACAGATCGGAGTTGAGGCTGCGGCAGATCAGAGTTGAGGGTGCAACAGATCGGAGTTGAGGGTGCAACAGATCGGAGTTGAGGGTGCAACAGATCAGAGTTGAGGGTGCAACAAATCGGAGTTGAGGGTGCAACAGATCGGAGTTGAGGGTGCAACAGATCAGAGTTGAGGGTGCAACAGATCGGGGTTGAGGCGGCGACAGCCCGCCGCTGGGAGTATGACGCCCGTAAAAACGCCGTGCACCGTACAGCATCGCGGACAGCTGCACAGTGTTAAGTCCTCACACAGCCGCCACTCTCCCCGCACACTATCTGATGACATTTCGGGCACCTGCTACAGATGCATCACTACAAAATTGGAATGAAAATGAAACTCCCTTTGACGGCGGTACGTAGAAATCGATTAATAAAAAACAAGACATATGTTGTTCTTTGTAGCATCTGTGGCTTCTGTTCCCGTCACAGCACTGTCGCATCTTTGATAGAGCTTTCCTGCCATGGTAGCATATACAGTTCCTAATTTCGCACTGCACACAGGTTACGCTAACTTGTGAAAGTTAATACCGAAAATTGGAGTGCGTTCCGAAGAACTGAAACGGCTCAGCGTTGCTACTGCAGCCGTCGCAGCACACTACAGCCGTTACACTACACTACACTACAGCTACAGCGGTTCTGTCACAACATAAATACAGGCAAGGTGGGACACAGCCGAGGACGCAAGCCATGAAACCTCACAGTAGTGTCCATAACCGAAAATCTTCAAGAATAACGGATGCTTGAGGGTAGGGCAGGGTGCGTTATCGGGGAGGCGATTCGCGAGCAACAGCCGTAGGCTCACCTTGGCAGATACGACGATGGGCACGTTGAGCGATTGCAGCGACCACAGAAGGTCGCCGGGAGCGTGGCCTGACATCAGTCCGTACAACAGCGCCGGGTACAACGCCAGGAACAGCAGCAGCAGCAGGCGCTGGCCCCGGAACGCGAACACCAGCAGCGCGATCAGAGCCGTCTGCAGCACCAGGAACACGTCCTCCCCGTACGTGCTGCAAGCGGAGGGATCCGAGCATGAGAGAGAGAGAGAGAGAGAGAGAGAGAGAGAGAGAGAGAGAGAGAGAGAGAGAGAGAGAGAGAGAGAGAGAGAGAGAGAGAGAGAGAGAGAGAGAGAGAGAGAATCATGACGAGCACGTTCCCGCCATGCATGTTGCAATAATGGCAAAACAGTTTGTTGTAAAATAGCCGTACCCACCCTATTCAAATTAAGATATATGTATATTGCAATATACTGCATGCAATAGTATTTCACTGAAATAAAACGCATGTGGTTACTGTGTGAACATCAAGCTTAACACCCGCAAAATAGTCCCAAAACCACCAACTTGACTCCGCATAGCTCTGCGGGATTTTACAGTCTCATCAGAAACTATACCGGACCACGCAGAGAATGGGTGTCGGTGCCATTCAGCTGTGCCCTGAGGCCGGAATGGCATCGGCCGACGTACGCTCTCGGGGAGCGGGTCGTATTTGCGCGGCCGGTTAGGACCCGGCCACTAGAAACGACGCTGCCTACAGAAGGAGGGGCACACAGTAACCCATCCATAAAAGTTTACAGCCGCGGCCATGTTGGCTGCCTCGGTCCTGGCCACAGATACAAAGCAGACGGATCAGCGATCTCTTCCGAGCGCGGCGGTACTGTCGCCATGGCGGCAAGCTCGGCGTCCACGGCGACCACAGTCATTGGCTTATTCATCAACACCTCGTAAGAGAGTCTCCAGCGAGTGCCACAAAGGGATAACAATCAATCACCAATTTGGAGCGGTAGTGCTACTATTTATAAGTTTGACTATGCACTGGAACAGAAGTATAAGCGTCGACGTTCGACATACCTCGTCAAAGAGAACGCTGCCAGCTAGCTTTTAGCCCACCATTACAAATTCACGCGGTGATACAAGCATTGCTAGCGCCGCACTGGAGGCATAATGATGCTGCAGTTTGGTGAGATGCCGCTCGGGCTGCAGCGGCTGTCCGACCCCTCTGAGGCAGGTGCGCGTGAAAGGGGAGGCAGCATCGAACGACGATGACAGGCAGCATTGGCCCGGGACGGGGTGGGAGGTGCGGCGGCGAGGATCGTTACTGAGGCTGGCACCACCAGCACGGCTTCAAACCTGGCCATATTCCATCCTGCGATGGATTTTAACGTCAGATATTGGCCGCAATGGCCATCGGGTTTAGTACAGATAATAACTCGAGTTGCGAACACAGCGAAGCGGGAAGACATCCGCCTGTCCCCAGCACGGCATTGGCGGTAGTCGTGGCGACAACTGCGGTGCAGAGAAAGGGTAGACGCCGGCCCGCCGCCGTCGACGGAAGGGCGACGCCTGTTATCCGCAGCGCTCGGCAGGGGCTCACCGCCACCAATTAGGCGAGCGTATGCAAACGTCATGAACGGTGCCGCCGCCTCGCCGACAGGTGAGGGTGGGCGCGAATTACTGGCGGTGACGGTGCAGTTACGGCCCCGCCGGCACCGCAAAAACCGTAGTCCGACCGGCCCGGCCCCGTGCCAGACACTGGCGCAAACGCCAGTCACGTGACAACACATGCGCCCACTCTGCAACCGGCCTCTAAAAATTAACTTATCCCAAATACAGAAGCGAAAGGGCAGAGTTCCTATCAGTTGAGGTCATTTTCGGCAACAGCAAAAGTGGAGTTCGCCATCTGCTCGGCGGCTCGTCACCGCGCGCCATCACCCGATGAGACGCGCCGTTCTGCTATGCCCCGCGGCCGCGGTGACCTGCAGGTCAGTGGCGGCGTTACCCCGCCAATCGGCGAGCGGCCACCGCCGTCGCCGCCAATGGCGCCGCCCCAGCCACACTGTGCGTGAACCAAAAGCGACGCGGTGCGGGCGGCGGTGGCGTGGCGACCGCAGCCGACCGACCGCGAGAGAGACGGCAGCTGCCGGCGCTGCCGCCACCAATGCAGAGCGGAGCATCCACGGCATGGTCGGTGACAGAGGCGTGCTCTGATATTGGACCTCCATAAGAGTTATACAGGCTTGCCCGGGGATAATCCGCCTTCTGACCAAATTTTGAGTTTAATCATAGGTGATTTAAGGCAAGTGCACACAGAACCTTCAAACTGGGCTGCATGTCCTTCCAAGCTGAACGGAGCTTGTGGTAATGGAACAATTTTGCACGCATAACAAAAGGGGTATAAATCGCATGCCCCAAAAGTAAGCTAGAAAGCGGGATTGCGCGTTAACGAGCGGCATTCCTAAAAACAGAGAATATGCCCGTGAGTTGCACAGTAAAGGGTCCTTTGCAGACTCGCCCTGCACTCCCAACTACAAGGGTTATGAGGGTGTTGAATCTTAGTGTTGTAGTACCTGCGCTGCTGGGGTGGTAAGCACCACTTACTTTCGGTGGTATGTTTATGGTCAGCATTACGCCCGGCGGCAATGCTAGGGATTACGATGAAGGTCAATTAGGCTTCAGCTGCGGTCTATGGTGCCTTGCTTTCTGACTGGTTACTAAACGCCTGTCGATGCCAGTTCATGAGGAAGCTGACCACAACATAACCTCTCTCGAATAATGCATGGAGCTTAGTGGTGTGCGATGAAATAATCATTGTATGAACCCTCGCAAAAGAAGCATGTAATATCTGTGATAAGTGGAAAGGGCGAGGGCTGCGCACCCTGATAGTGCATGAGTCAGATTCAGGTGTGGATCATGGTGCCTCTAGACCAATTTTTGCGAAACTCCAACGCAAATATAATACATAATAGAAATATATAATTAAGTTAAACAGAAAGCCCCTCCAAACAATAAGGGGAGGATCCAGGGGAGGGAAAGGGGACGAGGAAGGCATTTTCCCCAGCCTTCCTATTTCATAATTTTTATTTAAGAAATACCATCTTTTAACGATTTTTGGGTACTTTGGTCAAACCCATCTTACCAACCAGTAGACTAGATTCGGCACTGTGAACACTCCCATTTTCTTAAAGAAAAGAAACTCGTGAATATAAACGAAGTTGCCAACCACTATCTACTATATACAAAGCTGGCACCGTTGTCACAACCCTCACGAGGCAGTCGCCAGGGGCCACTCTGGTTCAGGCGATCCTGATCCTGATCAAAACGATCTTTCCCGGACAGGGAAGATCATTTCTTCGAAAGATCCTTCCTTTTCGGGGCCTCTCGGCTCAAGAAGCATTCAATGCCTGGGATGGTGGAACCAGACTGAAATGATTACCCTCGGAAGCGAAAGTGGTGGTTGGTTTCGGCTTCGTGATGCGCACTAACCACATATGTAACGTAACATCCTCCGCTTTCACCGCGTTGTAAGCGAGTGCATAAGTTGTGCGGCGGGAGATTCAGACCCCCTCCGTCAGTTGAAAACTCATCCACATTGATACCGTCCGACCAGCCACCCGCTGGTGACTCCGCCAGCGGCGCTGACGGTGGCGGTGGCGGTGGCGGTGCTGGAGGGTTGAGGTCGCCGTGACGATGCCACACTCGCGGAGGTACCGAGCGTGTCCGGCAATTAGGAGCCACGTCGTACCGGCTCCGTCGCTGGGCCCGCTGAATGGAGGCCGGGGCGGCGGCAACCAGGGCGGGTTCCGCTCCAGCGCCGCTCCCCAAAGCCGTCGCTGGTGCCGAGGCGGACCCTCTTCACAGGTGGGTGCGTCCCGAGCCGGCCCCGCCCGGCGGCAGCGGAGACGGCGGGGTCAGCGTCGCGACACCGCGCAACTCTCACCATCACCCCACCGTCACGGCGACCGGGATACTGCACAGACGGGACGCTAAAGACCCCCGGGCTGCAGATGAGTGTAGTTTATTTCTCCTAAAGGTAGTAAAAATCAAGCTGGATTGTCAGAATTCAATGCTTTACTTCCATGATTTGTCATGATCAACATCAAATAAGCAAGTAGCTAACTCCACTACGGTATGGCTGACAATTTCGGTTGCATGGTCAGAAAGCGCTGTTATAGGCCAATGTAAATATCGTACATCAGATGATAGAGCTTCTAAGATGAGTTAAAATCACCATTCTGACAGCATTACACAAGAGTGAAAGGAGAGCATTGACCCAAAACTGCTCTTCTGAAGACTATAAGCCGTTATCGCTGACAGAATTAATGATGGAATGGCATATCCCCAAATGAATATGCCTTCAATATCCCATCAATCAGCCACATGTGTTTTTCTGAGGTTCAGAAACTACACTCAATGCCATCTATGTGGTACTCTGGCCGCGCTGAGTGTCAACAAGAAAAGGGAAATACAAAAACTACGGACGGACACTTTTTTCACTACAAGTGTCCGGGGATAATTAATGGCACATACTTGTATTAGAAGGCTTGGCGTCTCGCAAGTAGATGGTGCCACTGAAAGAAAGACGCGACAGGGACAGGTGGTACCACAGCCGTCGGGGTGGCTGATCGTCCCGCCCCAGGCTATTCGCTCTGTTGTGTGGGGACACAGGAGGGAGATTAAGATCTCTGGCGGCGGCGCATGCGCGGAAACCACGCTCCCTAAGGAACTAACGGTGCCAGCACCGCTTCCGCACACTCCGCCGGCTGGCGACTCGCTCCAAACCAACTCCGAAGGCCATCTGATCACAGAAACTGAAGCTTCATGGAAGGTTCAGGAGCACAATCTCCCTGTTCTCCCAGATGGAAAGTTATATACACGAGAAGCTGTAGCACTTGGCAATCATCGTTGGGTTTTCAGGAATGGCAAGGTACCTCCAGGCTCCGACCACCCCAAAGAATTGGTGAATATCTACTATAAATAGGTTGCATTTCTCACGAGCTTAAAACTCTGACGGCATTCGCATCCTTTATTGAGTACACATATCCCATTTCTAACAGCAAGCTTCGGAATTTGGATACATCTGAAAACTTATAACGCTTCCACTAGCTTACATGGATATCTGAACTAGAAAAGCTTGGAAAGCAGGACGAAGCCGGTCCTTACTAGCTTACTGGTATGGGGGGCTGTACCACATGTCCACGTTCCATGCCTTATCAGCTCTGTCCGACCTCTTGATGGAGATCGATGATGTCTGAGTAGGCGGCATCAGAGAGGAGAATTGGTAGCAAAATATGTGGTTCAGTCATCTACATCCAAAGCCCATCATGTATTTCACAGCTACATATAGGATCATATAGAAATTCCAGATAAAACTAGAGTGCGGATATTTCCAACAGTGCTGCTTGTGCTCAGAAAGACAACGATAACGGCCGGCAACCGTTGCTTGGCGCTCTTGATCCCGTGCTTCAAACGTGGTGGTGGCTCGGGAATCATAACAGAAACCAAATGACCGGTGTAATTACACCTCATCCACAGCAATAGTCAGTGGTGGACCCAAGGGAGGAGGAGGGGGCGATGGGGCAATCCCTGGGGCCGGCCGGCCCACGGCAGAGTCAAGGGAATTTGCACGGGCTTGAAGGCTATGCGACTCGATACGAACAGTACGAAAAGGTGTGCGGGCTCCTATAATTGTAACTGGACGAATAATTTAATAACCCTACCCGAGATAACCCAGATTTCCGAATTGTGCGAGGACCGCGGTAGTGCGGGTTCGACCCGTAGCCACCCAAGGCTCCGTAAAATATAGGATGACCCATTGACCCAACTTCCCTGATGTTGTGCAAGCCCCGATGTTTTTATGGGTCCAAGATGGTGCAGGCCCCCGGAGTTGGGCAGTCAGGCTTCGGGGCTATGCAGATCCTAAAAAAAACTCTCACGGTCTCCTGAATTGCAAGCAATGCTTGCAAATTCAAGTACTACAGACTCCAGAATTGTGCAGGTCCGGAGATAGCATGAGCCCTTGTCAAAATTTTAGTCGCTCCTGGAGGTGTGCAGATCTGCTCTGCCGTTGTGTCCACCCCCTCCCCTCCCTCCAAGATGCATTAGCCCCACCCAAACTTGCACGGGACCTTTAAACTGTGTGAGTTAACCCTGAAGTTAAACACGCCCCTACACTGCGTCGGTCCTGAGATAGAACTGACCCTGACGGAGGTGGTGCACATCCCTGTGGAAGCCCAGCCCAGGGTTAGACAGGCCCACACAACATGATAGGGGCCCCGCTGAAACTTGCTCCCCCTTTTAATTGGGACGGAAGTACTAAGCTCTAAGGTTATACAGGCCCCAAGAATTGTGCTGGCATTGAGAGGACACCGGCCACATCTAAAGCTTTCTGGGCCCCTGGGGTCGTGCAGAAGGGTCTCCAAAGCTCCAATGTTTTGGGGACCCCAGTGTGGTGCGAGGGACAAACCTGCAAGGCTTTGCGGATCCGTGGAGTCGACGAATCCTTAACGCGGTATGGGCCCCAGCCAAAGCCCCCTCTGAGTTGTATGAAGTGATTTAAATCCCCACGAGGTGGTATAGACCCCGTCTAAAGCATTGCTGGTCTCCAGAACTGTGCGGGCCCACCAGGTGGCACGGGCCCCTTCTGATGTTTCCATAGTTGTGCCGGCCCTATGCAGGGTTGCACACGCCTTTTATATGATACAGGGCCCCATTTGAAGCTGTGCAGATTACTGGATTTGAACGGTCCCGCACCAGGGTTGCAGGGAACCTTTTCTAATTTAGGGTCATCGTCATATTTCATTCATGTTAGCGACAAAACTTACAACTGGATTACCTATTCAGAAAGTGAGTGACTGAAGGCGAGAGGAATGCGTTCTCCAGTTCTCCACTCTCCAAAGGACCAGGAGCGTCTCCCCGTCTGCTTGCACTAATCCGGGTCTTTACAGCCCGTTCTGCAGTCAGCTGGGTTCATCACTGAGATGTGCAGACTCCCGATAGGGTGTACGCTCCACAATAAATTGCGTAAACTCCAAGTTTCGAGTTTCGTGTTAGGGTCAGACTGAAGTATTTCTAAACTAGCAGAAAGATCAATGACTCATTTGTTTGCCACACTAAGTATGCTGATGGATTTTTGTCTTCGGGCAAGTATATTCAACTTAAAGGCTACCATCTGTCGTTTAATAGTCTTCTTCTCTATCCATTCAGAGAAATATCTTAATCTTCTCCGTAAGCCCACACATTTTGCGTGGTCAAATTGTTATAGATATTGCAATTTTCCGTGGCGACTATAATGTTCCGTTGGAAGTCGCGTTTGGTGACCGAAACCGATAGTTTCTGAGTTGAGGGAGCAGGCAAGACACAGAAAATTTACTGTGACAATATTTCCACATATCAGCAGACTTATTCCTCCGGAAACGGACCTAGCAGATAAGGCTGAGTCAAGACATTTGCCTTCGTCGCATTTGTTGTTGGACTACCGTGGTGAGGCTTCCTGACGCAAACATCTGTAGTAAACTTTTTGCCCGGAAAATATCCGAAACGAATAATTGACTATCATTTTTTTCTATATTGTTTGCTGCCATGGTCCAACCGCTTTCCGGTCGTGTTGATGGCGATGCCGTCTTACTCGCGGCCTATCCAGTTCCATAACTCTCCGCTTAAGGCGCAGGCCAGCGTATAAAATTGCGTTTACTGACCTCATCCAGTTTAAAGTTTTTTTCTGTGAAACTTTTGAATACATTAGTCACAGCCGTAGCCAGCAAATATATCCTGAAGTCTCCAAGAGCGGGAAATTACTGGGTTAAAAGGTGGACGACTTCTCGGCCTTCTTGGGCATTCACCCTCTCCTCTCATGAAGGTGGGTGAGACACCGAGAAAAAGAAAGTAGCTGGACCTTCAGGTATCTGGCTCTAGCGTATCTCATTTGTGCTTATTACGTCATAGCAGAATCGGAATTATGGTAAACTTATTGCCGGAACCCAGTTATTTGTAATGCTAGCATTTGGCCCCTGTTGACGCAGCTTTTTGTATAACTTTGTTTTAACGAAAACATATATATTGCGCGGCCAAGTCCCCAAAGCTATGTCAGACCCCTCGGGGAAGCCGGACTCCTCGGCCGGCGTTCGTCCCTCTTGAACATTTTCTGGATCCGCCCCTGACGGCAGCCCCTGACATTAATCAGGGGTTGAACAGAGGGCACGATGGAAACACTACGCACGTGTCTCATGAGGCCGCTACACTGGCAGCTGTGGGCCAATCACGGGTACGCGGAGAGTGAAACCGCAACAGGAACACATCACCGTCGACAGCTCCATCAGCATTGTTATAACTATACTAGAAACAGAGCAGTCGCATGACATCGTCAGCACACAGCTGTTTGGCGTGGTGCGTGTAACACCAGAGCCGCAGCACGTGCGCCAATGAAAGGCCGAAGCTGCGGGCGCGCTACCAGCACGTGACGCGGCACACTCGGGGGCGCGGCCTCCTTCATTAGCTGCACCGAGACGGACGCAGACGCCCGGCCAACAGGTGTTTCCTGGTGAAAAATTACACCTCGTCACCTCAATCACAATACTCCCATCAATTACCCAAAACCTCCGGAGGAGGCCGATGGAAATGAGCGCCCGGGGCCAGATATCCAATCTGGAACAGCCGCTGCCGTAATGTGGTAGCAGCGAGGAGGAGGCGAGAGTGGCGCTCCCCGTCGCGCCGGCCGCCGCCGCCGTAATTAAAACTGGCAGCCCCGCAGCCGGCAGCCCCGCGGCCGGCAGCCAGCGCTGGCGAGCTTCGCAGCCCGCGACACCAGCCACTGCGGCTCTCCGCAGCTCCGAGCTGCCGCAGCACCAGCCCGTGACACCAGTCACTGCGGCTCTCGCAGCCCCCCCGCGACCCAGCCACTGCGGCTCTCCGCAGCTCCGAGCTGCCGCAGCTCCAGCCCGTGACACCAGCCACTGCGGCTCTCCGCAGCTCCGAGCTGCGCAGCTGCAGCCCGTGACACCAGCCACTGCGGCTCTCCGCAGCTCCGAGCTGCCGCAGCACCAGCCCGTGACACCAGCCACTGCGGCCCACACCAGCCACTGCGGCTCTCCGCAGCTCCGAGCTGCCGCAGCACCAGCCACTGTACCTATCCGCAGCCCGCAGTCATGTCTCTCCACAGTCCATAACACCAGTCACTGAGCCTCTCCACAGCCCAAAGCCCGGCTACAGGAGCCGTCGCCCTTCGCAGCCCCCCAGCCTGCAGCGGCCACTCCTCTGCTCTTAAAGGGAATGTGGCACCTTTATAACGTGATTTTAACCGAAATAGCCAAGGTATAAGGCATGCCGAAAAACCCGGTACTCAATATATCATTTGTCTTGAAACTCAAAATTTCCGCAGAGAAAAGCTATAAACCTACCTGAAATGTACCCCTCATGTGCCTCAAACCGCAGGCCACAGTTGTCAGGCTACTGGTATGACAGCATATACTGACGTCACGGTATCAGCCCATCGAAGCCCTTGAAGCCTATGGAATATGGTAGTGGTTGTCAGATCATGACATCATCCACAGGCAGATAATTATTTTTCCCTAGAGGCGCATTTTAGAAATCAAAATATTGAGCTTATTGTACATTTTTTTCAGAGAAATCATGGACGATTCCACGATTTTCGGCTAAAAGTACCCCTAATTACACTAAATCCTAGGATTCGACCAAGGTGACAAATTTCCTTTAAAGGGAATGTGGCACCTTGGTCGAATCCAGGAATTTAGTGTTCTTGGGGTATTTTTAGCCGAAAATCATGAAAACCTCCATGATTTCTCTGAAAAATGTACAATGAGCTCAATAGGCTTCAAGGGCTTCAATTGGCTGATTACTCATCGTGACGTCAGCGATGTCGTCACACCAACGGCTGACAACTGTAGCCGCCTGGCTGGGATACAAGTGGGGTGCATTTCGGATAGGTTTTTAGCTTTTCTCTACGGAAATTTTGAGCTTTGAGACAAATGATATATTGAGTACCGGGCTTTCTGGCATGCTTTACAACTTGGCTATCTCAGTTAAACCACGTTATAAAGGTTCCACATTCCCGTTAACGGGACCCTATCGTGCCTCTCCACAGCCCACAGTAGATCATAGTAAGTATTTGCAGGGTATAGTCCACGGACCACGAGACCCGATGAAGTGACCAAAGCATCCAATCCCAACTTCACCCTCGCCCCAATGGGGGGGATGTTTGAACACCCCCTCGGGGTTTTCCGGCGGCTCAAAGCGCCACCGTATTTGGCACACTTTATCCTTGATCAATTCCGTAGCTTTTCCCAAAATTGTACGGCTGGGTCATCTCAGGTCAGGTCACCAGTGCAGGTCAACTGACCTCACCTCCAAAAATTTTAAGGCGGCTTAAGTAATAAAAGGGTGAATCTATCAAATTGAAACTTATACCACATAATGGGCTGAATAATGCAGCATATATTCCGGGATTTTTCCTTTAGATGACCCAGGGTCAGGCACGGGTCATCACCTCTCCATTGGAAATGTATGGAGAAAACGGAAATTGAACGAGAAGTGCTCTCTTTCTGTCGATACTGATTGGAAAACCTTCGTATAGAAACCAGCTTTGGAATACCTTCGCACAGGCAAGCTTTCAGCAGGGGAGAAATCATCTATTTTTACAGAGGGGGACGGAATCCCACCTGCCGATGACCGATGGGGGGGGCGGGGAGAGACAGGTAAACTCCGAACTTACCAACTCACTGTCTTATAAACACCGCTGATGTCGCTCACCATCACTTAAATTGGGAACATGTATGTAGGTCTGCCGTGGTAAGTAAGAAAAGAGCCTCAAAACATTGGTCAAGTCTTAAAATTTTAGAAGACACCCCGGAGCAAAACATTCGGGGATGTGCCACGCTCCTCCACCTACCTCTGAAGCCCATGGCTTTCAGGTTAATTTCCGCATATACATATATGCGTTTTCCATCAATCTCCTATACATAAAACCTATTACCGAATAGTCGTACTTAAACCCGAGAATTCGATACAGCTATCCCCCCCCGATCCAGCATGGAACTCACGGCACCCACGGCTGTACACGGGTGCCGGGCCGGCGGCTGACGTCCTGTGGCCGTCGGCCGCGCTCCTAACTACAGGTGTGGCGTCTGAGAACCGCCACCGGACGCTCGGATGACGGCCATCTAAATTCATACAGGCCTGTTAGCCGCCGCGGACGGGCCACAGCGCGGCGGCTTAACTGCACCGTCAGACTCCTAAACCAGGGGGTGATCAACTGGCCCGGAATTACCGTAATTCTATATTATTCGCCAGAAGGCGGCAATCGTCGGCTAGATTTACTGCTGGGGCTATGAATTGTTGCATGCCCACACCACATTCGCAATGCGGTGTTAACTCTCGCCGCTAGACACGACGGTGGATTACAGAATGCCAGGGCGGGGAGGGCTTAAATGATGTCGGAAAAAGCACGCAGTCAGGTGGCACTCTCATCTATATTTACTTGCACACCAGTCTCAGAAATGCCACAGAAATGAGAGTGATATTAAAACACAATTAAACTAGAAAACGATGAAAACAACAGCGGGAGAAAACGGGAGACATTTTACACAGCATTCAACGTGTAGAGGCCGACAGGTTTTCCCATTCAAGTATTTGAACGACACCAATGCGATTTTTGACGAGGGTTTCAACGCTAGACCTTGCAGAGGAGTTTGGATTCCTCATCAAACATATCATTGAAATTAGAAATTCCAGGAACTCTTCACGAATTGCATTATCCAAAGAAAATAAAAGGAAAATGCTAAGGACTTAGTGGGTTCTATGAAGGGTTTGCATCATACACTTCACAAATGTAAATGGCTGGATTCATGGTCATGCCAAGTCTTACAGACCATGGATAAGTCACGTAACGAGTTTAAGGACCTCTATTCGTGCAGAGAACATGATGCCTCCGTGAGGTGCTGGGAGAACGGAGAAGCCAGGAGGAGCGGAGCCGGCCAGATGCCGGGGGGCGGAACCTTGGTTAAAGCGTGGAGACTGCCGTCACTGCCAGCCCGCCTGATTAATGGGTATCGTCACGTCGCGTTAGCCGCGCCGGAATTAATTGTACCTCTGACGGCGCTGCCCACGCCGGCGTCAAATGCCTTCCGTAATCACGGTGGCGCCCAGGGAACGCTACTCGGGACTGGCCAGAACGGTCCTGCTCGCGGAATTTAGATTCGATTGTTAATTGGACGCTGGATCAAAACTGCGCTATTGCGGAGGCTACGCCAGTTTGGATGAGAGGCCTTGTCAGCTCAAACACCTCAAACTAAATATGACAATGCTAGAGGCACTGTACCGATAAAAAAACAAACGATTTAAAAGAAGCCCGACTTCATAATGAATCACAAGTTTAACAAAATATCATGTAATGTTTAGGTCACGCTGTATTGTAGCGATGTTCATTTCGGAAGGTGTTGTATACCGCGCAATTCCACTTGGAAGCCCGCCATTCTCGAGCACTATCACCACAGCGTTCCAGTCTTCTACAGCAGCCATGCCCGGGGCGGCGGGTCGGTGAGGTCACCCCACGCCCGGTCCTGCTCGGGGTCACGGCTTTCGCACCGTCACCTTGGCTGTCACGGAGCCGGCAGCGGGATCGATGGGTGAGAGGCGCGGCGGCAGTCTGACCAGCTGGGGGGTGGTGCTGATGGCCGCTCTTCATGTCGAGTCACCCGCAGCTGAGCAGCCGCTCCAGCTTCCCACAGCCGGCTGAAATGGGGCTACATCCCGGGAGAACGATCCCCGAAGTAGATGTACTGGTCATCTCAAGCGGATGAAATTCCAAGTTCTGACGTTATTACGGTTGCATGAATAGGCACTGGCTTACTCTTCCCCTCGGGTGAGTGCAGCATCTCTACGTGTTTGTTGACATAGTTTGTTAGTTGACATAGTTAGTTAGCTGTTGGTTAGTAGTTGACATAGTTGACATAGTTAGCACCTGAAGTTGAGTTAAAGCAGTTACAAGGCTCAATTGAATCCATAGATAGGTTGTTAATTGGCATGTCTCTTCGAATCCTAGGCACAGAATTGAGCAAAACTCACTGTGATTACATATTCAGACACAGCTCTTCTTCAAAATCACCATAAGTGAGCACTTGGGCTTCGCCACTGGCACTATGACCGATAATTTGTGTATTCATCTATTGTCTAATGACGATTCTGATGAAAAGCTGTGTTCGAGTATACAATCACAGATTTTGCTTAATTTTGTATCAATGATTCGAGGAGACAGACCAATTAACAACCTATCAACTTATAATCATACTCCTCGACTCAGCACTGAGAAATCTATCGACACAATCGAATGAACGACTTCGCCAGGATTCGACTCCGCCGGACGGGTTATCATGGACTCATGATAACCCGAAAGATAAAATTTGCCAAGTTCATGTTTTCAATCAGTATTCATGCCTCCCGCCGCACACGCCAGCAGGCCTGTTGGGTACACTCCACGCCCCCTGCCCCCGCTGGGCTCCTCGCCCCACGCCCCACGGTACGGCCGCGGCACGAACCGATATTTATGAAGCCATTCGGGACGGCAGATAACTCCATCTCGAGGGTCGAATGCGTGTGGTCGGCCCTAATCTGACAGCGGTATTTAGCACAGACAACCGCGCCGGATTCCTCCACTGCAGGCCCGCGATCGTATTTCACGCCACGGATAACATTAGAATACACGGCGGTGTAGAAGATTAGAACACACGGTGGTGTATGATGCAAAAAACGGCAAAAGGCGGGCAACGACTGTGGGCCGGGGGCACTTATACAAAACAGACAGCGTCAGTTCATACGACCATATAATAAAATAAAAATAATCACATCAATGGAAACCAGCTTCCGATGAAAATAGCAAATATCGATCCGATGTTCCAAAGCAACGCTATTCATTACGTGGCGCGGGCGGGGGCGGGGGTGGGTGCTGGCTCGCTCGTTTGGCGTTTTAAGTTTTGTGTTCGTGTTTGGTTGGGGGTGGGGGCCGTCCTTTGCGCCTTTGATTTGGTTTAGTTGGTTATTGGCGGGCTGTTTTTTGCTGTTGTCGTGGTTTTTTGGGAATAAAATAAACATTGGAATATGGGAATTCCAATGTCAGCATTTACACATTTCCCTTGTATATTGTCACTATGTCATGCGGCAATGGGTAAAGCGGACATGTTCAAATTAGCAGTAACGCCACCAACCAAACATTGAGAGGCACGATCACTCTTCAACCTCTGGCTGTCACATCTAGAACCAAAAACTTATATACTTATTATTACCTTCTGAACACACGGTTCAATAGAAATGCCCTTTTTCGAATTTGGCTTGAATGAGGAAATTTTCAAATGAAAAATGGAGTGTCCGGCCCCTTCTGACCCCTGCTCGTGTCCTGACGCGCACGCAAATCAATGTTTATTTTTTGGCATCCTGGCATGGTTTTAGCTCATAACCGTCAAGATCATAATGGCCGGCATTATCTCGTTGTTATCCACCATTTCACTGCTCATGTATGTAATCGACGCCAGTTTTCCCCAACTGTTTCTGCACGGCAACATCTTTTTCATTCCAATCAAATTTCTATGACAGATTCAAACTTGCGGACAGAATTTCAGATTCAAAACGCCAATGTCATGACAATCACTTGAGCAGTTAAACTGCGAGCCATGAAAGTCTAGTGTAGGAGAGAAGGTGGTCAAACCATGTCCTAGTAAACGGGAGATATTCATTCCATATTATTTCCAAGACCTCACCTATCCATCCGCACGTGTCAAAATGCGTCAGTACGCAGCACTCCTCAGCCACAAACCCAGGTACTTTCCCACCAGTTCCGAGCATCGCTGCAACATCCCCGCACCTCCCACGTCGACAGCAGCAGCGCTGCACCGCTGTTCCTAGCTGCAGCAGCTTCCAGCCTGTGCTGATCCCGTCTCGGCGCAGCTTTCAGCTAATGCCGAGCCAGTCTCAGCGCTGCTTCTAGCCAGTGCTGAGCCGATCTCAGCGCAGCCTCCCATCAGCACTAAGCCAGTCTCAGCGCAGCCCCTCGTCGGCGCGGTACACACGGCGTCACCGTTTGATGTGTGCCGACGGCGGCGCGGCGCCTGCTTTGAAGTCGCTGGCTCGGAGAATCGCATCAGCCTACTGCCATGTAAAAACGGCGCGGTCTGTCGCCGTCGCCACAGCCGGCGGGATGTGTGCCGAGCGGCGGAGAGCCCAGGCGTGCCCACCCTCAGGTGTGGGCCGGACCCGCTGACAGCCAGCTCCCACAGCAGAGTACGACCCCAGGGAGAGAGCTGGGCCGGGGTCGGGCTCACAGGGACCGCGCCGCACGCCGGGACGCCGCCGGTCCAAACGTGGGATGAGAGGAGATGGCAGCTTCCCATAGCTATGAACGGAGCCGGAGCGGACGGCCGCGCCATCAAAAGCTGCGCCGCCGCAGCGCCGGAGCCCGCGGAAGCCCGGCTAATGGATGATCTACATGATTAGCAGGCGGGGCTCAATCGGAACGGGCCCAGAAAAAGCTGGGTTGAATGGCTGCCGTTGGCATGAAGATACCATGTGTTACAGCATGGATGGCAGCGGTAGATAGGTGAGAGCCGTTCGGGTGTCGCCACAGACCATGTGTGGATAATGGCTAAAGACCGAACAAAAATCCCTTCATACCACTATTTTTCAATGGTTCTTCATGTACGAAATAGCCTGACATTAACAAAACTACGGGGAAAATGTTATCCTCGCTTAACTCCTAAGCGACGGAACGTGAAAATAAATAGCACCAGGACAAACTCCACGAATTATCCACACTTCGAGGAGAAGTTTCCACATTGATCCCATATCGTCAAGCGAGAACGACTTTAGAAGTGACCTGGGGAAACATGCGAGTGTTGGAGAACTTGCTTGTGGGAAGTAGCCATTCAAGGTTCAACTGTAGGCGGATTCCTTGAGAAGGGTGTCATTTGACCCCGACCAGCTGTGTCAGGGTTGGTGATAACACATGACGTCACCGACTGGCCCGTCGTTAACACCCCAGGTGGGAGTCCTTCACCTAAAATGACCCTGTACCCTGTGTCAGATTCCTGGGTTTCCTCGTCACTAGCGAGTCTCGCTGAAATGTCTGCGTGGACAAATTCCATCTTCTATTACCTATTTTCCTTTCCATTTCTGTTTTCCCTTTGTCGCACTTAACAGGTCCGTAAATTAGCCCCGTAACCCTACCCGCATACCCAGCGTTGTAATTTATCTATTTGTTGCTGCACTTTCAGCTGCAAGCCAATTAGAGTTCCTGGTCAAATACGCCATACGGGCGGCATATGACCTACGTCGTTGTCAGTGCGCTCTAAAACTCAAATGAGGACTAGTCCAATATATTGCGAAACGTAAGAGCCAGAGAGCGTCAATAATCCCGGATACATGAGCAGTCTCAGAATGTACCATCCGGACGTCTGGTGCGTTATCAGTCCTTGTCAAGAAGGACTGTAGTCCGTTCCCTGAACAGAATACCTACTCATGTATCCCAGGTGAATATGTACCCGACTCGAGATCGGTCAGCTCAGGGGGCACCGGCCACCCCTTTTCTCCTACCCTGCAGACTGGCGGCACGTTGTTTGGTGTGGATCGCCCCCGGATCAGCAGCCAACCTGTTTGTCTCGGCACACCAGACTCTCCGGCACGGAAGACCCCGCCGTAATCGCACCGCATGCCGGCCATGTCGCTCGGTGGTTTATCCGCTCAGCCGTGGTTTGGGACAGTGTGGAAGAGAGGACACCGCAGCTGCAGCGCGCATTCACGCCGGCCAGGCGGGGACAGGGCACTCCGCAGGTCAACTGAGGATCATTGCTGAACCCCGCACCCTGGCAACAGTCCCCCAGCCCTCCATCTTTCCCCATTAAGGACCGGTATCATGTAAATACAAAACTTCGCCCTGTACATGGTTCGACAAGAGCTATTCCCTCATCTGCTGAAAGTCGCTATGGCTGCTTATCAAGGCTGAAAATATAAAACAAGAAGCAAGACTGGCTGAGGAAAAGCACAGAAGTGAGCTATCGGGTGGTGAAGTGTGGGTCAAACAACATGGTCGTCTCGTTACCTTATCTCAGTTGAGCATTAAAAAAACTCAACTGGAGATGGGACAGCTCGGGACAACAGAATCGGTCGGAGAGATCAGATTAAGCCGAGTTGTTGTCAGGCTTTTTGGATCCAAAATCCAGTTATGAAGCTCTCCCCCGAAACTTCGATGGGCAAAAATCTTCCAGAAAAGGTTAATAACGTGAGACCAAGTCCTGCGACAAATGGATCCTATCAATAATTTACAGTGAAACAAATATTTATTCAGCAATCTATTAAGATTGAAGCATACACAATAATAGTTGCATCCAATCACGGCATCTATTATTGGGTTTCAAACCTGTAAGTGACTATTAAATACATTAAATGAAAATACTTTCGATAGCTTCGGAGAACCGGACTAGCACACAAAGTATAAAAACTCCAATACCGATACTGTTCCAAATGCTGAGTTTTACCAAAAGAAAAAGCTACCGTCCAGCTCTCTAACATAAGAGATCAGTCCCGGCTCTGTCCTTCCCAGCAGTTGTGGTCGCGTGGAAGATGCGCGTATCAGACGAGCGGAATTCTGTTCACACAGTGGGCCGTGGGCCGTACCGGCCCTCGGCGGAGATCGTGGCGGACGGGCGCTAATGCCGCCACGGTGCGCAGTTTTAGCGCCCGACAGTCCGTTACCACACAGGTCCTGAGAGTGCATTAACTCAGCGTTAAGCAATTAGCGTCGGCGCCGGCTGTCTCTACGGCGGCGTACCAACTCCAGCACACGCAGCGCCGCGCGGCCAAACGCTACACTGCAGCCTCCCAGCTCCGCCGCCAGAGGCGCCACCGCCGACCGACGCCGGTTCGATTCTACCGCCAGCTGCGTGCGCTCGCAATCGGTACAGCTGCGCGACAAACTACGCTGGATTCCAGGCCCCGCCCGTCCAGTCACTCCCGAATGTAGCCACCAGCAGGTGAGAGAATAGCACGACAGCAATACCAGACTCAAGACATTCATCAGATGCATCACGGCTGGCAACTGAAACAGGGAGCGGCCAGTACCCTTGTGCTGACTCCGGAAATTACCTATACATATATTTACAATAAAACCACAACTTAAGCAGAGATTTGAACCCGGGTCAAAAAGAAGGCTCCGTGTATAGCGCTGGCGCTACTTACCATGGTGAACGTCAAACCAGGCGGAGACGCTAGTTCCGCCATTCTGCGGCCAATGCCAGCACTACGCCTACATCCCACCGACAACAAGCAGCCACAGCACACCAGAAACCGCGTATTTGGGCCGTATGGGCCAGTCAGGAGCGACACAAACTTGACTTCCCACCACCAGCGGTACAGGTCGACTGCAGGGACGTCCGCACGGCTGAAAAGCCATCGCCGCACCGCCTTTGTCCCCCCAATACCATTTCCTTTTTTCCCGTCTCATCTCCTATTATATTCCAAACACAAGACTATATCCGCCATTATGCTGTATTCAGCGCGGGACAATGCGAGCGCGGCGGCGTGGCGGCGGCGCGCCAATAGGCCGGCAGGGGCGCCCTCTGGCGCGGCACAGCCATTAATCGCGTCGCGGCGACGCGCCGACCCGCGCCCGACGCGGCGACGACCCGGGCAGAGGCACGTCGGCGGCGCGCGCGCCAACGCGCAGAGATGCACAAACGCTGGGTGGCACCAACACGTCCCGACCAAAACACCCGGGCAGAATTTTCATCTCCGAAAACGGTCGTAACGAACCGCAGCTCTAATAGGATTTAGAGCTTTTAAGGTGACTATACAGTTTGGGGCAGATTTCCGGCCGTTGCAATCTTGAGTCAAACATAGAAAGAACAATCGCTTGTCATTCTCCAGGTTGTCTGCAGTTAGGGACAAGTACTTACATCCAGAATTCACGGGATATTTGGGAGTGAGTTCTCCACGGTGTCGAATGTTTCTTCAAGTCATCGAATGTTGATTAGTTTCCGAACTAGGAATATTCCGGCTCTGAACCATTCCCTGCAGTCTCTCGGAAAGCAGCAGTATAGCTCCCAGCTCAGTCGTCGCTGGATTTGCCAGGTGTCGTTAAGCACGTCCAGCGGTGACGCAGCTGTCGATCGCAGCTACGCGCCCGGGGCGGTGGCACCGGGACTGAGGCTGAGGATGCTGCGGAGCGGGGTGGGACAAACTCACCAGGCAGAGTCGGAGCGGGGTGGGACACACTCAGCAGTCAGTCGGAGCGGGGTGGGACACACTCACCAGTCAGTCGGAGCGGGGTGGGACAAACTCACCAGGCAGAGTCGGAGCGGGGTGGGACACACTCACCAGTCAGTCGGAGCGGGGTGGGACAAACTCACCAGGCAGAGTCGGAGCGGGGTGGGACACACTCACAAGGCAGAGTCGGAGCGGGGTGGGACACACTCACCAGTCAGTCGGAGCGGGGTGGGACAAACTCACCAGGCAGAGTCGGAGCGGGGTGGGACAAACTCAACAGGCAGAGTCGGAGCGGGGTGGGACAAACTCACCAGGCAGAGTCGGAGCGGGGTGGGACAAACTCAACAGGCAGAGTCGGAGCGCTCGCAGTGGCACCGCCAACAATTACAGGCCATCCACGTTCCCCCACTGGTACGACCGCCGACAGAAAACCCCACAGCGCGAAAAACCATCAAACAATGAGCCAAAACAACTCATAGCACTAGAATGAGTACTAAATGAGTAACAATGAGTACTAAACAACTCGTACCGTAGTGGTCAAGAAAAACTTTAGCACTAGCATGGAACGTCGGTCAAGACAAACTCAATCGAAGAGTGTAGTGGATAAACTCAGCACTATCGTGGAGTCCCGGCCAGGACAGAAGGCCAGACCTTTTATTGTTTTACCTTTCTTGTTAGGCTTACTCTGGCTACCGGTAAGCTTCAGCCGGAGTAAATCTAATGAGGGCAAGGGCGTGTATTTATGTCCAGGATACAATAGAATCTGGAGTTCCAGAAATGTAATGGAATAGAACTAACCTCAATGACCAATTGTTCAGGCCTCCTTTATTCACAAACCACGTCCATGACACTTTATTCATTCTCCTTCGATGCTTGTAAGACGGTCAATACATCAAAATCTGGTCAAGAACACGGCATGCAAATGCAATGAAATCATGACTATTTGCACCAATGTTATCTGACTCAGAGTATGTACGCTAATTTACAGATCACCGTTGCAGAACAAAACAAATTCAGAACCCCTTCATCCGTCCTCCCCAGCAGGGCTGTTGACACCACACTTGCTTTCCCTCATAAAGAGGCAGCGGTCACACATTTTGAGCTACCGGGATGTGTATCCAGCTTCTTACATACGGCTCTGGCTTTCCGGTCCCGTTTCTGATATAGCAGGCGCATCACAGAACTACTTTGCCTTCTGGAAAGCCCGAAAACAAGACAACCGCTATCGTTGCCTTTGGCTTTTTCTGGTACAGGCCTCCCCCAGCCTAAAAATTTTGATTACGCGCGACAAATATTACCCAATCAGAATTGAAAAGCTTATTTGTTTTTATAAGGTGTTCTGGGCAAGGCGCCTTTGCCCGCCTCCAAAGTGTGCTGTTTTAGAAAGCAGCCTTCAGATATCAATAGTCCCAAGAATACTACAAAACTAGGCGCCACTTTCTCCGATTACTCATATTATCACAGCATGCAGCAGAATTAGAGTTTAGCCTCCCCAAAAATCAAATGCTGAAATCTGGAAACAATCAAAGATCTGCATCAGTCTCAAAATCCTAACCGTGTATATGTTTCCAAAGCACCCCTGCACTGAGTCCCGCGGCCCGGGCGCAGACTGACGGTGCTCCACATTCTCAGGTTGCAGTCGGGACGCGATACCCAGGTCTCTCAGTGGCGCTCACGCCGCGACGGAGCCGCCACCGCACCTATTTGTACCCTGTCACGCTGGGCGCAATTAAAACCACCATTAGAGGCAGCGGCGGGTAATGAGTCTCCCTGGTAGCGCCCTGCAGCCCCCGCGGGCGCGGCCAGGCGCCCTTATTCCGACGGGGTCAGCTGCTTCCATCACAGCCGTGAAGCTGCTCTGCCCGGTAGGCAGCTAATGACCGAGTCAGTCAGGCCATGTTGAAAATTGGCTTTGATGAAGCTGGCATGCCACGAAGGCGAAACTGTCCGCTACAAAATGACTTTTTACACCAAATGTCAAGTCACCCAAGTTCATTACAAAAGTGATTAGTAATGCCTAACAGGGCATTTGCAGCCGCGTTTGACTTATGGGTCACGCACACACGAATTTCCTTCTGGTCCGGTACCGGTACCGCTGCTGGTACGGAGCCGCAGGCCAGTGCAGTGGCAGCACCACCCCCTGTGATAGGTTTCACGCCCCGTTATCAAAGCACGCGCATGTGGCTCCAGACCACCAATCGCACGTGCCGAGGCTGCAGTATATGAATCATGGCGGCCATATGTTTGGAAATACCGTCTTGAAAAAAAAATAAGCAGTGAAACATGCCGTCTGATGAAACGGCATAAACACTGCTGATGCATTTTCACTTCATTCTGTTTCGCCCCATTTCGGTTGTGCCACACAGTAGAGATGGAGGAGGGTGACTTATTCTCTTCTCGTGTGAGGACATTCTGAAATACACTGAACCTGAACTTGTGCCTACCTGAAAGGAAATTCCTTGACGAAGCAGTAGGCCATGTGGGTGGAGACGGCGAACAGCTCCATCATAGTGCCATGGATGCTGATGCCCTCTGCACTCTTGTTGGAGATGATCTTCGCCACTTGCGGCACCTTCACTACAACACCAAACAGAGTCGGTCAGAGTGGTGTGCTTACCTACATTGTTTGAGGGACACACCGGAAAGCCGGGCGGAACATTTTCGTGGCAACATCATTCAATGAAGAGGGAACAACTTACTTTCAACATTTAAGAGCCTTCATATCGCGCGAAGTCATTCTTCACACATGCGAAAATATGAAAAAATTGCAAGTTACTGCGTTCAAAGAGACTTAGAAAATACTATATGATAACATTCTGAGTTGTCTTTTTAGACTGATCCGATTCTTAACGATGCAGAATTCTGAAACACCTATTCAAGCTTAAAGATGCTATGAATAATAACAACAACACAAAGAGCGTTGACTGAATCAATTCTCCACACCGTGGATCCGAAAGAATCCCAAGCACCCATTATCGTCGGATTTGGGCCGATAAAAAACATGCTACAAAGTCTACCTCCCGGAGAGAAAATACCACAACACCATACATCGCCATCAAACACAGCGGGTTTGCCCTGGGTTGCCGGGTTGTCAGCGCTGCAGCGACGTTTGCTCCAATCGCTCACCTAGTGAAGAGCCAGCAACGATCCCGAAACCGAGTCCTTTGCTGAGGGTTGACTTGAGACAGTCCACTGAAACGCCACGAAGGCCAAGAGGTTACGGCACGGTTGTACCGGCGAGTGGGTCATACTGCCACAAACGGCGTAAGCGTTGTTAGGGGAGGCTTCCTGATCGGCCAGCGGTTTAACCGCGCGTAAGCAGGAGCATTTGAAACAATTTATATAGCGAAGAGAAAAATAGGACACATAATAACAACAAAGAGAATCACTTGTACAGCTATTGACTCATACATTGAGAGTCGGCAGGAACAAGATCCCTTGTTATCGCGTAAAGTTAAGCTGACGGACGATCCACCTCCCACTGACAGAAGGAACTGAGTGATACCTTTTAACGAACAGTCCAAGAAGGCGCAACAGGGCGGAAATATCTCACCATCTCCGAAGTTTAGCTTGTGGAAGAACTCGTCATAACATTTGGGCGTTGTTACCAATAGAGCCAGCGATTCAAAAATCTGTTGTGCTTGCTCCATCTTGCTAGAAATGTTTCTGAAAAAATCCAGCAGTTTAAATAAATAACCATGAAATTAAACGTTCAGCATTAACCTAACAATAAAATACTCCCAAAAGCCCTACCATGAAGCAATAAAATATGATAAGTCAGCCGTTAAAGGGAGATACGCGAAAAATTTTTATTGGCTATATCAAAAGGTTACAAAAAGTTGTTTCAGAAGTCCTATTCTCATTTTTGCGAATTCGGCCTGCAAATGCCTTAACATTGCTCTCAAAATCAACATTTCTAGACGACTTTACCGGTACACCTCATATCGATGTTTATGACGTCCACATGGCTAAGGCTATCAATTTCTCTACGAATTAGGCCATATCTATCCTAAACAGTGATGTAGAACTTTGGGCTACTCCAGAAAAATTTACTTTAGAAAAACAACATTCCAAAACTCTTTTGAAACAGAAATATAGGGCTTAAAAGAAATCACAATTAACCAATCAGAAGCCTAGGAATTCTCAAACCGGGGTCACGTGACCTATCTAACGCAAAAGTTTTGTCATCCTGGGGCGGAAGCAGAAAATGGCTCAAGACCCGAGGTACGAAACCGCTGAAGACTTGAGTAATTATGTTTTTTTCCGTTTTTAGGGCAAACTTATTCATTTTGGAGTTTTTAAAAGCTTTTGAAAATTAATTCAAATACAAATACAGGAGGGCAAACATTTGTATGATTAAAAAACATTATTTTTCAACTTTAAATAGTTTTCGAAAAGTAAGTGATGGGTATGGGCATGGGCAAGTGATGGGCATTTTATCGAAACTGTTAACCTATTTCGATAATAAGTGATTGGCCTCCCAAAATTTTGCCGAAGATACAAAAATAATTGATAGTTTCGTTATCAGGATTTTTCAAATAGCAAGAAACCACAATAATAATTTTTTCGCGTATCTCCCTTTAAAGGGAATGTGGCACCTTCATAACGTGAATTTAACTGAGATAGCCAAGTTGTAAAGCAAGTCAGAAAACCCGGTACTCCATATATCATTTGTCTTGGAACTCGATATTTCCGTAGAGAAAAGCTAAAACACCCCCCCTCATCAGCCCCCCACCGGGCGGCAATTGTTGTGAGCTGCTGGTGTGACGACATATGCTGACATCACGATGAGCATCAGCCAATCGAAGCCCTTGAAGCTTTTCAAGTATGGTAGTGGTTGCCAGATCGTGAAATCATCCACAGGCTGATATTTATTTGTTTTTTTTCTAGAGGAGCATTTTAAAAATAAAAATATTGAGCTTATTGTACATTTTTTTAGAGAAATCATGAGTGGTTTCATTATTTTCGGCCAAAATTACGCTTAATTGCACTAAATTCCAGGATTCGACCAAGGTGCCACATTCCCTTTAACGGAACATAAAGAACACATTTACTTAGATGAGCACCTAAAGCTTCTTCTGCGGCTGGTCAATACCAACACAGGCCAGATTGACGGGTGTTGAAGAAAGACATATGTCCAAGCCCAACGCAGATGAACATTCCCCCATGCACTGCCCCCGATGGGGCAAAACGTGATCGAAAGCAAGGGACAACCAACCATGCATTCAGATCATCCATATGCTCACACGCTGGCACAGGGGCAAACCCTTCGGGATTCGGCACAACCGGCACAAACCCAGATGTAAAGAGACAGCCTATACAGGTGCAGGTTTGTAAGGCGAGTGGTTCTGGCTTTGGAGGGTGAAAGGCGCAGCGCATGAAGGCAGATGACACCAACACCTGCCATTGGGATCAGATAAAGCGACAATTAGATTGGGACGCTACCACAGGGAAGGCTGCAGTCGGTTTCCAGCGCGTGTGCAGACAAGCTTTCGAAAAAGAAGCAGCACGATAACTGCTTGGTAAGCACCAGGGGGCAGCCAGGCTCGGAATCGACAGTGGCGCCGCCACAGATGCCGGGCGGATGGAGCCACGGAGTCTCACAGATGGCCGTCTCGCAACAGCAGAGGTCGTCCGCCATGCCTGGCGGCGGGTGGTCACGGGATCTGCTGAGGGCGGCCCGTATGACGGCACGGCGCCTGGAGGATACAATCAAGGGAACGCTGCTGCTGACAATTCTTCTTTCCTGGTGAGGATCAGAGTGCGAATGGAACACTGTCGGAACGGTGAGCAAAAGCACTCCAGCACCTCGAAGACTCTTCGAAACGCGTCCAACTGTTTGAACCATGTCAACTGCTCTCATCCTGTGTTTGACTGTTGTGTACTTGAGCACAACTTGATCGCGTCGTGCCCGCATATTGTCTTTTAAAGCAACGTTTCGGTTGATGTCCTGGCGACAACTGCACAGCTTCATACGCACGGCCATGGGCAGAGCAGGGTGTGAAGCGGCTCGTGCGCCGCAGTACAAGAACTTTATTGGGGGTTACCGGTGTTTGCTGAGAGAAGTCCTGTCTCTGTTGGCAATCTGAATATTACTTTAGTTCTCAAGTAGGATGACTGATGACCTGCTGCACCATGCACACTGGAAGGAGTTAGTGCTAATAGACATTGTGAGAATACAACAGTTTAGGGGCAAATGTTCCATAACGCAAAGGATAGTGCGGACGGTCGGACATAGCGTTATCAAACTTTACACATGGGCTTCACAAAGTGCTACATAGGAGAGGGGACCAGTCTGCACAAGGTGGCAGGCAATTCAGCGAGGAGCTTCGGGCAGCCCAAATCCTGCCCCGACTGGAGCAGAAATTCGGTTGCTAGGACAGACTTCATTCGACTGTGGCAGAATATTTAATTTCATACACATTATTTCCTGTATTTTAAGGGTTATATTTGCCATACTCTTTCTGTGCCCTCCGTTCCTCGAATCCGGACGTGCTGGTCTGATCTGCTGCCATTGGCGGTAAAGGTGTCTGTGAATCATTCACAACAAGCAGGACGCCCTCCATTTATCAGGACTATCTTTTGTGGAATGAACGACCTAACGAAACCTCTAGTTGTAGAGGGAGCAAAGCTGCGCCTTCATCAACTAAACACCAAGCTTTCAAGCCTTGGATGTTCGGATGTTGGCGGCGATGGCGGTGCGCCGGCCTGTGACCGTGTGTCGCCTCACGACAGTGGGCGGCTCACAGCGGGTGGCTCTGCAGGCTTCTGGATTTCCGCAGTTCTGTACCTGGCCCGCGCGATGGTGGCTTCCGGGCGGGTCTATGGGCTTCTGCCTCGGACCGACCGTCTGGAGGGATGCACCAGTGCTCGGATCCTCGCAGCCGTGTGAACGATGCGGGTGTGGCATCTGGGTGGGTGACAGCCCAACAGCTGCCGGAGTGTCTGGGACCTGCGGCGGCACTGTGTACCGGCCTGACGGGGGCTGGCGGGATCGTTAATGTGGCAGCATGGGTGGCATGTGTAAGGTTACCGTTCGTTGACAAGCTGTGGCAGGGTCTGACTGGTGTGCATGATGTTGGGTGTGGCCCGGTCTTCTTGCGCACAAGTTATAGAACAGATGCAATCAGGTTGTGCAAGTGTAGTTGGAAATT
The DNA here is from genome assembly GCA_034440635.1 of Lepas anatifera. NCBI lineage: Eukaryota > Metazoa > Arthropoda > Thecostraca > Lepadidae > Lepas > Lepas anatifera. Next base: position 1,614,977 of record JAOTON010000337.1, read on the forward strand.
GGGAGACCCCAAGCAAGAGTATGTGTCACTCATTTTTAACAATGACTTTAACTTTTTTTTAATTTCATGCAATTCTATTGCTAGAAAAGGTCCGCCACCCATTTAATCGGGTAGCCAGGCGTGCCCCCTCCGCGATCCCAACGACAACAGTACCCTTACGTTAACACCACCAGAACATAAAATATTACAAGTCGCGCACGCCCTGCTAGGAAAAAGAAAGTAACTTAGAGAAAGCATAATAAATATCAATACTATTAGTAAAAACTGCCAGTAGTAGCTCCCTGTAAATATACAGGGAGCAGGAATACAGGTCTATTTAGGTTAAATGCACAATAATTTAGCTCATTACCGGTTAGATTGTTAGTCTTTTTCCAAACGGGACTACCCTAAACTGGAGATTCGTGTTAGCCCCTCCGAGATTCTGGCGAAAAGATAGAGGCCTAGTAACATTCGCCAGAGAACTCGGAAGACAGTAAGCAAATTAAGGCAGACATGCAGGCATAGGCAAGCAAGCAAGCAAGCAAGCAGGCAAACTAGCAAGCAAGCGCAGCAGGGAGTCAGGACGCACGCACGCACGCACGCCCGCACACGCACACGCACACGTACACGCAACTTGCACGTGCTTGCATGTGCTTTAACCATCTGTGTAGTCTTAAAGTGAACTTCTAAATGTTGTGTGTCAGTAATTGTGGGTTTTCCCTGCATAATTTACTCCCACTGTGTGAGCTGCCCATAAATGACCACCAGCCTTCCCTGTGGGGTTCAGCCTCTAGAGTATATGACCTGACCTGGAATACAAGTGCATGGTTTCATAAATGTTCTTCTTTGTCACTTTGTTCATGTGTTACCTCAAACCTTGTGTTTCCCTGGGACTTATCAGCTTATTACTGTTTAAATAGCAGTTTTTAACAACTCATGAGCACAATCTGGGCCCTGATCGGCAACTAAGATTCTTAGCTAAGACTGTCTTAGCTAAGACAGAGCATGCACAGTACGTCTCACGCCACCCAGCTAGCCACCTAGCGGTAAGACTGGCGTTAGCTCGCACATGACATCACGAAAGTATGACGTCAGCACTAAGACTGTCTTACTTGTCAGCTAAGACAGAAAATAGTGACTGCGCGCAGACTGAAATATCGGCATATCTCGCGCACATGGGCGCACATGAGCAAGTTGCATTTTGCAGTGCGGCAATCTGGTGGGAGTGGTTCTCAGTCGTGGATAACAATGTAAGTACCTTTTACTCACCGTCTAAAGGTAGAAGAACACACAAACACTACAAGGGCGTGCCAGCTGCCCTCTAGTGCTAAGAATATGAACCAACAAATCGACTTGCCTGCCACCTGGTGCTAAGACTGGCGTTACATTGATGACGTCACTGTTCATGACGTCGATTGTGACACGTCTCAGCCTAAGAATATTCTTAGATGCCAATCAGGGCCCAGGACACAAGATTATTATTTGTGAGTCCTTTTATCTGCATGATTGTTTAGTGACTGATTAAATTATATTTGCATTTGCACTGCAGACAATATGTTAACCTGTGGTATAACAAATAAGACCTATCCTATCTGGATTTATCTTTTCCATTCAATATATATATATATATATATATTCAATACTTTTTTCAGCACTTTGTTTTATCATGCTCTCCTGTTTATTCTATGATGTATATTCACTCCAATCTTCTTAACGGCAAGCGGAAATGCAGAGGCAAATAATCTGATTATTTGGCTTGAGTACCCTTTATCTTCATTCCTTTCTTTACTCTAACTATGCAAGAAACATGCATCTAATGTTATGGCAGAACTGGAAACAGGGCATTCTGATCACTGGTCATGAGTCCTATCAGTCCTCACTAGAAATTATGTTCAAATTCGTAAATCTTATGGTCTAGGTTTTAGACCACCCACGTGCGATTAAAATCCAACGTGTGCTTAAGTTAAATTCAAGTTATTTTGTTCCTTGAATTATCAATTTCACCTTTCTTCCTTTCCTTCTTCCTCGCCGCCGGTATCGTTCTCCTTTTGTTTATTATTCGTCCTCCCTCTTTCTCTTCCTCAACCCACGTTGCTGCTGTTGCCGCCGTTGCCAAGGCGTGTTATTCTGCCGTGCCGAACGCATACTAGAGTGCCGCACGCATGCGTAGTAAGGTATCTTGTAGTCCATTATACCTTACTGCGCATGCGTATAGCACACTAGTATGCGTTCTGCCGGCAAAACAACACTGCTCAAGCTGCCGCCCTCCCTTCAGATTTACTTACGAACCCGGCGTACAAGTGTACCAAATGTACTTCGGGGGGCCTTACATGGCCAGCCGAAGATGCGAAATACTCACGTGACTTATTTTGGATTTTGTATTTGTATTTGCTGTATTTGGATTGCATAAAACTAGCTTAAGAAATAGCGCTTTAATTACAAAACTGGTTGATTTGGTTTGTGGGAATACTACTCGCATTCTCCAGCATTCCAGCCGTTTGTTGTTTTTGGATGTGTGGTGGTGGATGATTCTGGGAGCATAATAATATATAATAATCATATTTGCTCGCTCTTAATTACATCACCGCACATTTGGGTGGACTGTGAGCTGAATGTTTTCAATATTTTTCTTTGGTCAACACATATACTTGAACAATCTGTGAATTGTTTGGATAAGAGAAGCAACACGGGAATGTAATTAATGTTAATTGCCTGCTTTGATATTTGTAAAGACCTATACCGATATTTATACCTTGACAAGATGCAAAAGAAATAGTGACTTAAGCCACTTCAAGGAAATATTTGTTTTGCTGTTACCTGAAGTAGAAGGCTAGGATCAGGAGTGCAGCGTGCAGGTTGAGCTTTCAAGACTATGAGGCCGAGAACCTCATTCATTGATAAATTATTTGTGCATATGAAGGGAGGAACTGGTGGCAATGGACTTCCAAAGTTAAATGGTATTGGAGGAAAAGGTGGAGATGTTTGGGTTGCCGCAAAACAGGGTGAGTCTTTTTTTAGGTGTTATTACAACATTTCTGCTTATCTGTGTTTTCTCATAAGTGTTGTGCTATTCTTGTAGATCAATATATCAGTGTTGCATGAATGCTTTTTAGCATAAATAATAAATTAAAGGATTCAGCTCAATTCATTACCTGCCAGGTAATGCAGTTTATGGAATCTATGGAAATGTTAATGCTTTCTTGTGTTAACTGCTCTATGGTTTTTGAGGTAGAAGAGTCACTAAAATCATCAAAATATTTGTCTAAGATTTGTCTCTTAGATCTTCCCCACCCCTGCCAATCCCAAAAATCTGGGACTAATTGCCTCCTCCCCCAAACTCCAGCTCTGGAGCTGCCAGTAAGCATTTCATCAAAGTGAAATATGTCCCTAATGGGTGTCTTCTATCCTTTCCCCAAATCCAAGCTGACACATTTGAATGTCAGGGCAACTAGTTTGAATAATCCTATCAATAAAAATGGGGCCATTTAGCCAAACAAAAGATATCCCTCCACTTTCATTGAATAGGTCTTGACTGTCAGTTTAATTGTGCTTGTCAGTGGATATTTTCAGCACCTCCTCCAGGCTCCTCCCAAAATTATAAGAGAATGGTGAACTACCATTCTGTAGAATGGCAGGCTCCTGGACAAAGTTTTTCAGGTTGCTCAAATCCTGCCCCAATCAGGTCCTGAATTTGGTGGCTGGGGCAGATCTTTCTTTCCAATGGGCATGAAATTTTATATTTTATACTTTAGAAATATCACTAAAAATATTTATTTTCATAATCTTTTTCTTTTGGTGCCTCCATGTCTGCCTAGGTGTGACAGTTTCTGCCTTAACCTTTTTCCTTACTTGCCCCAAAGATCGGAAAAAGCTGCTCCAAACCATTGGTCTGCCCAGAGGCTGCCCCAATGAGTATCTATTGAAACTAGCCACCTTCTGTAGACTGGCTGAACTCTACTGCTCAGCAGAGCATGCTTCTCTTCTGGGAAAAGTTGTGGGAATCACTGGACCAGATCCAATGACACATCAGTGAATTAAAATCCTTTTCCAAATTGTTTTCCAGTTCAGTGGGATAATCATAATGATAAAGCATTCCCTTGCATCCTGGAAGCTTCCTGCCAGTGTGCCAACAATAAAAACTTAAGAATGTGTTTTCATTGCTGGTGAGGACGTGTGTGTCAGGAAGCAGACTCAATAAAAACAGCCCCCTACAGAGCAAACTTCTTTGATTTGCAAAACTGTGTTTACTTTTATTTATTTATTCATGATTATTACCAAAAAATATGCATCCACAACAAATGACCTTGGCCATTAACATGTCAATAACCCAACACTTCAACACATGCACCCACATGAACATATACAAACACCCAAAAGGGCTAAAAACACAAAAAACTAAAACCAGCCTGCCAAAAGCAAAGTTGAAAGAATATTTAGGACCTATTCCACTTTGAGCTTGAACCAAATTGGTGATGTCACATTCTCAGGTCCTTCATATACTTAAAAACGTGCGCTCTAAACATGCTTAAGCTATCATTAAACAATTCAAAGTTACTCATCGTCAAAAACTTACGCACATATTTGGGTATCTGGCACAGAAACCTGAGGCACTCGTGTCCTTACGGCTGCGTGACTCGGCGAGAAGTTGCAGGCTATGGGTCGATCGGGATGGAACATGAAGATGAGAACAGTTCAGCAAAATTGCATATGATATTTTCAGAGAAAAGATAGCCTTCAGAAAGAGAAAATGGTGTTGAAGTTGTCTTCCAGCGAGAGACTGGATTCCAAAATGTTCAAGAAGTAAATGGTAGGTTAAAGAGACGCAAGGCTGTATAGTTTAACAATTTAGCCGTATAACAAATGTGTGTTGCACCCGCTCGACCCATTCTTCATGGGATTTGGCCACACCAGCTCAGACTACATTGCCGCACTCCAAAATAGACTGCCTGTTCGCGTTGTATGTTGTGAGTAATGTTTGGTATTGGATTTTGATGACCACAGAATGGTTTGTAACGATCGAATTAAGTTATAATGACGTGTTATGCTAGAAATACGAAATGAAAATTCAATTTTGAGTCGATGATAATTCCTAAATCGCGAATTTCTTCTACAGTGAGTATTTTCGTCCAATGTGTACGTTTCAGGCCAAAGTCTGCGGAAGCTGAAGGCTACCAACCCGAGCGGGAGGTTTACCGCTGGTGTGGGCGGTCACAGCAGGAAGTTCAAAATCCAGGGCGAGGCCGGGAAAGATGTCATCGTCTTCGTCCCTCCCGGTGTGGAAGTGTGCACACAAGAAGGCAAGGTGCTGGGTAAGTCTGCTAATGGATTCTCAAGAGCTTTGTGTAGCTGAAACGTGGTATGGATTTTCAGGAGCTTATACGACGGAAAAATACAACGAAATTAGTTTAATACGAGTCCTACGGGATAATTTGGCTGGAAGAAAGGTACAAGTGCGCTATATTTGTTATTTTGATAGTGCCGATATGATATTGCTGCACTGGAGCTCTCTTCTCGGTCTATTAGTTCTGATTTGGATGGCAGTGACGCGATAATAAAAAGTATAGGAGGTACATTATCCAGAGAGCACCCTTCACCACCCTGTCCCTCATTGCTGTTCACCCAATGCTGCACACTGCTGTTGCGAATTCTGGGTTAGTTGAGACCTTCTCACAAATGGCAGTTGTATGTAGGGTGCCTGAGGTCAGCACACTCACCATCCGACCAGTGCCCAACGAAAATGGACGAAACGCCGACCACAAACCAGACAGGTTTTCACGGTTAACGGTGTTTCAACTGCTAACGTCAGTGTGTTTTGTGGATCAATTGCTGGGGACTGCCATCACTGGAGTATCCGCTGCAATTGACTGGGTCTGCACCTCTCCCATGTGCCACACTCAGGTGGTGCAGTGTAGTGCATTGCGTTCAGCCACTTCCCTCACGGTAGGTGCAGTGTATCGGCGGGCACGCGCCAGGCTTCAGCTCCTGATCGCGCTGACGCACTGCAGTGCTTGAGTGAGTGATTGTATCGACAGGCGACTGTAACGTGACCGGGGACCGGGTGCTGGCGGCGCGCGGTGGCGACGGCGGCGTCTCGCACACCGGCTACATCGGCCGCCCGGGACAGGCGCGCCAGCTCTACCTCACGCTGAAGCTGATCGCCGACGTCGGCCTGGTGGGCTTCCCAAACGCTGGGAAATCCACGCTGCTGCGGGCCATCTCCCGGGCCAGGCCCAAGGTCGCCAGCTACCCGTGTAAGGGGTGCCGCGAACCGGCTCCTGGTGCGGGTCGGACTTCCGTGCGGGCAGCGTGCGCCGCGGCTCACCCTAGACCAGTGGAGTGGGCTCATCAATAGGCTGCTTTCCCGCTAGGGTCTTTGGCGTGGCTCTCACCGATAGAGAGGGGGAGGGCGGTGTATTTCGTCACGCTGCCTCTCAGCTGTTTGAAAGGCTAAATAACAATTTCGGGTGACTTTTGAAAGCTCTTGACTAGTCGAAGGGATATTTTTGGAACCATTTTGGAAGGTCAGGTCAATGGTGAGGAACTACATGCCAATATCTTCTTACTGAGCGGCTTGTTCCTGAGCGGCGGCTATATTTTTGCTGGCTTCTTGCTCTTCACCCCGCCAGTCACCACCACGACCCGACCACACCCCGCCAGTCACCACCCCGACCCGACCCGACCACACCCCGCCAGTCACCACCCCGACCCTGACCCGACCACACCCCGCCAGTCACCACTCCGACCCGACCCGACCACACCCCGCCAGTCACCACTCCGGCCCGACCCGACCACACCCCGCCAGTCACCACCCCGACCCGACCCGACGGCAACCCGCCACTCGCCACTCCGACCCTGACCCGACCACACCCCGCCAGTCACCACCCCGACCCGACCCGACCACACCCCGCCAGTCACCACTCCTGCCCTGCTGACCTCCACCCCGCCAGTCACCACTCCCGCCCTGCTGATCTCCATCCCGCCAGTCACCACTCCCGCCCTGCTGACCTCCACCCTGCACTCCGCCAGTCACCACTCTCGGCTTGCTGACCTCCACCCCGCCAGTCACCACTCTCGGCTTGCTGACCTCCACCCTCCACCCCGCCAGTCACCACTCCCGCCCTGCTGACCTCCACCCTGCGCCCCGCCAGTCACCACTCCTGCCCTGCTGACCTCCACCCTGCACTCCGCCAGTCACCACTCTCGGCTTGCTGACCTCCACCCTGCACTCCGCCAGTCACCACTCCTACCCTGCTGACCTCCACCCTGCACTCCGCCAGTCACCACTCCTGCCCTGCTGACCTCCACCCTGCGCCCCGCCAGTCACCACTCCCGCCCTGCTGACCTCCACCCTGCGCCCCGCCAGTCACCACTCCCGCCCTGCTGACCTCCACCCTGCGCCCCGCCAGTCACCACTCCTGCCCTGCTGACCTCCACCCCTGCACTCCGCCAGTCACCACTCTCGGCTTGCTGACCTCCACCCTGCGCCCCGCCAGTCACCACCATGTCGCCGGAGCTGGGAATAGTGGAGTATCCAGACGAGCGGCGCATCTCCATCGCCGACTTGCCGGGTCTGATAGAGGGCGCCAGCCAAAACGTCGGCCTGGGACACAGCTTCCTCAGGTACGCCTCCTGCGCTCAGGACTCGCCTGCTCGGCTGGTGAAACATGGGCTTTGTTTAATGTGTGCTTTGTGCTTGTTCAGTGTGCTTTGTTTAACGTGGGCTTTGCCCAGTGACTGCGGCTTGCCTGAATACACCAGGACTCAATTCCATAAAAGGTGTAGAAAGGAGGCGTTACACACAGGTCCACTTTGACATGTGTTCAAAGTACCAGTTGACAGGAAAGTATACCAGAATTATTGGAATTGAATCGGAGTGGTAATTTCCGTATGCCATGCTGCTTTTCTACAACTTCTATGAAATTGGACTCAGACTGAAATTACCGCTTAACAAACACCGACCGGCAGTAAACATTGCCAGATAAGCGCCGTTTCCGCGCCCTTCACTCGGTGAAGTGAAGGTAGGGCCTCCAGAATTTTTTTACTGCAAAAAGTAAAACTGACTCCAATGAACCAAATTATTTCTATTCAACTCTTCAATTAGTGTTTAGTCTAAATGTAACTTTTGTAAGCTAAAGCTGCTTTGAAACTAAATATGAAGTGGATTCTCCCGTTTTTTTTGTTGTTGTCAATTTGCCTCTCTTCAATGAAAATGTTCCAGCTCTCCCTCTACCTTATCTAACGGAGGGCTGAAACACAGTGTTTCTCCTTGCACGACATATGGCGTGGCAACACCCCTGTAGGAAAACGTAACTGGTTGACATGACCTGAACCACAAACGGCTGCTTAATGCTTGGAATGCTCTTCTGCTGTGCCAATATTGATTTGCTGTGCCGTATTGCTGTGCTGTATGAGACAGAAAAACTGTATTCCCTCTGTAATGCTGTCTATGATACGGGTCCTGTGTTCCCTCTGCAGTGCCGTGTATGGGAGGAGCTGTGTTCCATCAGTAGTGCCTTTTGTGGGAGGAGCTCTGTTCCCTCAGTAGTGCCGTGTGTGAGAGAAGCTGTGCTCCCTCTCTAGTGCCGTTTGTGGGAGCAGCTGCGTTTCCTTGGTAGTGTTGTGTATTGAAGCGGCGATTACGGGCTTGTAACCGAATGGCCGGCAGACACGTAGAGCGGACGAAGCTCCTGCTGTTCGTGGTGGACGTGGATGGCTTTCAGCTGAGTCAGGACCGACCACGCCGCGACGCCTTCCACACCATCGCCATCCTCAACCGGGTAAGTAACTCCGCCTCGTCCTATCAGAGAGAACGAGGTGCGGAAGCTGTCCTAGGATAAACAGGATGACTGAGTGGTGTCCATTTGACTCCTTTATCCTGCGTTATTGAAAAGGTGGGGTGCACACCTGGTGCGGTACTGTGTGCATCCACGTGTTTATTAAGGTTCTGCGTCTTTGGGTAGTATTTGTGGGATCCTGCTGTCTAAAAAATAGATGGAAAGCTCTGTTGTGAAATGTGTTCTCCTCACATGTGAGTGACCGGGCGCCTGCTGGTGTGGATACTCAGTCACTGTTAGCTCGCTCCCCTGTTTTGTGTTTGTGAAGTGATCTGTGCAGTCTCCAGCACCCGCAAGAACTACTAACCCATGCCTGTCTCTAAAGTGGATAGTTTTTTCATTTCCGACAGGAGATCGAGCAGTACAAGCCGGAGCTGCTGGACAAGCCGGCCATGCTGGTGGTCAACAAGATGGACTCGCCAACGGCGGGGAGGTCGTGGTCGGAGCTGCGACAGCTGCTGGCTGACGGTGAGGCCTCCCGCCGCCTCCTGCCCGACCACTGCCGGCCGCAGCGCGCTGTCAACTTCTCCAGCGTGGTGCCCATCTCGGCCAAGACGGACGTCAGCTCAGTGGAGGTGCTGCAGCGGAAGCTGCGCGGCTGTCTGGACGCCCACGAGGCGCCGCCGCCGGACCTGGAGGCGACACGCCGCCGAATACGCACCGGCGCCGCTGTCGCCCTCGAGGGCAGGGTGATCAGTATGGAGCGCGGCAGAAGGCCTCGGCCTCCGCCGCCGCCGCAGGTACCGCAGCTGACGTGAGGTCGGAGGAGGTGAGACTCCTGCAAGGATAGGTGTCCAGTCATTTGCTATGAATGGTGTATATGTAGTGATTTTGGGAGAAATATGTTTTGATGAAAAATAAACATGCGATAGTACATCTTTGCCGGGAGGCATCAATTAAGAGATTATACAAACACGTGATGAAACTTCCTGGACTTACCAAGAAAGCGTGCTTCTCATCAGCTGATGTCCCGTTGTGCCAAAGCAAATATATGGTGTGGTGACAGCGACACGGGAGGGCTATTGAAGTTGTCATTGCTTCCTACTGGAGTTTTCTCAATATCGTTATATATACATATATATATATATATTTTTTTTAACTGTTTCCCAGTCTATTTACCTGAACAGTTAATGCACCATGTATGTACACTCTGCGCGACCATCGCGACTTTAGATACCCAGATGCACAATGCTGCATGCTCTAGTTTATTGCCCCGACTCGCCACTAATGCCTCACATCAGCGCAAGCACAGGGGGCAGTAGCATTGTGTGGAAATATGGGCTCAGCAGCCAGGTGCACGTAGAACCGGTTAGGAGCTCCCTAAATCCATCAGCTGAGGCAAAGACAATTCAACAGGACGTCACTTCTTCATCACTGGCTTAGGTTCCATGGCAAGAGCGCGACCAGGATCGGACTACAGCCGAATATACATCGCGGGGCGTTTTCATAGCAGCTAAGAACGGATTTGGGCTGAGCTGTATCAGGCTAAAAGGTTTCCAATCTCAATTTTCTATATATTTTGGGACTCGGAGCATTACCCTGAGAATCTGGTGACCATGCAGGGGCGCAGCCAGAGCTTTGGTATGGGGGGGCACACCAACTTTGAGGGGCACCCCGGGGAAAAAGGGCACTTTTTAACGTAACCTAAAAACTTACTATATCTTTGTTTATATCATTTTTGGGCATCTTTGGTTCAATAAAAATGCAAATAAATCATTGAAGGAGAAGAAAGACGCGATTAAAACCAACAAAAAGGAAAAATATCACCAAAATGTCATTGAAGTAGCCAAAACACGACTGTTTTTGGATAGATTTAAGGACAAATCAGCCAACTCTTGCAAGTACTTAACATCAGAGAAATCAGCGGAGCATGTGATATTTGTTACAATGTGCAGGTTAAGGCATATTGGAGTCGAAAATTCATTTGTTATGCCCACTGGTTTTGTCGTGACGAGTGAGCCCTGGCAGAACGCGGATTAAAGGGAGATACGCGAAAAATTGTTATTGTGGTTTCTTGCTATTTGAAAAATCCTGATAACGAAACTATCAATTATTTTTGTATCTTCGGCAAAATTTTGGGAGGCCACTCACTTATTATCGAAATAGGTTAACAGTTTCGATAAAATGCCCATCACTTACCCATGCCATACCCATCACTTACTTTTCGAAAACTATTTAAAGTTGAAAAGTAATGTTTTTTATAATACAAATGTCTGCTCTTCTGTATTTGTATTTGAATTAATTTAAAAAGCTTTTAAAAACTACAAAATGAATTAGTTTGCCCTAGAGACGGAAAAAAACATAATTACTCAAGTCTTTAGCGGTTTCGTACCGCGGGTCTTGGGTCATTTTCTGCTTCAGCCCCAGGATGACAAAACTTTTGCGTCAGATAGGTCACGTGACCCCGGTTTGAGAATTCCTAGGCTTCTGATTGGTTAATTGTGATTTCTTTTAAGCCCTATATTTCTGTTGCAAAAGAGTTTTGGAATGTTGTTTTTCTAAAGTAATTTTTTCTGTAGAGGTCCAAAGTTCTACATCACTATTTAGGATAGACATGACCTAATTCTTAGAGAAATTGATAGCCTTGGTCGTGTGTACGTCATATACATCGATATGAGGTGTACCGGTAAAGTCGTCTAGAAATGTTGACTTTGAGAGCGATTTTAAGGCATTTGCAGGCCGAATTCGCAAAAATGAGAATGGGACTTCTGAAACAACTTTTTGTAACCTTTTCATATAGCCAATAAAAAATTTTCGCGTATCTCCCTTTAAGTTCCTTGCCTCCCACAATCGCCGTGGGACGAGGAGTGGCATAGTGTCTTTGGAAGAACACATTTTTGCTGTCGGAAAAATTTGGGAGGTACCTTTTGAACGCGTTTATTAAGTTCCATAGGCTCAAGGATCGGTCCCAGTTAAGAGTAAATAAAAGGTGAACAGGCCGGTGGTTTGTATGGGGATGGTGTGACAGGGCTGAAAATTGTGAAAACTAGTTCTTCATTTAAATTAATTAGTAGAAATCCTGGTTTAGGGGACTGTACTCTGAGCTCAGGGGCACATGCCTTTTTATCATGCCTTCCCAGAATCCACCAGTATAATAAGCAATTTATGTAACCAGGGGTGCCTAGGTATCACAAGCCGTTTAAGAGATTCCTCATTCCTCGTTAGCTCCGCTTTACAAGGGGAGTTTCCATTGTGTTTTTATTCCCCATCTATTGAAGACCAGCACTGGGGCCACCAAGTGTGGATCAGAGGCCTCCAGAGCAGCTTCCCCCATCCCCCAGTTGTGCCTCCAGGGACTAGACTAGCTCAGTGACCCTGCCCCGAGATGATGGGAGTTGGCCTTGTGTTCTTATGATCTGTCTATTCAAGACCACCTCAGGGGCCGCTGATGTAGATCAGGGCCACAGAGCAGCTCATGCTTCACCCAGGGACTAAACTAGCTCATTGGTCCCAGAGATAAGGTCATCAGACTAGCTCAATGGGCCACAGATAGGCTCATAGGGCCTTAAACCAGTTCAAGAAGCCCCAGAACAGTTTAAGGCGCCAGATCACCTCAGGGGGCCTCTAGTCAACTTAAGGGGCTCTCACAAGCTCAGCGCCCAGACCAGCTCAGGGTACCCTCAGAACCTAGACCCGCTCTTGGGACCCAGATCAGCTCTTGGGGGCCCCAGATCAGTTCAGGGGCCTCAAGTCAGGTCAGGGGGCAAGATCAAGTCAGGGCCACTAAATCAGCTCAGGAATCCCTCACCAGCTCGGGGCCCAAGCAGTTCAAAAGTCCCAGAGCTGCTCAGGGGACACAAGATCGGCCCATAGGGCACCAGATCAGCCTAGGGGACAAACAATCAGATCAGTGGTCCCCGACCAGCTCGGGGCCCAGATCAGTTCGGGAATACCAGATCAAGTAGGAGGCACTTAATCAGCTCAGGAGCCCCATACCATCTCAGGGGCCCTCACCAACCCCTGTGGGCCCAGCTCAGCTCAGGGCCTGGGAGCTGCTCAGGAAATCACGTAATTAACCCAGGAGGCCCGGGTCAGCTTAAAGGGCACCATATTAGCCATGGGGCACCAGACTAGCTTAGAGGGAATAATATGGGCTCAGGAGACACACTGATGACTCAGCAGGCACCAGATCGACTCAGGGGGCATTAGTTAAGTTCAGGAGGCAGTATATCTGCTCAAGGTGCACCAGATCGATCAGCGCAGGAGGCAAGTTCGAGTCAGGGGCACTAAATTAGCTCAGGGATCCCTCACCAGCTTGCGGCCCAATCAGTTCAAAAGCCCCAGAGCTGCTCAGGGAACACCAGATGCCCATAGGGCACGAGATCAGCTTCGGGGACAAACAATCAGATCAGTGGTCCCCGACCAGCTCGGAAATACCAGATCAAGTCAGAAGGCACTTAATTAGCTCAGGAGCCCCATACCATCTCAGGGGCCCTCATCAGCCTCTGTGGGCCCAGCTCTGCTCAGGGCTTTAGAGCTGCTCATGAAATCACGTAAGGAGGCCCAGATCAGCTTAAAGGGCACCAGATTAGCTCAGGGGCACCAGACTAGCTCAGAGGGCATCAGATGGGCTCAGGAGGCACCAGATCGACTCAGGGGCATTAGTGCAGCTCAGGTGGCACCAGATCGATCCACTCGAGGGCCAGATCAGCTTCCAGCCCCCCAGACTATGGCAGGAGCCTCAATCAGCTCAGGGAGCAACATAACAGCTCAGGGAACACAAGGTGGGCTCAGGTCCCACCAAACCAGCTCAGGGGGCACCAGGCCATCCAAGGAGACATCAATAATCAGCTGAGGGGCACCTAATCAGCTGAAGAGGCACCATATTGACTTAGGAGACAGAATCAACTTAGGGAGGCATAAGATCAGCTCGGGGGCCCGAATCAACTCAAGGGGCACTAAATTAGCTATTAGGGCACCAAGCAAGCTCGGAGGCATTAGACTAACTCAGAGGGCATTGTATAGGTTCAGGAGGCACAATTATTTGCTCAATGTGGCTCTCAATTGACTCAGGGGCACCAGATCAGCTTAGAGGGCAAGTAATCAGCTCAAGGGACCAAGACCAGCTGAGAGGCCACGACATGAGCTCAAGGAGCACTAGATTAGCTTCACCCGTACGATTATTGGCGACGATGTGGCATTAGGTGGACACATACTAGGTGCTCATACTCTTCCCGGGTGCTTGGAAAGGCGACAGAATGCCCTAGCTGACCGAAAAAGGTATTAAGTTGTCCAACAATAGTTTCAATCGCTACGTGCGGTCCAGTTACATCTAGGTTCAACGGCGTAGGGCGCTAAATTTCGAGCGGCACGGCCCAAATTGGGTACACCACCTGGCAATCAAAAGGGCACCCCGGCAGTGATGGGGGCACGTGCCCCATGTGCCCCCTGGCTGCACCCCTGGGCAGTAGATCAACTTCGGGAGGCATTAAATAATCTCAGGGGGCCAGGATCAGCTCAAGGGGCACAAAAACAGCTAAAAGGACACCAGGCAAGCTCGGAGGCATCAAACTAACTCAGAGAGTATTATATAGGTTCAGAACGCACACTTATTTTCTCAGGGGGCACCAGATTGACTACGAGGGCACCAGATCAGCTCAGAGGGCACATGATCAGCTCCAGGGGGCACCAGATGAGCTGCGCCCGTAGGATTATTGGTGACGATGAGGCATTATCTGGAAACGGATTACGTGCCTTTACTCTTCCCGGGTGCTTGGAAAGGCGATAGAATTCTTTAGCTGACCAAAAAGGCACTTAATTGTCATACAGTAGTTGAAATCGCTAAATGCGGTCTAGTTCCATCTGGGTTCACCGGCGTAGGGCACTAAATTTCGAGCAACACGGCCCAAATCAAAAGGGCACCACCTGATAATCAAAAGGGCACCCGGCACCGATGGGGGCACGTGCCCCCTGTGCCCTCTGGCTGCGGCCCTGGACAGAAGATAAACTACGGAAGGCATTAAATAAGTTCAGGGCGCCCGGAGTAGCTTAAGGGGCACTAAAACAGCTAATAGGGCACCAGGCAAGCTCGGAGGCATTAGGCTAACTCAGAGAGCATTACATAGGTTCAGAAGGCACAATTATTTTCTCAGGGGGGCACCAGATTGACTACGAGGGCATCAGATCAGCTCAGAGGGCACATGATCAGCTCCGGGGGCCAAGACCAGCGCTCAGGGGGCACCAGATGAGCTCAAGAGGCACCAGAATAGCTCCGCCCGTACGATTATTGGCGAAGATGAGGCATTATCTGGGAACAGATTACGTGCCTATACTCTTCCCCGGTGCTTGGAAAGGCGACAGAATGCCCTAACTGACCAAAAAGCCACTTAATTGTCAAACAATAAATTAAATCGCTAAATGCAGTCTAGTTCTATCTAGGCTGAACCGCGTAAGGCACTAAATTTCCAGCGGCACGTCCCAAACAGGGTACACCACCTGGCAACCAAAAGGGCACCCCGGCACCGATGGGGGGGCACGTGCCCCCTGTGCCCCTCCTCCTGGCTGCGCCCCTGTGACCATGATTGGCTTCCAGAACGGTATTTAATATCGTGCTCTGCAAGCCCTGTCAAAACATAAATCATTTTCCATCATTGACGAACCATTTCTAAAACTGGTTGTTGCATACTACTACCGGTAGTTCCGAATAATTTGCAAGATAGAGCCTGAATATTAACACGCGCATTGACGGGGTCTGAGCCACCTTCGCATTGACGGGGGGCGGTACCCACCCCCTAAGATCTCGAGAACCACGGTAGGTAGCGAAAACGGTAAACGGCGTTGGGCTGCCCATCCACTTCTCCATCGAAAACATTTGAACCATTTTTTGTCAGGTCACATTTAAGGTCACGGAGGTCAAAACATGCCGTCATAGGGATAACATGTAAATTAAGGTTTTTCGGTCATTACATCTGAACAAGTAAAGATAGAGCAAAACGACTTGAACCATATGAATCCTCTCAGCAAGCCAAATCGAATGATGTATAATTTGACCTTACTAGGTCAAATCAAGGATTTGACCTGACCTGAGGTCAGGTCAGGTCAATTATATAAAATGCATATCATTAGAACTGCAAAGCCCAGGCGAGTCTAATGAAACTAAAATAAATGCTCTATCACCATCCGTTACTGAGTTATTCCGTAAAAACCATTTTTCCCATGTATTTCCAATGGGAAGTCATGCTTCGCACCTGACCTTAGGTCATCGATATCAAAAATACCGGAACAAATTTTAGAGATCTCGGTGGGGCCATTACGTGATATGAGTTTCAATCGGATAAGTTCACCCTGCTCCGACTTATGCTATCTTAAACTTTTTTGAGGTCGGGTCACTTGACCTGTACTGGTGACCTGACCTGAGATGACCTAACCTTAAAATTTTCACGAAGTTGTAAAAATGATGAGGGAAAAGGTATACAGTACGGCGGCGCTACGCGCCGCTGTTTTCTACTATCTCCGAAAACCCGAGGGGGCGGGTACCCGCCCCGTCAATGCTGTTAAATATCGATCCGGGAGTCAAAAATCGAACTTCTGCTGTTTTCAAGACATCCAAATATCGTACATATCTCGACCACGCCTGTGGGGAGTCAAAATTACACAGCGATGATTTCCCCACGAGGAGAAGATTGCATATATCGAGCCGAGGGATGCAACGTGACAATTCTTCGACTTTCCGTCAACAACATGCATTAAAACGTTTTAAATTTCTCAGCAGTATTAATTGGGCTGGTTATCATACAGAAACTTTGTATGCCCAGTCCCGAACACAGTTTGTGAGTAAAAGAAGCAGAACTGGTTTCGTGCAGTAGGGAATGTGTGACTCAGGGGATAACACCAATATCTCCTGATCGACCAGTCCCGGGTGCAGGCCCCTGCAGATCCTTTGAATAAGTTGGTCTGATCCCCCAAATCCCTCCTGGACAGGGTGAGACTGGGCGACGCATTACCAGCCTTGGAAGGTGATGCGTCGTTAACACCCACATTGACCGGGGAGGGGGTTTGAGCCACCTTCGCTTGACGGGGGAGGGGCCGGTACCCGCCTCCCCCGTAATATGTCGAGAACCACACTAGATAGACAAAACTGTAAACGGTGTTTGGTAGCCCATCTACTTCTCTATCGAAAATATTTGTACCATTTTTTGTCAGGTCACATTTAAGGTCACCAGAGGTCAATGCATGCCGTCATAGGGATAACGTAAATGAAGGTTTTCGGACATTACATCTAAACAAATAAAGATAGATAAAAACAATTCAGTTCATTTGATTCCTCGCATTAAGCCGAATCAAATGATATATCACTTTGGTAGGTCAAATAAGGTCAAAGATGTAATTTGACCTGACTGGCCAAAAAAGGTTAAAATGCATATAATTAGAACTCCAAAGGCGAGGTCAATCTAATGAAGTTAAAACAAACGCTCCATCATCATCATCATCCATTACTACGTTATTCAATAAAACCATTTCCCCATGTATTTGCAATGGAGAGGTCATGGCTCGTACCTGACCCCAGGTCATCGATATCAAAAATACCGGAACAAATTTGGGAGAATTCGGTGGAACCATTATGTAGTACCAGTTTTAATCGAATAAGTTCACCCTGTTCTGACTTTGCTATCTTAAACTTTTTTGAGGACAGGTCACTTGATCTGTACTGGTGACCTGACTCGAGCTGACCTAACTTTAAAATTGTGAAAAAAAGTTGTGAAAATTATCAGAAAAAGTTATTCCGAATACGGTGGCACTACGCGCCGCCGTTTTTATGCTACCTCTGAAAAAACCGAGGAGGCGGGTACCCGCCCCCCATCAATGCGCGTGTTAAAGCCCAGCAATAATTAATTATGATTTTCGTGAAACATTTTATCCTAAGTATTTTGACCATTACTATTTCTTAAATAAATGTTTCAGACCTTCGCAGAAATAAGCTATGCATATTAAGTTGTGTCACTGGAAGGGTTTTGGTTTCAGAACACAGCGCCTCTATGATCTTATCATGCCATACAAATATAGAAATTATACTGCAGTGCTCGAACTAAAATTTCACCCTCCAGTATGACACACTTCCTGATCTCAGCTTTTATTTGAAATTTACTGTGGTCACGTGGACGGATATATCTTTATTTCGGAAAGTTAACCCTCGCCCTGGTGGGGTGGGGGTGTTTGAAAATCCCCTCGGTTTTTTCCGGCGGCACGCAAATACAACGGCCCGAAGCGCCGCCGTACTTGGCACACCTTATCCTTGACCAATTCCGCAACTTTCTCCAAAATTTTAAGCTTGGGTCATCTTAGGTCAGGTCACCAGTGCAGGTCAAGTGACCTCACCTCCAAAAATGTTTAAGGTGGCATAAGTAAGAAGTGGGCGAATCTATCGAATTGAAACTCATACCACATATTGGGCCCACCGAGTGCTACAAAATGTATTCCGGGATTTTTCATATCGATGACCTTGGGTCAGGTAGGGGTCATGACCTCTCCTTTGGAAATGCACGGGAAAAACAACATTTGAGCTATAATTGTGTAGATATAGCCGATAATACCTCCGTATTCTCCAAGTCGTAGTATCCTGGGCCCCTTTCCAGGTTGACATGTCACCTCTGAGAGGTCATCTGGGGCTACTTAAGCAGTTTTCAGACTTGGGGCAATAACTGTGCAAGAAATGATGATACAGCTTTTACTTTGATACCATTACGTTTGTACTGTTATTGCGAGTCGATTGATATACATATTGACTATGCTAGCCTAAAAGTGACTGACCTCACCTCAGGTTAGGCTACTTTTTTGTATTTTTACCTAGTATAGTCATAGTATACATCATTCGACTTGCCGTGAGGAGAGGAAACGAATGGTGCCTAAAAATAATTTTAAGTCAGCTTTGTCAGACGCTAGAGCCTAAAAACCCTACCCTTATATGCAACCTTCTTTGATGTCATGACCTCAATATTGACCTGAGCCAAAAAGTGACTGGTGTAGTTTCCTCATGAATTTGTATGAGTTATCCTACAGCATTTGCGTTTTTTTCGCTATCCCGCATAGGAGCCGAGTTGGAGAGGGGTGTTTGAGCACCCCTCTCTACGAGTGCATACAGCGATGCACGCTGCTGTGCTGGATTGAGTTGATCCACGCCGGTGAAAGGTAACCCGTCAACCTGTTTCTTCAAGAGGAATTCCCGCAGACTCGCACTTCCAGGAAGGCGAGCTACCGGCGTGGCAGTAGAAGGAAGGCGGAGTCCCTGAAGTGCGCCCTCACTCCCCAGTCAAGCTGCTCTGGCGGCAGGCTCGGCAGCTGGGAGCTGGTCTGAAGTAGGAGCAGATATCAATGCACTGAGCCGCTCCTCACGTGCATTAGAAGCCTCTACATGTTTAATCAGGTCTGTTACGCTGACGAATGCTGCAGTAATCTTTGGATCCATGTCGGTGCAAAAGTTGACTCACCCCACCCATCAGTTCAAGGTCACTGAACCTGACGGCCGGCCCAGCTCTGGTCAGGGAAAGGCACACGCAAGATGAAACTCTCCTTTTACAGAACCTTCATCGACACGACACAGTTCACTCCAGTCACTGTCACACTTGCAGAACCACATAAATTCCAATGAATTTACCGACCGACCGCGCCATGATATTTTCGAACTCTTTCATTCTTTCTCTTCACATATTTCCGGCATCTAGCTACTTCCACGCTCAACTGGCCCGCTCCGTTGGGCCACATGGCCAAAGTGTCTGTCCTGACGTCATCTATGACGTCAGTCACACACTGCCCATAACAGCACACACTGAGGTGCAAATAATCCCTTTGATATACCTAACATGGTATCACAATCTCAGTCTGTGCGATGGAGGTAGTCATTTTTTATTTCATAAAACTACAAAGGCAATTTTCGTTTGGGAAAGCTTTTTATCTCGAGTTTAGAAATGGTCTCCGCAGGGGAAAATAATATATGATCTCTGGCTGGAAGAGGCTTTCAAGTCAGACTTCAATAAAAGGTAGAAAAATATCGGGATCTGTCGTGTTTACGAAGGCTTTAAAGGGAATGTGGTGCCCTCATAACGTGATTGTAACTGAGATAGCCAAGTTATAAACCCGGTACTCAACATATTTGTCTTGGAACTCGAAATTGCCTTAGTGTAAAGCTAAAAACCTAGCTGAAATGTACCGAAAATGTTCCCACGAAGCCGGCCACAGTCGTCAGCTGTTGACGTGACATCGTACGGACGTCATTATGTGTGGGGCTTATTGACGCACTAACTGCAAGGGTCATATGGCGTTGTCATGCTGACGTCACGGTGAGTAGTAAGCCTATTGAAGCCAATTAAATATGGTAATAGTTGCCAGATCATGACGTCATGCACAGGCAGAGGTTTATTTCTTACCATGGAGGAGCAATCTACATGTCAAAATATTGAGCCTATTGTACATTTTTCAGAAGAAATCATGGAGATTTTCATGGCTGTCGGCTAGAAATACCCTGATTTACACTAAACTCCGGAATTCGACCAAGGTGCCACATTCCCTTAGCTGGTCTTCCGCGCGTACCCGTTGACCCCAGATAAACCTGCAATGCGTGTTCGTTGTAACCATCACCAGTCGGGGTGCTGCAAGCACACTTGCAACATTGTGCACGGAATCTCGCTGCAGGACGGACGGGCAGCTGCGTGTGCCTTCAGGTGCGTAACAGGACTGCCAGAACAGCTCCAGAACTGGTGTCACGAGCACATTTATTTTGAGCTCAAACTACCTAAATTTTTGCCGTCAGAGTAACCACCCTGGAGTCAAATAAACTTTTCTATATTTGTCTACCATACTCGCATGTATTTCTGGAACGGTTCTTTTAAGAGCAAACACAGCTTCATTGTCACGACATTTTCTACGTCATCCATGCCTTCAAAATGGGTCCCCTTAACCCCGGCCCCGTGGCATAGGCGGATCCAGGGGGGGGGGGGCACGTGCCCCCCGATCGACCCTCGGCGCCCCCTGAAAGGTCGATGGCGCCTCCTGAAATGTCGCTTCCCACCCCCCCGGATGCGAAAGTCGGCGCCCACCGATAGGATTTGGCGCCCACCTGATAGCTTTTGCCGGTCATAAGTGGCGCCCCCTGGTCCGGATGGCGCCCCCGGTCGGATGGCCCCCGGTCGGATGGCGCCCCCCGGGAAGGTGCCCCCCGATCGGCAATCCTGGATCCGCCTATGCCCCGTGGGTGGTGATTGAACAACCCCTGCTGGGTGTTTCGGCGGAACTAAGAACGGCGGCGCGGAGCGCAGTGGTACTTGGGACACCTTATTCTTAATCAATTCTGCAATTTTTTTCTAAATTTTAAGATCGGGTCATCTCAGGTCAGGTTACAAGCGCATGTCAAGTTTCCACCTCCAAAAAGTATAAGATAGTAAAGTACCTAAGACCAGGGTTGATACATCCAATCACAGCTCATGTCACATAATAGGCACACCGAGCGCTACAGAACCTATTCCGGAATTTCTTATATCGATGTCCTAGGGACAGATACCTACCGATTAGGACCTCTCCTTTAGAAAAAAACATAATTAGGCAACAAGCGCTGCATTTGGGTAGATACAGCTTAGAATGCCTTCATATTCTCCAAATCATGGTATCTTAGGCCTCTTTCCTGGTTCACGTTGCAATTTTGGACGTGTTACCTCTGAGAGGTCATCTGGGGCTACTTAACACGCGCATTGACGGGGAGGTCTGAACCACCTTCGCATTGACGGGAGGGGGGCAGGTACCCGCCCCTTCCTAAGATCTCCCTAACCATGCTAGATAACCATGCGAAAAACGGTGAACGACTTTGGAAACAAAGAGCAACAAAACTTACAGTAGCTTATCCCTGTTCAATTTTACACATCTGATCAAATATTTGAGTTAAGGTCATGTCAGGTCAATGAGCTATTCAAGGTCAAGTGACTCTATCTCAAAACCTAAAATCACGAGTTTGAAGCGGCGCCCAGGGAACATCAGCGAACCGATTAGTTTGAAACTTCCACAATATTATGAGATCATTAGGTTCTACAAATCTGCTATCTCGGAATTTTGATATTGTTGACCTAAGGTGGGGCCAATTTTTTGGTCACCCATTGACCTTTACCTAAGGTCCTAAGTCTACAAAGTACCATGTCCTAACTCTTTGCAGGTATACCTAAGTCTCTGGTGAAAAATAGAATGGGCTCGTTTTCAGTAAATACTAGATAGATAAAACTTAAAATCCTCAAACCGTCTATTCTTACCACGATCGTGACCATAAAGTTGAGCTTTTGAGCATCTGACCTCTCATAGGTCATGCCAGGTCACGGGAGCATAGAATGATTGTTTTGCCAATAACTTCTCACTGAATTGAGATAAAGCTCCCATTTTACTTTTATTGTGCTTATATTGTCACGGGGAGTCGATTGATATGCAGCATGACTATATCAGGTCACTTTCACTATTTGACCTAACAAGTTCATATTATACATGATTCGATTTGCCGCGATGAGAGTAATCCAATGATGCGTAAAGATTTACTCTAGCTCTCCTGAGGGCAGATCTAGAGAGAGAAACGTACACTGCTCTGATGTAAGCCTATGGAGCCTTCTTTGACCTATGCTGACCTCAATATTGACCTGACATAAAAATTCACCGTATAAAATATCTTGGTCTTGTCAAGAGCTTTCGAACGCCACCCGTAATTTTCCTTTAGCTTTCGTGAGAAATGAGATACGGAGGGAGAAAAACGCCCCCAGTGGGACGCGTCATGCCAGGGACCGCAGCGGGGCGCGTGTTAAAGGCCTATGGTTCCTGGATCCCCTTCCACGTTTCCCCGTCCCTGCATGCCTATCTATACCTTGCACTTCTCAGAAACTCTTGAACGTGACACCGTTTTGTATCCGTACACTTACCGAATCCAAGCGCTTCAGCTGGACTTTTCCCAACCGGACCAGAAACTCTTCAAGTCTGTTGACTGTTCTGAGCTCATTCCTTGCCGATCCTCAAGAAATACTTCGTTTGTAAAAGCATGTAGATGTAGTTGGCATGCGTAGAGAAGGAGGGTCTGGCTTCAACGTGCAATGGAAGGGGTCCTAAAGTGCCACCACCCTGAGATCTCGGAAACCAAGAAAGTTAGAAAAACGCCCGTTAAGGGGGGGCGGCGGTGATGGTGATCAACGTTATAGCCAAGTTTCATAGATCTATAGTCAATATCTTCAATGTCAAACAGGGTCATAAAGGTCAAATCTGGGCCGTGTTGGAGACCTATTGGAAAATTCCAGGATTATGCGTGAAAACACGGAATTAAACCAAAAAGTGGACTTAAGTCATAAAGGGAAGGGCCCACACAATGTTCTCCAAAAGGCAGTCGCGGCGGATAAAGGGGGCAAGGGGGACAGTTGCCCCCAAAATTATCAGAGGGGGCCCCTGGAAAAATACGCCATTTCAGCTTGGTTCTTTTCTGAAAGTTCATGAACGACCTGACTGAGCCCTCAACAGTTTCTCAGTTTGGGCAGTGTCCGAGCTTTATCTCAGGAGCCCTGAGCTTGGGCTCGGGGCTCCTCTAGCTTGGGCTCGGGGACCCTCTAGCTTAGCCTTTAGGGGCCCCCAATCTTAGCCTAAAGGGCCCCCCAGCCTGGCTCTCAGGGGGCCCAGAGCTTGGTCTAAAGGGCCCCCGAGCCTGGTATCAGGGCCCCCACTCTGTCTCAGGGGCCCCGAGCTGCTCCTCCCCCCGAGCTCCGTCTCAGGGACCCCCATGCTTTGTCAAAGGGTCCCCCAAGGCTGGTCTCAGGGCACCCAAGCTCAGGCTTAAGGGATCCCCCGAGCTCGGTCTCAGGGGCCCCGAGAATGTCTAAGGGGCTCTGGAGCTTGTCTAAGGGGCCCTCCAAGCTTAGTCTCAGGGGGATCCCGAACGTGACCTCTTGGGGTTCCGAGATTGGTCTCAGGGCCCCCCAAGATTGGTATAAGGGGGCTTCCCAGATTGGTCTAAGGGCCCCCTGAGATTGGTCTGAAGGGACCTTTAGCTTGGTTTCAGGGGCCTCCAAGCTTGGTTTCAGAGACCGCCAAGCTTGGTCTCAGGGGCCCCCGAGCTTGGTCTCAGGGCCCCTTGAGCTTTGACTCGGGATCATTCGAGCTTGATCTCTAGGAGCCCCCCAAGCTTGGTCTCAGGGGGCCCCCGAGCTGTGTCTCAGGGCTCCGAGCTTGGTCTCAAGGGGCCTCGAGATTAGTCCAAGGGGCTCCCGAGATTGGTCTTAGGGGGCCTTGAGCTTGGTTTCAGGGGCCTCCAAGCTTTGTTTCAGAGGCCCCAAACTTGGTCTCAGGGACCCCGATCTCGGTCTCTGGGGCCGTGAGCTTGGGCTAGGGGGCCTTCGAGCTTAATCTCTAGGAGCCCCCAAGCTCCGTCTCAAGGAGCCCCAAGCTGTGTCTTAGGGTCCCGAGCTTGGTCTTGTGTGTGCTCAAATCAGTATGCCTGTCATTTGGGTTTTTTCTGTGCCGATATAGACAGCATCAAACCGCCCCCAGTTCTCATTCTGTGGGAGACGGAATTTTCCGAGAAAAAATACTGTTATATTCGTGTTACCTACTGTTTTATTATGTAGATGGTGACGGTTTTTTTAAAGATTTGATGGGTTTTTGTTATTATAATTTTGCTAAACTCCTAACGTGACGCTAGAGCTTAAAGCTTTGACGTTCAATGTCCGAGGCTTACGTGAACCTATAAAATGCAGAGCCATATTTCGACATCTACATGTTAAATACGCTGCTTATTTTGCTGTACTGCAGGAAACATATTCCAGCTTGAAACCCGAGACCGTATGGAAAATCAAATGGGAAGGCAAAACCATTTTTTACACAGGCCAACTAAACAACAGGGAGCAATAGCCACTGTTGTACTGGTCCGAATACAACTTTTACCATTTGTGACGCTTATGCAGGAGCGGACACAAGATTTTGCTGGGGGAGTGGCTGAGCTTTAAAAATTGGCGAAAAAGGGGTATAGGGCGAAAAATGGCGAAAATGGGGCAAAGGAGGGGCTGAAGCCCTTTCAGCCCCCTGGATCCGCCCCTGCGCTTATGCCTCTGACCTCAGGCAGCAAGTCCCAACCAATCTATTGCAGTTTTTAGGGGCCTTGCTGCCGTTGGGGCCCCATCGTCAAGGGGCCCCTTGAAAAATGTTTGCCCCCCATCCGAAAAGAGCATCCGCCGCCACTGCTAAAAGGTTGAAGTTAGCACGCGCATTGACGGGGGCGGGTACCTGTCCCCTCGGATTTGTCGGAGAGAAAATGGAAATGGCGGTGTGCAGCGCCGCTGTACTTGACATACTTTATCTCTGATCATTTTTACAACTTTGTCCAAAATTTTAGGGTTGGGTCACCTCAGGTCAGGTGGCCAGTGCAGGTCAAGTGACCTCGACTCAAACAGGTTTAAGATAGCATAACTCAGAACAGGGTGAATTTATCCGATTGAGACTCATTTACATAATGGACCCACCGAGTGTTCCAAAATAGATTCCGGTATTCTTATATCGATGACTTAAGGTAAGGTACGAGCCATGCCTTCTCCAATGGAAAAACATGGGAAAATAGTATAAACTGACTAGCTTAGTAATGGATCGTGGTAGAGCGTTTATTTTAACGCCACTAGGTTTTTCTTGCCTTTGCTAATGATATTCATTTTGATCTCATTTGACTTTGGCCTGACCTCAGGCCAGGTCAAATCACGGTTCATAAATATATATGAATATATATGAAAATTGATTCGGTTGTTTTCCATAGAAATCTAGATAGGCTATCTAACACCCTTTGCCGTTGTACGCTATCTAGCGTGGTTTTGATATATTAGGGGAGGGAGGCGGGTACCCGCCCTTCGTTAAAGCGAAGGTGGCTCAGACCCCCGTCAATGCGCGAAGTTATTCAATTTCACTCTCCTAATTCCCAATAATGGACAATATAACTAACACAATAGCAGCCTTTGGGCGGGAAACGAGGGTATGACCTTGACAAAAGAGCTTTGACCTGAACCTTGGGCCTTGACGTTGACATTGAGTAACCCGAACAATAAAGTCATAATATACCATATGCCATAGTAAATGATTTCATCTGACCGGAACAATAGGGTCAATGACATTGAAATGTGACATCTCTCTCTCTCTCTCTCTCTCTCTCTCTCTCTCTCTCTCTCTCTCTCTCTCTCTCTCTCTCTCTCTCTCTCTCTCTCTCTCTCTCTCTCTCTCTCATAGGCCCCTACTTTGATCCGAGCACTCTAACCCCGAATAGACCCTTGGTGCCTCCTGAAAGGCCAATGCGGGCACCTGAAATGTAGCTGCTAAGGCCCCACCACCCAAAATGCAAGCATCGGCAGCCCTGCGAAAGCATTTTGTGTCCACCTGATACAAGTATCCGCCCAAAAGTGGCACCCCACCTCCAACCATTCAATACCTCATTAGCTGATGTAGGCTGGAAGCTCTTTCACCATGGAGTTATTGAACAACTCAACAGTGACATAGAAATATATGCCGCTTAGCAACTTTAATTCTAGGGTGTCATTACACCCGACCTTACAATATATCACCATTTATACATTTCAAAAAGAAAAATAACATGCGTTCATTACGCATCCTAACATATGCAGCCGGCTAGTATGGCTTAGATCGTATCTCGGGGAACGAAAAATACAATTGATTGCCACCATACTTTAACGCCAAAAAAAAAACGGAAAGAAAACACACTTGAGATGAAAGCTGGAGACATTCATTTGTATCCGTGTAGCTATTTAGTCAATATCCATGGAGCCAAAAACAACGACAAACACTGTTCGCATGTTTGGGACCCATTTTTGTAAATGAGACAACGTTGTCATTCCATTACCGAAAAGAAAATATACAGGCAAGAGTTTTAGTGGTTACATTGTGTGTTTGGGGATGCATCGGAACATGAGCGAAGTAGTTTTTGCAGGATGCCAGTTTACTTTACCAAGAAGCGCTTTTAATCAACACCGGGTTTTCTTCATGGTTTTAATAAAGGCAGGACCCGACTCGCCAAGCGTCGCCCGGTGAGCTGGTGGCCTCATTAATCCTATCAAAATTCAATCAATCAATATGAGCTGTTTGGATGTAAATGCTCAAGTTAGGCTCATCTGTGCTCGTTCGAACATTACTTGGAAACATTTTGTAAATATATTGCACGCCTGCAGGTGAAGAAAATCACAATGGATAACAAGACGTTCTCAGAGGACGAAGATGTCACACAACAAGCAATCAATTATACACCATCGCAAGTGAGGGACGACGTTGCTCCGAATGATGACAACATCAGGAAAAATGAAGCTCCAGGTCTTCCCCGTGTCTTTGGCCTCTTCAACGGCGCATGTATAATCATTGGTACAATGATTGGGTCTGGCATCTTTGTATCTCCCAAAGGTATTTTGGAGGGTTCTGGTTCCGTGGGTTTGACGCTCTGTATGTGGGTCGTCTGCGGCGTTTACGCCACGATCAGTGCAGTTTGCTATATCGAACTGGGACTGGTTGTAACAACATCGGGAGGTGAATATGAGATCTTGGCGCGCGGCTTTGGACCATTGCATGCCTTCTTCGGACCTCTTCCTGCGTTTCTAATGTCATGGATGGGTAGTTTCTTCCGGGGTGTAGCCTCCTCCGGCGTGACATATCTGGCTTGCGCAAAGTACTCAATCCAGCCATTTTACGCTGACGAAGAAGTGCCACCACTCGCGGTCCCTGCTTTGGCTCTCGGATATTTATGGTTAATTACCCTCATCAACTGTTATAGCACACGACTGGGAGCAGGAATGCAGAGTACCATGACGGTAGTCAAGCTTATTCCCCTGGCTATCATAATGGTGTCTGGAATGTACTTGTTATCGCAAGGAAACGACCAGCATTTGTCCACTGGCTTCACGAACAGCACAGAGTCACCTGCCGACATCGTCAACGCCTTCTTCAGCGGCCTCTGGGCATACAATGGCTACACTGCTCTCAACACCGTCATTGGGGAGACTAAGGACCCTGCCCGAACCCTGCCGCTGGCTATCGGCATTGCGCTGCCTCTTGTCGCGGTTGTTTACGTTGTTACTAACGTTGCTTACCTGACAGTATTGTCGCCGGAGGAGCTGCTGGCCTCGCCCGCGGTGGCTTCTTCCTTCGCTGAGAAAGTGCTGGGACCAGCCTCCTTTCTGGTGCCTTTGGGTGTGGTGATATCCGTGTACGGATGCGCGACCGCCAGCTCAATTACCGGGGCGCGGGGCACGTGGGCCGCATCGCGACGCGGCCACTTGCCAGAGTTCCTCAGCTATATCCATTCCAGCCGCCGGACCTTAGTGCCAGCGTTGCTGTTTCGCGCTCTCCTGTCGTCGGTGTGCATCTGCGCTGCAGAGCTTCGTGGCCTTTTGCGGCTGATTGGTTTTGTCGACACTATATTTGACGGTTTAGTGCTGGTGTCTCTGATCATTTTACGCCGCACGGAACCTGACACCCCGAGGCCATTTCGTGTACCGATTGTGATCCCGTACGCACTGCTGGTAGTGATTTCTTTCCTGGTAGTGTGGCCTTTAATCGAGTCCCCTCAGCTGGGGTATTTGGTCGCCGTTGGGTTTTTGGCCTTCGGTGTGGTTGTGTATACGCTGTTTGTGTTTTATAAGTGGAGGCCTTTCCAGTGCTGTATGTCTGGTATAAATCACTTTACGCAAAAAACGTGTAATATGATACCCTCGGCTACGCTTAGTGACTGAAACTGTCCCTTGGTTTCTGTTTGAAGGCAGCGCTCTCCACAAACTCAGGACACCGATTCCTAACGCTATCGATTCGACCCGTCCTGCCAACTGGCATCCTGCGATGTTTATACCAGCAATGGCGAAAATCAAGTTATGCATTGTGCGTGGGCTGCTGAATGAATAGTTTGCTGACAACTTTACCTAACTAGAGACGCGACATAGGTATCGATGAAAACATTCTTCGAAGATCGTGCTTTCACTTTTTGGAGACCGGGTGTCTATGGAGTTCTGGTGACTTTTCCATAATATTTCAGCTCAGCCTCTCAAAATTGTTTTACGTAATTGACCGGGAACACTTCCAGATAAATTTAAGCTGTATAGTATCTATCATAGTCAGATCCAGGGATTTCCGATGGGGGAGCCATCTGGACCAAGGGGTGCTAATTTGCTTAGTAAAACCTATCAGGTGGGCGCCAAATCCTATCGTAGGGCGCCACCGACCTTTCAGAGAGGGGGGCTGACCATTTCAGAGGGCACCGTGGCTCAATGGAGAAGCAAGTGTCTCCCCCTTGCCTCCTGTTTCCGCCTATGGTGTAGACAGGCAATTTTTCGAGGATGTGTGGCGTAATTGCACCCAACAAGTAAAGGTTAGGACCAAAAGGGACCCAACGATTTTGCAAGAACCATTACGAAACTCGAATTTTCAATGCTTGTTAACCCTGTTCCTGTCAGGACCATTCTGCGCAGCCCTCGTGTTTTTTTGGGATATCTCCAAAACCAATCACGATACTGGAAATTTCCTGCATTGTTCTAGAACTAAATTGGGCTAAATGCCCTTTAAAGGGAATGTGGCACCCTCATAACGTGATTTTAACTGAGATAGCCAAGTTGTACAGCAAGTCAGAAAAGCCGGTACTCCATATATAATTTGTCTTGGAACTCGATATTTCCGTAGAAAAAAGCTTAAACCTACCTGACACCAGCCCCCTCATCACCCCCTGCCGGGCGGCCATTGTTGTGAGCTGCTGGTGTGACGACATTTGCTGGCGTCACGATGAGCATCAGCCAATCGAAGCCCTTGAAGCTTTTCAAGTATGGTAGTGGTTGCCAGATCGTGACATCATCCACAGGCAGATATTTATTTCTTTTTCTAGAGGAGTATTTTAACAATCAAAATATTGAGCTTATTGTACATTTTTCAGAGAAATCATGTGTGGTTTCATTATTTTCGGCTAAAAGTACGCCTAATTGCACTAAATTCCAGGATTCGATCAGGGTGCCACATTCCCTTTAAGTGTTGAATAATATACTTCCCGGGAGGACCTGTGGTTCGGTATTTAGAGAATAAATATATTTTTCGGAAACCGAGTATTATCGAGTATCGTGCATTTCCGTTCAACAAAGCCGCCTGGAACAATATTGAGAGCAGTTAGGGTATCTGAATGTTATGAACAATATGCCAAGGCGAAAGTTTAGTTATATTATCATAAAAGTTGTCACAGAGTTACAATAAATGGGACAAGCATATTGGCATGCATTTGGTTCCATGAACAAAGAGAGAGAAATCCATCCATAGACGGATCAACAGATCACTCAGAATCCCTAAGTTTGGCATGGGCGGCCAAAGGTTGGGCAATATTGAATCAATAGCCGAAGTACATATTTAAATGCCTGATAAACAGTGGTGAAATGCATTTTCCTCGATTATTTTGCTCTCCTGATCTTGCTTTGACATTATACCAATTGTCTCTATATAAAAACGTCTCGTATGATACCACCAACTATGTTGGAAAAAGTTGTGCTCAGCAAGAGTCAGTATGCAGCCCAGCAAGCAATGTTTCGTTGTAATGATCATGACCATCTGGTACAGTCTGAGCACCTGCACCAATTCAGGCGCGGACGCAGGAGCGCCATGGGGGGGGAACTCTGGAGAAATCGTAAATAATAGTGTTTTTAAGCAAATCGGCCCAAATTTCGACATTTGGGGGTCAATGATCCTTTACCCCCTCCCCCTTCTCCCCTCTGCGTCCGCCAGTGCACCAATCCAGATGTGAACAAATGCTGGAATGCGAGACTATCATAAGCTGAAACATGTACCTTTTGTGTGACTAGTTTTAGGCGTAGCCGGACCACTGTCCTGAAAGATGAAGCGTAGTGGAGTGTATGTATGTACATGGATTGTGGAGCTGTTTTCTCTTTTTGGTGCGAGTTTTGGCGTGCATAATTCCTTCTTCCAATGCTGCCTGTTTTACTTATCGTTCCTGTTTTGTAACTTCGTCGAGAGGCGCTGTGCACTTCAATCTTAATACTGCATGTCCTTTTTTACTTGCCGTGCTTACCCTTTTGGAAACCGATAAAATCGAAGTTCGGTTTGTTCGGCTTGTTAAAGCCGCATGACGAAATACATGGAGTGAAGCGGATGGAGATTTCTCATGAGGCTCTATTCTGGCCGCTCGGCGGGTCTCGTCGTGGTCTGCTGTTGGCATTATCTGTCCGTCCTGAGAATTGATGCCAGAGCTCTGCAATTTTGTAGGGTGTTTTGTATATGGAGTGATGTGTCGTGGAGCGTCTTGTGGTTTCTGAATCTGTGAAGTTCATTCTGCATATGTAAAATCTGACCGAGATCTTAAAAGTCTCGAAATAAGGTCAGGAATCCGAAAAATATATGTATCGTCTTGTTTATTTGAGGAAGACCAGCAACAGGACAAAGCCGCAGTAACACCTCAAATAGCCATTACGATACAGCATGATAAATTAGACACCATAAGATACACTTTTAAAAGAGAGAATTCGAGGCAACTAGAACATATAATGGGTCAGTGGAAGTATAGTTGTGAATAAACATTGCACTGTGCCAATGATGAGTGGTACCGGTCGCAGCCTAAATTCAATACCCCAGGATCTCACAGGGAGCTCTTTAACAAAAACTCGTACCTGGGCCCTAAATTGGGCGTGACTGCAACTAATTGGGTCGGCTTGGGGCATGCAACAACAAACGCGTTGAAAGTGCTAGGCGCCCGACAAAATGATCGGCGCTGTACCACGTTGATCCTGCCAAATGGGACATGCAGCAGGGTACCGGTCAGAGCACGAGTGCGTCCAAGCGGTACATGCAGTGGGAAGCTCCCCAGCAGTAAGGCTGCAATTCTAGCTGAAGCAAGATTATGAATGAACATAATATCGTATTGCTGTCTACAAATGGCCAGGCCTCGACTAAGAAATCTAAAACCTAACGCGAGGAGTTACTTGTATGTATTGGCGAGGACTCTGTTGGAACGCACTCCAGCAAAAATATAAAATACATAGAAATCCATAGCCACGAACATCACCTTGGTACCTTTTTATCATCAGGCCGTTAAACGCAGCAGTATGGATATCGATAACAAAAAACACGTGGCTTTGACAAATTTCTTGAACGCAAAAAGAAACATCTCTAAATGAAATGTCGCCTTTCAATCCATCAATTGTCGGTGCCTTTTTAACCCTCGCTCTTACAGAAGGAGGATTGAAAAGTTGTTTTCGGTTAGACTGACGACTGTACTGATTCACTAAGCACTGCAACGACGGCGTAGAGATTGCAGATGATAAGGAAACGGCTAATCTCCTGAAGCGCACGTTTGCATTTACCGCACCTGAAGAAGATTATATGCCGAACTCACCTCACTATGACGTATGTAGGTACCTGTACTAGACCAGATGGTATGTGATGTGAATGTGGTGCTGGCAATATTGGACAACGTTTCAACCCATAAGGCGTGTGGTCTGGATGGAATAAGGGCGCGCGCATAATGCACGAATGTAGTGATGTTCTATCTGTACCCTTTTGCAAAGGCCTGTTCACTGTCCCTATCGCAATGATCTTTCCAAAAATATGGAAGGAGTCCAAAAAAGTACCACTTTTTAAAAAAATGCTATCCGAAGTACACAAATTACTGCAGGTCAGTTTCATGGACCCCTTTTCGTGGGAAGATTCTGGAACGCGTGCTTAGATGCGCCTGCTGGAATACGTTAGACCAGTTTTATTTCTGGATGTCCGTGTGCGGCAAACCTGGCCTCACTGTTGAGCACGGCCTGGGACTCGATCTCACGCGGCTGTCAGACCGATCGCATCTAAACCGACTACACTGCGGTCTTCCAAAGCGTAAACCATTCTCTTTTAGCTCACAAACTTGACAATTTGTTTAATATTTCTGGCCCAGCTCTGATCTGGTTCTCCTCGTATTTACAAAACAGACATCAGCGAGTCCTTGTTAACGGAAAGTGCGCAGAGTGCACCTCGGCCCCAGTCAAGTGAGGCTGGGATAACCTCGGGCACACCAGAAGGTGGACCGCTCTATCTGCTTCTATTTGCTATGTGTGTGAGCGAATCACCGGCTGAGATACCCTCCTCCCAGTGCCTCGTGTTCGCCGATGATATATATTTTTTATAAATTTTGCCCATGTTGTTCCCAGCACGGCTGTTGGAGTCGGAGTCTCACCCAAATCCTCAAGAGACTTGTCACGGAGACCCCGACCCCACCACCCGAAAGAGTAACTCCCACAAAGGGTTAATTTAGAAGTCAAAGTTAAACGTGCCACAAAGCACAGGGACGGCTGGCCCGCTCAGATCACCCTCTCACCAGTCAGTTGCCAGCCGACCTACGTTGGGTAAACTATTGAGCACCGGAGCGTCTCGGGAACCGCTCCCAAGCCTGGACCTGCGCTGTCACTGCATGTTTCTGAGCAGCGGGCCGGAGTCCAACGCTTTACCAACTGAGCTACCGGGGCGGCTTAAGATCTATCGTCAGGTCACCTGCGAAGCCGATGCAGCTAGGCTTCAAGATGATGTTGAAAGAGTGCTTCGTTGGTCCAAAGTCTGACACTTAAATTCAAACCCGGACATTTCTACATGAGACTGAAGAAAACAAACCAATCATCAAAACATATGCTGTCCAAGGCATAGCGTTGGAGCATAGCACTGGTTCTTACCGTGACAGTCGAAAGTATCGGGGATTTGGACGTCATTCTATGCAAAACTCACGTTCGGTCATCAAGTCGAAAAAATGTTGAAAGGAAACCAATAGTGGGGTATTCTACTACAAATCCACAAAAATATCAAAATAACACCCACATCTCAGATTTTGATGACCCTTCATCTAAGGGGCTCTCCTGGGCGGCGGTTCTTGCTGTGGCTTTGTTAGCTACATCTCTCCAGCGGATTCTGAGTTATTTCCTCCGGAAATTTTTTCGATATAGTGCAAAAACCTATTTTTCCAATAGCCATATCTCCAAAATCAATAATGATATTTATATAACACATACGTCCCCGGAATTCTTAAGAGCTACATAATAATGTGGACGAGTCAAAATATAAAATTAAGAAGGAAGACATAAGTTTCCCTGTGACCTAGGTTCAGATCATGTGATTTCATAAAGATGGCACTAAAAATTTAACGTTTTTTTTAGAAAATTTGAATTTAGGTTATTTGGCTTCTATGCCCACTGGTTTTTCTTCAATTTGTTTAATCTTATTCTGAAATTACTACAGCAGGCGCATTATAGCCAAGCATTGCGTACTCTCAATCATCATCGGCTTTGCAATGCGTAAAATGCATGAATTGTTTACAGGTGAACGACGCTGTCTCAAAAGGACACGCATGCGTAATTCGTTGTGGATTTTATCTAGTTTATGTAAGGATATTGATATATTTACACTATTTCCGTTTTGCAATAACCCTATACTATTTCGTTCCATCGGCACTTTTGAAACCCAGCCCTACCCATGAGTAGCATCACTGTTCTCATATTTCTTTTCAAAACCTTTTTGTATGCCCGGGCATAGAGATGCCGATTAGGCCATCAAATCACACACGTGTCCTAGCGTATTTGGTCACTCATGGCGAGGGAAGCACCACCACAGCATTTGAACATCACAAGAGCGCGAAACGGCTGGCGTTGGTACGATTCTTGTCTAGAGAATACCTGTTGCATGCTGCATGATGCTGCTAAAAAGTTAAGATTATTATCCAACGGCTTAAGTAGGAAATATCAGGCCCTCTGCCGACCATCCCCCGCCGAGCCTATTTGTGGTGAAGCCTCTGCCAGCGGTGAGCAGAGGTGCAGAAAGTATGCTGGCTGTCACAAACTCAATGCGACGTATGCCTCCTCTGTCACACATAGCTGGAAATCATAACTGTATACTTGAATACTATTTCCAATATGCTGAATGTCATCTACCTGTATCTTACTTTTTGCAGCAGACAAGGTTCAAGCACCAAGCCATTACACCATGAAAGTAGTAAACTGTGTTTTAATTTTTAGATCATGTTTTTGTTTTTGGAATGAAAATTTCCCATTATGGATCATTGTTTCCAGTATTGGGATCATAACTATTATTGGCAACTCTGATGATGATGATGATTATTAGAGTTTTAGGGCACCGCAGCTACAAAGGCTATATGCGCCCGTCAGAGTTGTGCTACATCATTTTGGGATTGTCCATATTAACTAAAGTGGCCTAAACAGAGGGTGTGAAATCTAAGAATATGTGATGGGGGTATATACTACGTCAAAATGTATTTCTCTCAGATATGATAACACTTTCCCAATGTCTATGGACGCGTCATTGCCTAGAATCTGTCCCAGCGGAACCGGTGGGAAGAATCGCCGCTGACTTCGCCTCAGTTGGTCGCAGCTGTCAGTAACAGATAAAACATGTTGTACAGTGAGGCGGCTGCCGAAGTGTGGACAGAGTTTGGGTACGGTATTAGTCAGATAATGTCCGTGTGTACAGTAACAATGACCGATCCTGAGCCTGGTAAGGCTCACTTCCTCCCTTCTATTTCGTCTGTTGCATGATTCCCAGTGCCCGACTGACGGACGTAGACGTTTCAAGAAACAATATGGTTCTGTTGTCCACCTATTCTGCCACTCAGTGTCTAAGAGCATTTTGAAGCCTGCCTTCAGGTCTGTGGCCGGGACTCTAAATCGTCGCGACGGGGGGCAACTGTGAGGCCTCTTTGGCAACTCGGTCTACTTTTTCGTTTCCTGAGATACCGACGTGACTCGGCACCCATAGGAAACGCACATCTGTTCCTCTGGAGGAAATCTTCGTCAGAAGCCTCCGAACTGCCGGTACAAGCCAGCACTGTTGTGGGTGGTAAGACTGGAGTGCAGAGAGAGAACTAGCAGAGTCAGTAATAATAAGACATCGCTCCTCAGGGAAGCGTCTGATGTGTCTTAGAACCCGGAGTATAGCGTAAAGTTCTGTTGTAAAAACTGACACGCTCAGTGGCAGGCTAAAACCTTTGCTTAGTCCTTCACCCACAAAGGCACTACCTGCACCGCTTGCACACTTCGAACCGTCGGTATAGAACCTTGTATAATTTACATACGATTCGATTTCTCGCATAGAAAAGTCCAAGAATTCAGAAGGCAGCGTTGACGCTTTATTGTGACGCAGTAAACCGAGGTTACATTTAACTGGGGTGAGGCGCCATGGTTCTATGCGCTGTGGTCGTCTTTCGGCGATAGTTTCAAAGTTAATGTCGGAGCCCTCTAACCACTGTGATACCCTCACACAAAGTGCCAGAGAGGACGAGGGCCGCGCCATTCTGAGAGGAGATGTCATTGCATCGTCAAAAATCCACTTGTAGGTTGGGTGGGACGGATATTGTCGGATTTTGCTGCAGTATGTGATGGCCAGTCGCTTACGTCTCAGGTCTAGCGGCGGTTCATTCGCGTCTACAAGAAGACGGGCTCTGCGGTAGGTACGGAAAGCTCCTGTGGCGATCCTCACACACGCATGGTGAACGGCGTCCAGTGACTGTTTAACGCTGATCAGGGCACTGTCGTAAGCAACCGAGCCGTAATCTAAGACAGACCTGATGAGAGCGCGATACAGTCGGAGGAGTGATACTCTGTCAGCACCGTAAGACGTACGGGATATCATCTTCAGAACATTCATACGTTTAAAGCATTTGTCTCGTAGCAGTGATATATGAGGGGCGTATGTGAGGCGTTTATCTAGTGTCATACCTAAGAACTTGGCCTGTTGCACAACCGGTACCCTTCTGCCATATAAATGGAGGTTAACGTCAGGGCACGATCTACGTCGACAGAAGTGCATGCATACGGTTTTCTCTGTCGAGAATCTAAAACCGTTCGTCAAACACCACGCAGATAACTGGTCAATGCACATCTGGAGCTGTCTCTGGGCTGATATCGAGGTAGAGGTGCTCAGCCACACCGCGAAATCATCGACAAACAGAGATTTTTCTACTGTGGGAGGCAGAACATTGCAAATGTCATTAATTAGGATCCCAAACAAGGTCACACATAAAACGCCACCTTGGACTACACCGCTCTCTTGGCAGTATTCTTCTGAGAGGAAGTTACCCACCCTCACTCTGAAGTTTCGTCTCTTCATAAAATTGTCGATAAAGTAGCCCATGTGGCCCTTGATACCAGCTTTCCGTGTTTTTCTCTAAAATGGCGTGGCGCCAGGCTGTATCATACGCCTTCTCTATGTCAAACAATGCAAACACATGCTGCTTTAAGACGAAAGAACGGCGTACTGATGAGTCCAGAGATACTAGGTGGTCGGTGGTAGAACGTCCTGCGCGGAAGCCACACTGAGTATGAGAAAAGAATCCAGTGGTTTCCAAGTACCATACAAGTCGTGAGTTCACCATACGTTCTAAAAAGTTTGCAGACGCACGATGTAAGTGAGATAGGTCGGTAATGTAACGGGTCGCTACCATCCTTGTCGGGTTTTAAAACCGGGATGATTGTGGCATCTCTCCACGCGTTGGGAAAATCGTGTGTGATGCACATCCAATTAAAGAAAGCCAGAAGACCAGTGGCGGACCTTTCACTGAGATTTTTGAGCATGTCAATGTGGATGCCGTCGGGACCTGCTGCAGTACTCTTCGCTCGTGAAAGCGCCGATTGTAGTTCTATCATTTTAAAAGGTTCGTTGAAAGAATACTCGTCAGCTGATCTAAAATTCACAGGGACACGCTCCTTCTGGCGTTTGTGTCGAACAAACCTTGGGTCAGTGCATCCTAAGCGCCAACGATCAGCCCAGGCTCTTCCAAAAGCGTTAGCCACCTCCGTAGGGTTCGTTATGGTACCGCCTGGAACCGATAGCACTGGCAGGGATATTGCCGAGCTGCGGCCAGAGAGTCGGTGTATTTGTCGCCAGATCGTTGTCAGAGGAGTAAGCCTATTTATTGTATTGATGTATGTGATCCATGATGTTCGCTTTGCATCTCTAACTGTGCGTCTCGCCACGGCCTTAGCGCGTCGAAACTGTATTAAATTGGTTGTCGTCGGCTGTCTGGAGAAAATCTTAAAACGGAGCCGTCGCTCTTTAATGGATCGTTTACAATCCGCCGTCCACCACGGGACAGGGATGCGTCGTGGGAGTGGGGACGTCTTAGGGATAAACATATCTGCAGAGTTAGTTATCAGACCACGCATTTCCTCCTCATATGCTGTTGCAGTTTTGCCTTCCTCTAGAGCAAAATCAAGGACACAGTCTGAGGCAAAACCATCCCAGTCCGCCCTACGCAGATTCCATTGCGGTGTTCTCCTACCTGGATGTGGGATCTCGGACAGCAGCCAAATGGGGTAGTGGTCACTATTGCACGGATAGGAGTGAGTTCGCCATCTAAAACGGTCCACCAGTGATGATGAGCAAATAGATAAATCGATTGCCGATGTTGTGCCTGACGGCATTGAAATGTGTGTGGGATGTCCTGTATTTAGAATGCATATATCGAAGCGGTGTATTATTTCTTCCAGGCGTCGACCCCGCCTGTTTGTTCGGGAGCAGCCCCACACTGTATTATATGTGTTGAAGTCGCCTAGAATGATATAATTCGCCGGCAATTGTTGTATTAAATGTATGAGTGCATCCTCTGGGAAAGCCTCGCTGGGAGGGAAGATATATGGATACAATAGTTGCTTTGAATTGTCCTAAGTCTATGGTTGCTGCTACTGCCTGGAGGCTGGTTCTCAGGCCAAACGAGTGAGATGGAACGCTGTAATGAACGAACAGTGCCACTCCACCATGGGCAATTGTCATCGAAGGAACATCATTGCGGTAAGCTTTATAGTGATGTAGCTGGCAAGGCAGATCTTGTTTAAGTTTGGTTTCTTGTAACGCGACTACAGCGGGGGTCTTCAGAGCTACCAACGCTTGGAGCTCTGTGTGGTTTGCCCTGAAACCTCTCATGTTCCACTGTAAAATGTATGTCATTGCGTAAAGTACTAGTAAGGTGTGTAAAAGCTGTCCTTGGTTAAAAACCACGCAGTTCATTACGTCTCCCAACTTCTCCCGTCAAACATTTCTGGCTCTTTCCAGGCAACACGGGAGTTCCAGTTTCGCGTCTCTCGCGGAGGGGCATTGCTGTCTCTTGGTGGTGAGCGCCTCATGAAAACTGGCCTTTCTGCCATATAGGCGTCGCCTGTATATGACGGCCTCCTATCGTCAGCAGGAGTGGGTCTTCGTATCCGCTGCCTAAGGTCCGTGGAACTCCTTAGGTCTGCTTGCGCAGGTCCCAAGTTTTCCATGGAACGAGCTCGCTCGGTGAGGTTGTGTTTTATTTGCTGGTGATTTGTTTTCATTGTTACTCTAGGGATTTCTAGTTGGAGGCCTTTAGTGGACCGGAATGGGTGACCTAGATGTTGTTTTTCGATTGTTTCCGTTGGTTCCGTCCCAGTTTTGTCGTTTGTTGGAGACGCAAGTCTGCGTTTCTTACTTTGAGTTTTGCTTGTTTGCTTGTTTGTTTTGTTACTTGTTGTTTCTATCTTTTTCTGTGTGTGTGCTCTTTGTGGATTTGTGTCTCCAGAACGAGGAGGCATGAGGACAGAGTCTTCTGTTCCCTCCGGCTGCGGGGATGCAGCTGGTGCTTCGACAGATGGCCCTGCCGTGGGTGTAGAGGGAGATGTCCCATCCGGGTCGGAAGCAGGCATTGGACTTTTGGGGGGCGGAGACTGTGTTGGTGGTGTCAGCTCTCTTGCACGCTTGCCAGATAGCTCCTGGCATGTCAAGTCATCCGTTTGACAAGCCTGGGAGAGAGACTGGGTGCTGAGGATCTCTGGGTCAGCAGAAGCGGTGCCTATTGCTACATCTCGTGTTTCTACGGATGTTTGCACTGCCTTGTCACTCGTGGGTGCGCAACTGGTCGTTCCGACCTGCCTACGAGGAAGCATCTCGGCCACCATTGCCACGAACTCGCGAAGCGAGAGGTCCATGCACTGGGTGATGTTGGAGTCGGTGTTAAGTGACGGAGGGATTTGAGCAGCGGACGGATCTCGGTGAGTGTGGATCGCTTTTTCTTTGTTTGTTGCCGGCACTAGCGGAGGGTTACCGACCAGGGTGTCTCTGTAGGAGTCGGGACTTTTGTGCTGTGTTTAATGATGTGGTGACTTTTCTAGAGACTTTCGCTACGTTTGACGCCTTCTTTCTATCTTTCTTTGCTTCGGCTAACTTAGGGCAAGAGCGGTTCCACGCCTCGTGTGCGGCCCCGCAACCAGCGCATTTCAGTTGACCGACCTCACAGGTGGTGGAGTTGTGACCAAGTTCTGCACACTTGCCACATCGCTCACTCCCTCTGCATCTGCTGGCAATATGGCCGAACGCCTGGCATCTAAAGCACCGTGTTGGGTTTGGTACAAATGGCCTGACTCTGATCGACATCCATCCGACTCTGACACTTTCTGGCAAGGTTGTTTCTGAGAAAAAGAAGAAGGAATGTCCCAGTATCACGGTTCTGTCCCTCGCTCCTTCTAGACAGCCTTTTCACGTCCGTGACACCTTGTTCGGTCAGCCCTGCCAGCACCTCCTCCTCCGAAACATCGCACAAGTCAACACAACTTACACAGAGAAAAATTTTGACGCTGCTATTCGGTGTAATTCCCCCTTAACGCTTTATTCGCACCATGGTTACTCAAGACTACTGCCATGGAACACCAGTGAAACGCAGAAACTCTCCTGTGAAAACACGTCGATTATTTTTCGGCGAGTTTTTTCATATCGTGAAAGCGTTACTTCAGGCTCAACTGACACCGACTTGACGCCTCCTCTAATATTGAAAGATCATGTCAGCGCCCAAGGAGTGTTGATGGAGTAAAGATGGCGTCATCCAGTTGCAATGACACTCCCAATACACCTTCTTGTTTCTATCAGCATCACAGAAGCGTCAACACAGCTCGTGCGCGCTCTCCTCCGGTGTTTTGTCGGTGTCATCGTGGTGCACTGCGCAGGACGCGCGCGCCAAAACGACGCCATTTTTTAGTCGTCAGTTGTCATTGCAAACAGCGAAGAGCGTGGCAGGAAAATTGTGGTTTTCTACTGCTCATGGTGGTTGAAAGGAATAAAGAGGTGAGACATGTGTTGATTGTTTTCAACTTACAATTTTCTTAAAATCGGAGTGGATTCTCTTTTGACTGCCTTTGGTGATAATCAAATACGAAATTTTGCGCTACTGGTTGGCCCTTTCTTTTACCTACCTATCTGTCCTTGCTAACGATGGAGATTTTTGCTTCTAAATTTGATATGCCGCTGAAACGTAAGCGTCATCCACCATCCCCTGAATAGTATTTTAGACCAGGGGATGCTTCGGCATTTGTGGTTTTCTTAACTCGATCCTGTCAGGAAGGGATGGGACTGACTTATCCTATACCCCTCATCATTTTCTAAACGTGTTGGAATAGACTATTGAATCTTTTCAGCTCCCCTAGTCCGTCCAAAAGATAAATATATTCTATCCGCCGGAAAAAACAAACAGATTTAATGATGCACATATTGTACGATCCTGTATAAATAGCTTTCAATAGAACGTTCAAATTATGTTGCAATATAAAAATTTAAGCGCAGTTTTTTCTACTATTTAGTTCAAATGAACAACAAAACAAATTTGGGACAGCAGTTTGGAATCGCCTTATAAGAAAAGAAATAACAAATTCGGTGAAGCGAGTATCGGTTTCGCAGTTTCAGAAAATCGATGGAGTAGCGGTAGTGATTTCAACAAGCCAAGGTAGCGGAAATAGGGGTAGTTTTTTCACAAATTTGGCAGTGGCGCTCACCTCTGGTCAACATCGTTTTGAAAAATATAGGTACTAGTGTGAAAATCCATTACCTGTGTAGGGTACCTTTTATAACTGACGTAGTAGGTATATGTAATTCAATTGTGCTACCATTTCAGAAGCCGCACTGAGGATGTCACCGTGGCTGCTGAACGAAGGGGGCCAGGCATATGTCAAGGATGAGATGCCAGCATACGTGAATACGAAGAGCACGGCCCACGTGTCGTGGTCGAGGGAAAAACCATTGTGAACTGTGAAACAGCAGACGAAGCCCTTCTGTTCTGGGTTGTCGCGTTCTTCGCTTACTTTCAAAGATACGGCCTCTGCCGGGGAACGTGGCTATTCCTAGCCCGGTATGCCCTTGGCATCGAAACCCCTGTGGGAGCCCGAGGCCCAAAAGCAAGATCGGGCTCTCGAGGAAGCTGCGCGTTAGGTGAGTCCTATGGGATGACAAACTATGTAGCGTTGTTCTGAACATTATTTTCAGGATGATGAAAGGATATTCTGAACAGCGGCAAGAATATGAACACAGTGTTTTGATATGAACACAGTATGAACATCATGTTTGGTCACTTGAAATATTCTGTCTGGAAAAGGAAGATAATGTGATAGTCAAATGTGGCAGAATTCTGCCGCAAACGTTGTTTTTTAGGGGAGGGGAGGGGTTGGGGTCTATAAGCATCAAGTGGTATGAAGACCATTTGCGATGGCAGGAAGTCATACTTCTGGTCTCTGATGACATAAGTTGGGATCGTTTTTGACGGAAGCTGCTCACAAATGTTTTTTCTACAAAGCAAATAAATGTGTTATTTGCGATATATCGTGTTTTACCGTGATGTGATGCATGGTGTGCCTTAAAGCAAGCCAGATTATGCAGGTGTAGAAAGTTGGTAATAAGCGAAGTGTACCTAAAGAAGAAGGGTGTACAAAACGCTTATTAGACGAGTCAGCTGGGCGTTAGAAGGGAATCAGAGCCATTCTTGAACGGAGCTGCAAAGGGGTTGCAAGGTGCTAAGAAAGGTGCCATTGCAGCGTTATCAAAGCGTCACTGCAGTGCCACGCTAGAGTCGTGAAGAATTACGACGGTTTTTAAAGAGCGTGAGCGTAGAGTCGCATGGTGCTTTACCCTGACATTTCCCGCGTCAGTGGATTTTTAGCGCGCTGTGGGTAGATCGGGCCGGCGTCATGATACGATACGCGGGGCTTCTTTGTAGAGTGCGGACGGAGTTTTTCCTGCGCCAGGGTTAAGTTAACTCCACGGAAGCTACTCACAGCATGCGACAAATGGGACACTCCAGGAATGGGAGTCATTTTTTCTCTGTGTGTTATCACACCTTTTGGCAACTCTGACTGCAGTTTCCCCCAATGACATGCATTTCCCTTTTTGAAGAAGTTTCCATTTTTGGAAGGAGTATTTCCAATTATGGTACATTTCCTCATGATTAAATGTGGCAGTTATCATGAAAATAATTATTATTGGGAATTAATCTATAAATGGGAGCATACACCTACACACAATTGGGAACCCTGATCACAGCTTCCCCCCACCACCACTGAACTTCTATCTCACATATCAACAAAAGGGACAAAAATGTCAATGTCAACATAGGATTTGGATCTACCTAAAATGTGTTGGCAAAGGGGACCTTAGGTAGCATTTTTATAGACAGATCAAATGCTTAAAATTTGCCTCCCACCCCCAATTATCACCTGCCTGGTCATTCCTTCTTCCAGTAAAAGCTCTGAGGCAACTACCCTGCATAGATGTGAAATTACATCTATTGGCCTAATAGGTACAGAGGTATTGGAAGTCTCATACCAAAGAAAGATCCAGTGTAGTCAAAATCATGCTTTAACTCTATGCAGTTCAGGTCCTGTGTGTTGCTTACCACCACTCGTAGTAAGCAACACACTCCCAACCAGCGTTTTTCCAAGGCTCTTTCTTTCTGAGATTTTCTGTGATTTCCTGAGATGAGAAGGGGGTCTACTAGGCCCCCTCCAGTGCACCTTAGTGTGTGTTTTAACAATTTGTGGAGGACTGCATTGGCACACATTTGCTATCTGTACAATATTGACATGATAATTTGATCATGAAATCTCACCTGAATTACTGTTGTTGCCAGTCTGTTGCTGGCGCCAACTCTCCCAACTTCCTCCAGCTCCAAATCTACCTAACCAATCTTGATCTAGGGCACAAATAAGGTAAGGCACAAGCAAGCTAAGGAATGAAAAACCAAGTTTGATACGTGAAAGTGCATCAGTCTCAAAGTAGCCTACATTCATCTTAGATTAGCCATGGGCAGCACTATTTATTCCGGCTAGTTTTAGCCTGCACTTATTTCAGATATGCGTAATAAATATGCCCTCAAAAGCAGTGGCTTCCCACCTGTTTACATTTTTTGACAGGCTCTACATCTGGCTCTACATCACATAAACACTTCGAACTTTTCTTGTCGCTGTTGCGTAACCTAAGTAGAATTGCTGCCCAGCTATATTTATTTTTTCACTCATTTAGTACTTT
Organism: Lepas anatifera; assembly: GCA_034440635.1. Classification (NCBI taxonomy): domain Eukaryota; kingdom Metazoa; phylum Arthropoda; class Thecostraca; family Lepadidae; genus Lepas; species Lepas anatifera. The sequence continues at coordinate 1,659,073 of JAOTON010000337.1, forward strand.
TCTTAGTAGCTTTTAGGTGTACTTAATACTAAATCAAAAAAATAGGGACCGTTAAATCGAAGAGACTCAAACTTAAAATAGAATTAACCTGATAAAATGGAAAGAGAAGTACTTGATAACGTATCTGCGTTATCGTTAATGCCTTAAATATTCCCACAATCGTCTATTTCTCGAAAAAAATTGACTGTCACATTTCGGGCATCTAGGCGGCAACTTTCTGGCAACTACTAACAATCGGCACCATTGGGCTGCATGTTAAAATCTGGCAACTGTGACATGCAGCGGGGGTCCCTCGTTTTAGTAGAAGCTGAACACAGTACCAATATTGTATCACTGATGGTACGCTGTGCAATTGAAGAACAGACTTGCTAAATTAAAATATTCCCTTCACGTTTCATTCTGTATTTGGAAAATATGTGGTTTGATATTGAAAAATAGAGTCAGGATCCCTATTTTGTCACATTTATGCACCTCTATTTTCGTAGATGTGTCACAAACTCCAGTAGCCGAGTTGGCAAGTTTCTGCACCTCTGGCGGTGAGATATGAGACGAGGGATTTCAGCGGCGGGTGATAAAAACAAGGGAACAGATATTTGTGAGCCCGTCTTTATTTACCCGAGATACGTGAGCATCCTCGGTACCAAGACCCTATGTCTATGACGTTGTACACGAGCCAGACGAAATATGGCATGACCCGTACGGAATATGGCAACGCAGAACGGACCATTGTAGAAAATGAATTATTATTGATATTCTTCTCAAATGAAAAATTTAAGTAGGCTCTTTTTCATGAATTTGCTTACAACTGGCACGAATTAAGCTTACAAGTCTCTCTTTTAGAGAAGGACTAAGACCGAGTAACAAAACCGCTCTGGGAATCCGGATACACGAGTCGATTGGTTCGTTCCCACGGTTGGTACAGAAATAGTGCACACTGAGGTTGATCATGCCCCTCAGAAAAGGTTTCATGGGGCACTAACGGTGAAAGGAACTCAACAATTTCACCGGCTTACTCCCATTGATAAGTGCAATGCAATGATATTTTTTCCAGTATGTCATTCTGTGTTGGTGTGTAATGGATATAACTGATGGAATTCTAAGATTTCAGAGAGTGTATTTAACATGGGATATTTGAAGGATATTTATTAATGTTAACCTCATGCTCATACTTTATACAAACCGATCCTATTCTGGATTACTTTATGTAAGATAAACATCAGGCTGGTTTTAGCCATTGCACAACAATGCCTGCTGAATGCGGGAAAGGGCTAAAAGTCTGGCTCATATCTGGCATAGCGTGATATTTAACACTTGTTTCTTCTACGGTAATATATTAGCGTGGTAACTTTTGGGCTGCCTGTTAAAAAAGCTATTTCGGTGAGAGTGTAAGTCTGTTAGTAGCCTCATTACGGATTCGGAGTAGCATTTTGAACTGAACACCCTATGTCCAGACCAGAACACGTCCATGACACTTTAAGGTCGCTATATGCATATTTTTTAAGTAGTAAAATCCCGTGGCACTTTTACGCTTTATCCGCGCAACAATGCCTTCTGCAGCTACTTTGTCCGGTTACAATTATGATAAATAGGTAAGGTTACATAAAAATTGGAAATGAGCCAGTTAACACGCCTGCAGCAATTTTGCATAATTGTTTAGTTTCCGTGCACAAAGTTGTAAATAATACGACAAATGGTACTTTCAAAAATATCATCGTAGATCTCAAGACTCACACCAGTTCGCAGAAGAGTACCGCTCAAATAATTGAGATATAAAATAAAAACCATGGGTATTTGATTCAACATACGAAAATCTACCGGGACACCTATATCATACAGGGTGTTTCAGAAAGAATGATATTTTTTAAATGTTCAGTAAACTACTAAAAATCCTTCAAATCCGTCCACAAAACGCTCATTTTAATGGTAAATTGTAGGACATTTTTTCTGTAAACATGTTCCATTTGAATCAAATATTTCCCCCGTCTTAAATGTACTCGGAAAATGATGCAAGAAACATGATATATGCCCGATTATATTTGAGAACACGGAACTGGCAGCACTCTAAAAATGCTTAAGCACGCAAAGATGGCACGTGAGCATGCACATCAAAGGCACAAGTTCCAGTAATATTACAAGTTTAAAGTTTTTGGCTCAAGCTCCATATGGCTCATTGGCTTACCTTCCATATGAATGACTGGATGCAGCGGACACAGCGCAAAAATCTCACTGTTCACCACAGAACAAGGGACATAAACCAATTGGGGATTGCTTGCTTGGACCCGAGCTTTCCTAAGCTCGAGAGGTGTGTTTTTTTAGAATTAATTTCCAGAGGCAATGCGCGTGGACTGCGATGTACCACAGTGACGATGTAAGGTTTGCAGTGCCATTGGCGTGATACTTGTCACGTGATACGCGCGTGATATCTGCTAAAATTTTTGATGAAGGCAAAATAGACAGTATTTTCTACTCATTTTTAAGACTACTTTGAACTAGCAAAAATATAAAAACAGCTATCAAAATACGAATAATCGTAAATGTCCCAAATTTCGCTTTCGATTGAAATGTAAATCATACAACAACAACCTATTTATAGCCGCATTTCAGAGGTGCAGAAACTTGCCAACTCGGCTACTGGGGTTTGTGACACATTTATGAAAATTGAGGTGCATAAGTGTGACAAAATAGCGATCGTGACAGTATGGTTCAAAATCAAACCGCAGCTTTTCGAAATACAGAATGAAGCGTGTAGCGATAAATTTAATTTAGCAACTCTGTTCTTCAATTGCACAGCGTACCATCAATGATACAATATTGGTACTGAATTTAGTTTCTACTAAAACGAGGGACCCCCGCTGCAGAAAACCCGGAAACCGCTGTCACAGTTGCCAGATTTTAACATGCACCCCAATGGTGCCGATTGTTAGTAGTTGCCAGAAAGTTGCCGCCTAGATGCCCGAAATGTGACAGTCAATTTTTTCGAGAAATACATGATTGTGGGCATATTTAAGGCATTAAAAATAACGCAAATACGTTATCAAGTATTTCTCTCTCCATTTTGTCAGGTTAAATAATATCTAAAATTTGAGTCTCTTCGATTTAGCGGTCCCTATTTCTTTGAATTTAGTATTAAGTACGCCTAAAAGCTACTAAGAAAAGTACTAAATGAGTGAAAGAAATAAACATAGCTGGGCAGCAATTCTACCTAAGCTACGCAACAGCGACAAGACAAGTTCGTAGTGTTTATTTGATGTAGAGCCTGCCAAAAATGTACACAGGTGGGAAGCCACTTTTTTAGGGCATATTTTGGGGGTATATCTGAGATAAGTGCAGGCTAAAACTGGCTGGAATAAATAGTGCTGCCCATGGCTAATCTAAGATGAATGTAGGCTACTTTGAGACTGATGCACTTTCACATATCAAACTTGGTTTTTCGTTCCTTAGCTTGCTTGTGCCTTACCTTATTTGTGCCCTAGATCAAGATTGGTTAGGTAGATTTGGAGCTGGAGGAAGTTGGGAGAGTTGGCGCCAGCAACAGACTGGCAACAACAGTAATTCAGGTGAGATTTCATGATCAAATTATCATGTCAATATTGTACAGATAGCAAATGTGTGCCAATGCAGTCCTCCACAGTGTTAAAACACACCCTAACGTGCACTGGAGGGGGGCCTAGTAGACCCCCTTCTCATCTCAGGAAATCACAGAAAATCTCAGAAAGAAAGAGACTTTGAAAAACGCTGGTTGGGGGTGTGTTGCTTACTACCAGTGGTGGTAAGCAACACACAGGACCTGAACTGCATGGAGTTAAAGCAGGACTTTGACTACACTGGATCTTTCTTTGGTATGAGACTTCCAATACCTCTGTAAGTACCTATTAGGCCAATAGACATAATTTTACATCTATGCAGGGTAGTTGCCTCAGAGTTTTTACTGCAAGAAGGAATGAACAGGCAGGTGATAATCAGGTGTTGGGGGAAAATTTTAAGCATTTGATCCGTCTATAAAAATGCTACCTAAGGTCCACTTTACCAACACATTTTAGGTAGATCCAAATCCTATGTTGACATTGACATTTTTGTCCCTTTTGTTGATATGTGAGATAGAAGTTCAGTGGGGGCGGGGGGAAGCTGTGATCAGGGTTCCCAATTGTGTGTAGGTGCACGCTCCCATTCATAGATTAGTTCCCAATAATAATTATTTTCATGATAATTGCCACATTTAATCATGGGGAAATGTACCATAATTGGAAACACTCCTTCCAAAAATGGAAACTTTTTTCAAAAAGGGAAATGCATGTCATTAGGGGGAAACTGCAGTCAGAGTTGCCAATAAAAGTTATGATCCCAATACTGGAAACAATGATCTATGATTGGAAATTTTCCTTCCAAAACATAAACATGATCTAAAAATGAAAACACAGTTTAATACTTTCATGCAGTAATGGCTTGGTGCTTGAACCTCGTCTGTTTCAAAAAGCAAGAGACAGGTAGATCACAGAAAGAAATTTTTACAAGGGCAAACCTTGTCAGACCCTTGTTTACATGGAAAATTACTAGGGTAAAACGCAAAGCTTGTACGTTCAAAATCCGTGCCACGAAAACAAGGGAAATACAAGGAAAAGCCATGTAGAACAATGGTAGAACCATAGTACGACAATGGTTGCTAGAAGACGTTGTACAAACCTTGTAACTTAACTATGGTTAACCTACATGGCAAAGACAATGGCTGACAACGGCCCCACAAGCCCTCTACTAGGTCATGATTACCCCACAACAAGGGTAGAACAAAGCCTTGTGTCCGCCTTGTACGCAACCGCAGCCTTCCTACAAGAGCGTGACGAGATTAGAACCTTGCTTACACAACCGCTTTACCAGTGCGTAACGAGGAGGGAACAAGGGTGTTGCAAGGCTTCTTACAAGGGTAAAACGAGACTCGGATTACGTCTTTACAATAGCGGCAGGTCCAGGACTTCATTTCGGGGGAAGCTCGGGCGCTCGCGCCTCCCCGCCATAGTGTCTGGACAGCATCCGACTACGCATTTACTTTAGGCACTCTTACATTTCATACTGTGGAAGAGGGCTTGAGCCCTCTTAGCCCCTCCCCTTGTACCTACCTCTGCTTCAAAAGGAACTTTTCAGTCTCTATGCGAAAGCTAAAGCGTTTTCTGGCCTCAAATGCAACCGGAGGACCATCGGTAGAAAAAGGTAAGCATTGAGCCACCTCTCAAGCAAGAAAAGAACCCACACGTTGTCTTACCCATATCGGTAAAACACAGCATCACTAATCAGGCGCCGATCCATCTGAAGACACCGACAAGATCATATTGGAACTCAACTCACCCTATTTTTCAAACGGGCCCATAAGGCAAACACAATTAGGTTCTACCCACTGCAGGTACCTAAGCCATATGATCAAATAGTCTGTGCTCGTTTGACACGAAAATATGAGCCTTAATACCAATATGGCATACATGCCTGAAGTAACCACATACTTACTTACCTGGACCTGGATTGACCATTCCAAAATGCCTCACTTTTCAACTATTGGAACAGAAAACAATACTTCCCACTCGCAGATCACTGAAAAATATTCTAGACAGCTTCCAAAGTTCCACGATTGATTAAAATAAGTCACATTTATTCTAACCTACACGGCATGCGTGCCAGGCCACTGTGTATTGCCACGGGTAAACAGAAAGCAAGATGGCGACTGTAACCCGAGCAGGTATTTGAAATCATAGTCAAACGACAATGGCCGAGCAAGGGTGCAACAACGCCCTAGCTTTACCTACCAGCTATTTACAATGCCACTACAACGCCTAGTATTCAGTTAGTGCAGCGCTGGTGCGCAAGCAAGGTATGAACCAGGTATGAACGAGGTGCGCACTATTGTGGCACAAGGCAAGGTTGTCATTCCGTAGTAATTGCATTACTTTATGCTAGTGACGTAACCAGGGTTGTTTTACTTCGGTAATTGAACTACGGTGCAACTATTGTTCTGCAATGGTAAAACTTGTAGAAACACAATTTTAAGCTTGTACCTTGTAATAAATTCTTTCTGTGATGACATTCAGCATATTGGAAATAGTATTCAAGTATACAATTATCATTTCCAGCTTTTTGTGACACACAGAAAGAATTTATTACAAGGTACAAGCTTAAAATTGTGTTTCTACAAGTTTTACCATTGCAGAACAATAGTTGCACCGTAGTTCAATTACCGAAGTAAAACAACCCTGGACACGTCACTAGCATAAAGTAATGCAATTACTACGGAATGACAACCTTGCCTTGTGCCACAATAGTGCGCACCTCGTTCATACCTGGTTCATACCTTGCTTGCGCACCAGCGCTGCACTAACTGAATACTAGGCGTTGTAGTGGCATTGTAAATAGCTGGTAGGTAAAGCTAGGGCGTTGTTGCACCCTTTGCTCGGCCATTGTCGTTTGACTATGATTTCAAATACCTGCTCGGGTTACAGTCGCCATCTTGCTTTCTGTTTACCCGTGGCAATACACAGTGGCCTGGCACGCATGCCGTGTAGGTTAGAATAAATGTGACTTATTTTAATCAATCATGGAACTTTGGAAGCTGTCTAGAATATTTTTCAGTGATCTGCGAGTGGGAAGTATTGTTTTCTGTTCCAATAGTTGAAAAGTGAGGCATTTTAGAATGGTCAATCCAGGTCCAGGTAAGTATGTGGTTACTTCAGGCATGTATGCCATATTGGTATTAAGGCTCATATTTTCGTGTCAGACGAGCACAGACTATTTGATCATATGGCTTAGGTACCTGCAGTGGGTAGAACCTAATTGTGTTTGCCTTACGGGCCCGTTTGAGAAATAGGGTGAGTTGAGTTCCAATATGATCTTGTTGGTGTCTTCAGATGGATCGGCGCCTGATGAGTGATGTTGTGTTTTACCGATATGGGTAAGACAACGTGCGGGTTATTTTCTTGCTTGAGAGGTGGCTCAATGCTTACCCTTTTTCTACCGATGGTCCTCCGGTTGCATTTGGGGCCAGAAAACGCTTTAGCTTTCGCATAGAGACTGAAAAGTTCCTTTTGAAGCAGAGGTAGGTACAAGGGAAGGGGCTAAGAGGGCTCAAGCCCTCTTCCACAGTATGAAATGTAAGAGTGCCTAAAGTAAATGCGTAGTCGGATGCTGTCCAGACACTATGGCGGGGAGGCGCGAGCGCCCGAGCTTCCCCCGAAATGAAGTCCTGGACCTGCCGCTATTGTAAAGACGTAATCCGAGTCTCGTTTTACCCTTGTAAGAAGCCTTGCAACACCCTTGTTCCCTCCTCGTTACGCACTGGTAAAGCGGTTGTGTAAGCAAGGTTCTAATCTCGTCACGCTCTTGTAGGAAGGCTGCGGTTGCGTACAAGGCGGACACAAGGCTTTGTTCTACCCTTGTTGTGGGGTAATCATGACCTAGTAGAGGGCTTGTGGGGCCGTTGTCAGCCATTGTCTTTGCCATGTAGGTTAACCATAGTTAAGTTACAAGGTTTGTACAACGTCTTCTAGCAACCATTGTCGTACTATGGTTCTACCATTGTTCTACATGGCTTTTCCTTGTATTTCCCTTGTTTTCGTGGCACGGATTTTGAACGTACAAGCTTTGCGTTTTACCCTAGTAATTTTCCATGTAAACAAGGGTCTGACAAGGTTTGCCCTTGTAAAAATTTCTTTCTGTGAGGAGGCATACGTCGCCTTGAGTTTGTGACAGCCAGCATACTTTCTGCACCTCTGTGACCAATTCAAAAATATCATTCTTTATGAAACACCCTGTAGGTAGGTATGTTCGCGCCACCGTTGCATTGGCGCTCCACGCGCGGGTCCCATTGCGCAGAGAACCACTGCCGCCGGATGCTGTGAATTTGACCTGATCACGATTGTCGATGGAGGCATCGACGACAGACAAGTGTTTCGTTTGATTCTGTCGGTGCTTTTTTACTGTTTGTGTCATCAGCGGGAATTGCTATCTTAAAGTTCTGGGTATGAAGAAGAGGTAAACACAAAAGCTAGTTAAAATGTATTCTTAAGCGTTTATTTGAAAACTGATACCAGAAGGTGAAATAAATCTTCTCCACATATTGAGATAGGAAACAGCAGATATATGCTTCTGAGCATGAAAAAAGCAGCGGGATACCCGTTGCTAAGCACCGTTGACGCACCCCGCGCAAGACGTAGCGCGCTTTCACCTCCTTCTTCCCTGCCGGACGCCATCTGACCTTGGCCCAAAAACGATGACTGGCGCGGCAAGTTAGTCATGGACGTATTCAGGAGGTGCAAGGGGGACACTTGTCTCATCCCTGATCTGAAATGGTCACGGTGCCCCCCTGAAAGGTTGATGGCGCTCTTGAAATATCACTTCCCACCCCCTTCCCCATGATGCGTGTATCTGAGCCCCTATGACAAAATTTGACGCCCACCTGATAGATTACAGTCCCAAAAATTGGTGCCTCTGGTTAGGATGGCGCCTCCCTCGATCAGCAATCCTGGATCCGCCCATGAGGTGGGTAGTCACTAAAAATATCAATCTAAATTACTTTTTCACTGTTATTTTCAGCGTTGCAAAGATGACCATTTAAACGAATCACGCATCGATGATCGACATCAAGCCAGGATCAAAACGCGTACCCGCAAATGCCAAAAACTATAATAATTGAATTTCAACAATTGCAGCGTGCAGCCTATGTCTTGCTTGAAGCATGCGATCTCTGGAGCGATACAAAAGTGAATCACTTTTTTCTTCAAAATGTTCTGGACAGTGGCGGATACAAGAAGGAGCTAGGGGACTCAAGCCCCCCCTCCCCCAAAGCGTCCCCCAAGTGAAATGAGTGTCTGTAGTAAATGCATAGCCGTAGGCTGCTCAATGCCAATGGCGAGGGGGGCTCGTCCCCCTAGTCCACCCTCTCCCGAAATGAAATCCTGGATCCGCCATTGGTTCTGGAGATAGTACACTGAGTGCAAAGTCTTTTTTATATGTTTGGAACAATAAAATCGGATATATACCAATATTGCTTTTTGTGCAAGATAAGCGAAGCTTACAATGCGATACAAAGAAATCAGTATTTTTAATGACACTTCTGACATGCACCAATAACTGGAAGCGGGAGACCAGTGAGTCCTTATATTAGAAAGAGCTGACGTTTTATAGTGCCGGAGAAGGTATGACAGTGACGTCATAATGGTGGTAAAGATAGTAAAAATGATCACTATCTGCCAAATGTATATTAAAAATAATATATCTGGCAGATAATGATCATTTTTATCATGTTTACCACCGAGCTGATGTTTAATGTTTTTCGTCAATTTTTGGGTTCAATACCGGGAATTTTGAGTCCAGGTATGAAATACGTTTATACATAATTAGCTTTGAAATTTACTCGCTTATCTTTTCGCCGCGGAAGTTCAAATAATGTACATTTGCATAGCCGGCTAACAATGCGGCAAATTCTGGAGTGGATAAAATATCAATTTACTCCCACCACTTTTTTAAAGTGGGCCAGGATGCGAAGAGAATAACAGAGGCTTGCTGATTTTTTTGTGTGATCCGATGCAGTGTAATCTATAATTAGGACGAAACTTAATATCCATCTAGTAAGGTTGTGGCATTATTGCCAGTTCACCCGCTATATTGCTATCTGTACAGGCATGCCTGTGCACAGGGTCACCAGGTACACCAGTGGGTCACGTTTTCGGCGCAGCGGACAGTGCTGTTGCTGACTGGCCCGTACGCTGGCCCGGGAAGTATGCATACATTTTACATACATGGGCAATTCTAACGTAAGACGGTAAAATGCAGCCGCAAGTCTAGTGACTATGACCTATTTTCCATGGTCAGAATGCGATCCAGATGGGACTGTCGATCAGGATACATCGTGGAATCGTCAAGATCATCAATTGCTATTTTCCCAGCACTTTAAGCATGGACCGTGCTATAGTGCCATGACTTAGTTTCCATGGTCAAAATGCGATCCAGATGAGACTGCCAATGAGGATGAATTGTGGAGTCGTCGAGTTCATCAATTACGGACCGTGCTATAGTGCTGGGAAAATAGCACTTGATACCTACACTTCCTTAGCAGTCTGATCCGGACCATATTTTAGCCGTGGACATGTTTATGTTATGTTACGTATGTTATGCTATATGTTAAACAAACCATTAGGCCTACGTTTATCCTTCCTTAAACATAAGCCATGCGATGGAAGGGCTCGGTCAGGCAGGCTGCGCGCTGCAGCAGGGTCGTATCCTGTCGTATCCTATCCTTCCATTTTTCAGAGGCTCCTTTCTAGTCCGCAAATTAGAAGGCATTTAAGAGCTGTATTTCTATTTGATACCTATTCTGTACCCCCTGTAATGTCATACATCAACGCCTGCTGGTTCTGTGCATACCGCACACGTAGGTACTACACGAGATTAAACGGTTCCATCGATGAGTTTTCATCATCATGACTTTCTTTCCTGCCAATCCTCCTTTTCAGGGGGATGGATTTCCGGTAACCAAAGTGCCCACTTTCGAAACAGTAAATGACTACCATATAAAAGGCGATAGCATAATATCATATTTGTTCTAGCCATCACACAGTCCTTTTGGATCTCGAAAATGATGAACAATACAAAATTCAAGGGGTGCTTTACCACTACTCGATATTCCATTGCGGGGTGCCCGAACACCTCTCAATAGATATAAGTTAACTTCCCTGCATGGTACCGCTCATTAAGCCCGAGCAACAATCCATCACTATTCGAGACCGTTCAGCTACCATTTTGACTGACATGAGCCGTGCTCGATAGATTTCACAATGAATAGATTTCAAATGAATAGATTTCACAAACATTTTAACTTTTCAAACTTGCTTACAACATGCCGTTCAAAAACTCTCACCGTTCAAAAAATTTATTTGACGTTGCTTGATGTTCCTATTCTCTCCGTTCTTCGTACCAATGCTCGATCAGTGTGGGAATTTTTGCCTGAATAAAATCAATACTAAAAGTGTGTGTTTTTTTTTGCTGGGAACCACAATTCTCCATATGTGAGGTGTCTTAAGACATTTCCAATGTTTGATGCATCTTGTGACGTCACTTACTGGCTCAGTCTCACCAATTAGGTATAAATCGAAAGCGGGGTGTTTAACGTGTTGATCTATAACGGTGCACGATTGATAATTAATGCTGATGATGAACAATAACTAACTAGGAACCCAACGTCACCCGGGAGATTAATTGCAGGGCACTGCAGCTTAAAAGCCAATTTTTAGACCTTAAGACAGAAAGCCGGACAATTGCGGTTTCACGGCAGTGTACAGTGACTTCAAGGTACTGGGAGCCGGGTGGCGGCGGTATCAAAGGGATGTGTTAGGGGAATGGTCCATGCTTAATAAATACAGAGATGTTTATATCATTACAATATACATATCTACTCAATTAACTGCCTCGTGCGCCATGTGATTCGTCTTGGATCCTCCTTGTTTACACGGTTAAAACTGCTTATCCTGCCGTCTCAAATAATCATTTTAGCATCTCAAACCGCTTGTAGGTATGTACATACGCACGAAATGCCAGCTAGGCGTGCATGTCGTATGTACCGTGTGTTGTATTGCTTATAAGTGTGTTAATCGAAGGGTCTTGAAAAGCTGTATCATGCACCCCAAATCTGAAAGGTGCTAATGACTCGAAATCGGTTCCTGCAATTTACCCGCGAAGCATATTCACGTACCAAATTAATTTAATTAATTTATATTTTTCCAGTGCACTGCACGCTGCACAAACACCAAACCCATATATCCACCTACATGCACAGAATGCCTCCTGCACCTGTTCCCTCCCTCAATCCTACAGCAGGTTCAAGCACCACAATTTTCGACACTGCACGAGTAGGTCTTATAATCCGCCACGCGGCCCTTTCCGCACCGAGGCTTTAGCTCGGCGGCAGCGGTGCCGAGCGTGACCTCTGTAACCTCTGCGCCCCGCAGGCAATCGTCAACCAGCGAAGGACTATCGCTGATTGGTGGAGGCGCGTTTACTTGTATTGCGAGGAATTTACCGGAGTTTCGCCATGAAAATGGTAGAGCTTAAACCACGAACCAGGAGATGTATTACTATTGATTTTTTCAAACATTTAACGCCATACTTTGTTCTCTATTAGCTTGATTACCAGCTCCTCCATCCGAGGCTGCTCTTCGGTTCAGGCTAGACGGCGTCAAAGTCAGCACTGGCCAGCCGGCGGCCGAGTTCGCTGAGGTCAAGGAGTGTCAATCGAGTTTCTGCTGAGTGGAGAGGATTGGGAACCGGCCCGAAGGTAACCGAGGGTAGGAGGAGAGAGGTGTACATTAAACTAAAAGCCAGCCACCGAACCAGAGAGAGAGAGAGAGAGAGAGAGAGAGAGAGAGAGAGAGAGAGAGAGAGAGAGAGAGAGAGAGAGAGAGAGAGAGAGAGAGAGAGAGAGAGAGAGAGAGAGAGAGAGAGAGAGAGAGAGAGAGAGAGAGAGAGAGAGAGAGAGCGGGAGAGCGGGAGAGCGGGAGAGCGGGAGAGCGGGAGAGCGGGAGAGCGGGAGAGCGGGAGAGCGGGAGAGCGAGAGAGCGAGAGAGCGAGAGAGAGAGGTGAAGGAGTTTTTACTCGTGAATTACCAGATGTTGGACATAGTTATCCCTTTCATTAGATTTTGTCATTTTGTAGCCGGTTTAATCAATGAATACGTTCGTGTCGAGACATGCTTGTCCAGTTGTCACTCTAGAGGCGCAAAGACCAGGGATGGATCTAGCCGGAAAGTTTAGGGGGCAAAATATTTGGACCTATTGTAGAGATAAGTTTTACCATAAAAAATTGAGCTCCTGTGTGGAGAGCGGCACTAGTCGCATCCATATTCGTTGTATTATGACATGGGTAGATAATAATATTTATAAAAATATTTGTCGCGTTCTTAAAACCAAGTATAAACCTTTTATTCGAGAAGACAGGCAAACTACATTGCATCACTGGTACTAGAAATTTACTAGTTTTAATATTCCATGAAATGACAGTAACCTTGCTGAATGGTTCCGCAGGGTTGAGTCTCGCAGAAACTTATGTCTGCAAGTGGAGTAAAATATATACATGTTCGTATGCGATTGTGTTTGTAAGTACAATAATTTGTTCTCGCTAATGTTCGCAAGCGAATCAGGTACAAATAGGTGCTACTCTTCTGAGTGCTCCTTTCCGATCCGAGAACCGGTGTTCCCCATGGATGCAGCTGTTAGAGAGAGATTAAATGCCCTTTTATAGCTCCAGGGGAGTTCCATTGCAGTAGAATCCCGAACGACATACTCGAAAAACGCAATTATAACGATTATTTTCTCGCTTCGCGTTTCTCTTCTAATTCGCGCCCCAGCGGAGTTCTGGTGCCACTTCCACCTTACCGGGGGTAGGGCCGCCGCCATCGGGGCCTTTTTAACCCGTGCCCCACTGGGGTCCGGCGCCGCCTTCGCCCCAACGGAGGGCATCGATTACCCCTCTCTAACTCCAAAAACATGGGAGTTTCTGCGAGTTGCATTGGAAAACTCGAGTGAATTCATTGTGGGTTTACTTCACATGTCTTAGCGTTCAGGCCATTGGTTCGACCTCGAGAAGTTAATTTATGTTGAGTCGGGCAATTTCCACTAATAATGTAATGATTACGAGAAATTATCATTGCTCTCATGCCATTAGAGCTATTGAGATAAAGTAAACTTCATAGGACTATTCAAGGGCTTTCTCCGCTATGTGGAACACAATAACCTCCCCCACCAGTGGTCTGGCCTCCAGAGCGCACCTCTTGACCTAACATGACCTGAGATTATGAAAGATGTCAAAGTCGTCTTGCTATATATCAAATGAAAGCCAGTGACGGGACAAACACGATGACGTCTAATTCGGTTTTGAATTTAGGAAAGTGAACAGAACAGCGATGCCGCTGGCAGGGCAGAGCTGGGTTTCAAAAATGTGTGATGGAACAGAATATTAGTGTTATTGCAAAACCGGAAGCATAAGCACGCTGATACTCTTATATATGCTATATAAAATTCACATACAGCTATACATGTGCTCTTTCGAGACTGCGCCGTTCGTCTGTAAGAAATTTATGCAATTTTACGCATTGCAAAGGCGATGACAATTGAATACCCAGTGCTTGGATATAATGCACCTGCAGTAGTATTTTCAAAATAAACTAAGCAAATTAATTAAAAATGTTTCCAATTTTTTGGGCTTAGAAACATAATACCCCAAAATCAAATTATCCAGAGAAAAATGGTAATTTTTTTGTGCCATCCTTATGAAATTACATGACCTGACCCGAGATCATAGGTAAACTTTCCTTTATTGTTAAGCTTTGAATTTTGACTACGACACACTATTATTTAGGGCTTAAGAATTCTGGGGACGTATGCTTCATACAAATATCATGAGTTCCGGAGATTTAGGTATTGGAAAAATAGGGTCGACACTATACCGAACATTTCCGGAGGCAATAAGTCAGAAACCGCTGGAAGGGATGAGGCTAAACATGCCACAGCATGAATGAGCACCCAAGAGAACCCCTTGGACAAAGCTTCATCAAAATCTGAGATGTAGGGTGTTATTTTGATATTTTTTGGTCATCTTGTCGTGGAATGTCCCAGCTCTCAATTGACTGCGCAGTCCTCCCCAGCAGTGTCTGTCCACACATCAGGAAAGCTCGGTACCAGATGTTTATTGATTGTAGGGCATTCGGCACGGATACAGAAGACACCCCCTCACAAAGATATTCGTATGAATAATAGTAATAATGAAAATATACACACAAGCATGTCTGGGCTCGTGCTGAATCCGCCGAAGACTGGGTCTATTCCCTCAGGGTCACCGCCGGCCAAGACCAGTCATTCCCAAATTTGGCGTTACGGGCGGATGAGCACTAACTCTCCAAGCCCGATTCAAAGCAAAATGCCGGCACACAAGCCAGCTTATTCAGGCTTCTACATATCACACAAAGCCATATTGTAGTAAAAGTCACGCCGCAACTAGTTTGCTGCCAAAACTAGCGCAGCAGCAGCGTTAACATACCGCATCACTCAACCACGGTGATGTTAAACCTTGGTACTGCTGTGGAAGTCATCTACGAAAGAGCGCGCGAGCATCGTCCATGCCTGCGTGTGCGGTGCGGAGACCCGGTACCTCGTCAGCCGCCGCACCCGCCTCTCCACGCGATGGGCCATCACAGTTCCCAGAGCTGCTTTGTAGCGTGCTTTCCTGCTTGTCACAATTCCACTCTGGAGCGGGTTTTCCCGTCGAGTCCTCGGCGTAGATTCGCACAGTAATTTAGGCATTACAAAGGTGGTGCAGGGCCCGAAACCCAACACTGTACTAGTTTCCGAACTAAGACTGCAGTGACAGCGAGCTTCCAATGCACACTTTCTATCCGTTTCTTCACGATATACACAAATTCCAGCGACGCAATAGTGTAGACCTCCCGTCTAGCCAATATCAGCCGCAAAAATGTTGAGGGACCCCTCAGTAGGCAGCTGAGGGGTACTTGTTTATTTTAGCACAGTCAGTTTCAGCGAGAATTGGCGAACGTGCCGACTTTAGCTTGCACAGGGATTTCACCCTGGGAGGAAAACATATCTCACAAATAGCTTCGAGAAATACCCCGAAACCTTGCGTTTTCGAAAAAGAAAGCCTGTATACAATCGACAACGCAAATCAGAATGGAGCCCTTTTGGCTTTTTTGTCAATATACAGTACGCTACAATCTGTCGTTCACTTTCTGATACAATTTCGCACAATGTATCGGAAGCCACGGAAAGACACTAACCACATGCACCAAACCCACGGTGTCGCTAACCCACTAACAAATGGTGGAAAACCCCGACGCTAGCGCACCAAGTTTTACAATTTTCAAGGATTTTACACCGAAATGGTAGCACAACGCCTCCATAAACAGAATATATACTATATATTGCAATCATACACAAATAATACAGTCAGACATTGGATAGGACCTTATGTCGCAGGTAGAACACTGCAACGCCACACGAACGGTACCTCAAACAGGACACAGTCACCTTCAAAGCAGCAAATGAGCAGCCTTTTCACTCATTCGTCCGGGATAACCAGTCGCGCCAATATCAAACGTTCCTTGAAGCCTTGCTGGGCTGGGGCACCAAGTCCGGTGAAATGCAGGGACGATCACTGCGCGGCCCAGCACGACTTGTCACGCTTTATTTATCGCATCCTCTTGGTCACACACAGCCGCGATATACCTGGCGCCACCGTTGTTGCTCCGGCACGCTGGGGCGTCCGCCGCTGTTCACGGCGGCAACTCACGTAGACGGCCCAGTCTCGCGTCGCAGCACCGCACACCGTGCAAACCCCCAATCACAGGCCAAAAACGTGGGGGTCACACCTGCAGGATTGCCGAGCCAGCGTAACAGCTACCGCTGCACGTGCGGTCAGACCCCCGTCTCGCAGCAAACAAGGGCCAGGACGCGGGCAACCGACCACGGCGAGGGCGCAGTATACCACGTCGTAGTTGCTGTTCGTCTACTACAACTACCGGTCAAATGCAATATAGGGGATGGCAGCATAAGACAAGAGCGGTGGGATATGAAGTCTTTTCACGCAGCTGAATTTTCTGAGTTTGAAAAACCCCAACCTTAAAAAGAGAAGTGGAACAAGCATCACCGCTTTAGGATAATTCCCGGTCTGAAGTATGCAACATAATATGAATACAACCACCGCTGAAATAAAAAAATCGGCCGTGCGCGGTGTTGCACTAACATTAGTTTTTGTTAGCCCGGATTACACAACAACCATGCTGCGGTTAACACTTCCAGGGCACAGGCCCACTAGTCTCGGAGTTTTTTGTGGCTACCCGGCCCTGCCAGGGACCCGGATCGGCGTCCCTCAGCCCTACAAGTCCTGCGTGATGACAAAGTGCACGATGCCGGCGAAGACGACGAAGCCGGCCATCACGATCAGGTTGCTGAGTGTGGCGCTGAGGCCGGAGTTGGGGTCGCCGGCCGGTCGGCCGGCCGCCTCCGCCGCCGCCGCCTTCTCTGAGGACTCGCTGGCAGCCTCCCGCCGCGCCGCCAGAGTACCGCGGATCTCCTGTCACGGCGGCCAACGACGGTCAAGGCGCGCTGTCCATTATGCTGGAGGGGATTGTGGCGCAACCGACCAGGGCGACGACCCATCGACAAAAATGTCCTGACCAGTAGAGACGAGAGCACGATAAGCACCGTCACATCTGCATAGCCTGAGCGGTACCACCAGACGGAACGACTCCGCTATCGTTGGGGCTTTAGGCCTCACTTGATCAGATGATAATTTGCGCACCGAAATCGATCATTTGTACATGGCCATTGAATTTTGCGACTTCTAAATACGGGATACATACATTACCACGTAGTTGGCATCCGACCTGGCGCCTGCAAACGATAGCATGTCTGTTTTATCCTCGCCAGCCCTGATATCACGGCGTTCTATCCATTCAATATCCCTACTGATTGCCTTTAACTTCTATTTTTTTGTAAAAAAACTCCAACGTAGCGGTGTAATGCTCCTGATTTCCCATTCGACGCAGCAATGTGCTAACGAACCAAGTGACTACCTCTTCCAAACACTGGAAGTAACTTGGTGCAGCCCTGGCAGAAAGAAATGACAGTTCTGGGGTTCACAGCAAAAATTGACTGATTCCTTTAAGTATAAATATTCCCGGTACAATCATACGGGGCTCCTCCCAACCATGTGTCTGGCAAACATTGGGTAAATAATATTTCGGTTTGCGCGGAACCTTTAACCATTTCGAATGTTGGGTTTTGACTATATAGCCAAGGACCACAATTGCATTCTATGGTGAATAGACTTTGACAATTTATGAGCTTTGTGTTCCCCAAGGAATCATGAAAACAACAATCAACCACCGGATGTATGCGTGGAGGTGCCGCCTGTGCAGTAGAGTTCAAAATCGTGACATTTCAAGACGGTGGCGACCCCTTTTAGACATCCGTTCGCGCCGGGTACTTGGTAGTCATGGCACGGCACGCGGAGAGGCTGAATTTTGGCAAACAATCGTCGTCCAACGGAATATTTCAAGAGGGAAAAGTTTTTTTAGAATCGCATGTTACATAAGAAAATAGCCTGGACCGATCCAAACTAGTAAACTATAAAGTTTGCCTCCTCAAACAACCACTACTAGTGAACAGTTTTGTATCCGCAATATCACAACTCAAGTTGCCAGGATGTTTAATCGCCTGCCCGCTCGAGTCCTGGACTCGAAATGAATCTAATACACTGGGATTAAACATTCGGGCACAGACCTTCATCAGAATCAGGAGGTAAACGATAAAACCAACGTTAAGATAGTCCAACTGAAGATTTAGAACATGTCTTCTCTACCCAGAGTCACTTCTTTATTGTTTGCATACCTGAGCGTGATGAAGGGCTGTGCCCGAATATATAATTCCAGTATATTACACTCATCCGGCATCCAGGATCCGAAGAAGCAGGCCGTTCAACATCCTGCCAACTTATAATCATGTTCCTCGTCTCAGTACTCCGAAACCTATCAGTATCTTAACTTACTTCAACCTGGTCGGGGAATAGCTCGCAGAAGGTAGGGTCGTTGATGTTGTGCTGAAGACTGTGGTAGGCGTACATTCGCTTCTCGTAGTCGGAGGTCTCGATACTGCCCACCGTAGGCGACACCTCCAGCTGCCGGAGGACACAGTGTCGTAGCAACGTGACGACAGCTAGCTCCGCTGTATATTTTCGAGGGTGTAGTTCGGCAAGGTGAGAAGTCGTTTCTAATAATTCCTTTGAAATGTATCAACAGATCCCAGCCCAGGCTGAATAAATTAATCAAACATTACGATTACGACACAAAGTTAGATGGTATAAAAGAGAACAATACATTTTTTTAATTCACACGCATTCGCGGAAACCTTTAACACAGACGAGATTAGAGACACGCTCGAACCTCCAGCAATAGTACAGACAAGCGATATCCGTGCCAACTGACACTCGCCCCAGTTATCCACCCACCATGAAGCTGAGCAGGCCGGTGAGGATGGTGGAAACGCTCCACGAGGGGTTCCACGTGTCCGGGTGGAAGTCGCTGATGCTGAGGCACAGCCGCGTGTTGGGCTTGAACCGGCCGTTCGGTGTGATCATGTAGATGCTGGGAGGCCGGAACGGGTACTCGGCGGGAAAGCGCAGCATGCCGTGGTACAGGCCGCCCGTGTACGGCGTGTTCTCCGGGCCGCAGACGATGTAGTGCCTGGCGGGCGCAGCAGTCACGCTTCTTAAATGGATCAAAGAGGAACGTTGAAGCGATGTCGGTTCTGCTGCCAGTTAACTTACTCAACTTGGGCTGGCTAGCAGTTGACCCGTGAGAGAGCGACCTGAGCAGGCGGCTGTTCCTGGGACTTAGAACCTTGACTTTCAAGTTTACTAGTCATTGTAGGAATCGCTTGTCCGGATGGTGGTGGTGAAGTCAGAGAGCTTTGACACAAATCTTTGAGACTTTTACACTGAGATGCTGATCCCACGAAGCTAAATTTGCAATGCAACACAATGATCAACTATGATAACGAATGGAACCACAGTTTGGGAAATAAGCCATCCTACCTGGCAAAGAATGCTATCCTGCAGGAATGGAAACATAAACAAATGAGTGACAAAATAAAACCCAAATTGAATGACCATCAATGGAAAAAATCTTCATATCTGGGGTTCGTTTCGTAGCTGTATACATACCATTCTAGAATGTTTGATGGAAGAGGCTCTGCTGATATGTAAGGTACTGGATCGGATTTCAGTCTCATATAATCTCTCCGAAGTCGGACCAAAGCAGTATTGTTCTGCATCTTCTTGCCCATTGTGCCTTCCTTTCCCTGTATGAAAGGATGAATGGTTAGTAAAAACCTGGGGGAAGGTGGGACTTGCATTTCATTTGAACTGAAGAGGAAAGCCTTGTAAAGCATGCCGAGAGGCATCGGTTTCATAAATTGGTTTCGAATTCAGTTTGTAGTATGGTAGTACCAAAGCTGAGTTTCATACTATATCATGCAGACAGTTCAAGCGGCTGCACAGCGCTTACCTGTACTCAATTTAATCATGTTCCTGTAATATGCGGTTATCTACGCAATGCATCATAATCTATCACGACATTTAGTTCCTGAAGCATACTTCTGTAGCCGTTTCGAAGACAAATGGTCTGTTTGCTATTGTTTTAGGGTCACCGCGCCGCGGCTTCCATCAGAGATATATTATTTACATGATAAAAGTTGTTCACCAATATCGACCATTTCGGACTTCCCCCGTCTGTTCAAGGCTCTTGAGCGCCCTTTGGTAAAATACGGCCGGTAACTGTGTGGGGAACACTCTGACTGACCACTCCACGGACCATTCCACCAGAAACTCAAGAGGCTTCAACTAATAGTAATAAACTCAAGAGGCTTCAACTAATAACTAATAACAGGAATAGTCAGAAGGCATGCAGATCAGAATAGCAAGTGGCCTGTTTCTTCACATCATCCAGACCATTTTCATATACTGTTACATGAATATTCTCTCATATACCATCTATCCTTCATACACTCTCATTGCACCTCCTATATTGATGAGTGTACCTCGCCTGAGTGTTCATCAGCAGGGACAGAACAACGTGCTTACGTAGAATTACATGTCTGTATTGGAGAGCATTGCTAAAAAACCCACACACTATGTTCATCCATTTATCTGTATAAGGCCAGAGTACAAAAACAGGTTAACCAACCAATTCCCACTACCCCGTCCTGAGCTTCCTTTGCCGCTCCTCTCCTCTTAGCTGCATGAGCATTGTGTGAGAGTCTGTAGGAAAGAGGGGATCAGGGAGGAGAGGTGGTACGTTGAAGGTAGCCATTCAAACCTGGCATCAACAAATGGCACCAACTTCTTAAGTCAAGTAAACTAAGTCAGATCTCAGTAAAAATAGGAAACCTAGCTACCTACTTACCTGAAAGCTACGCCTGACAAATTCAATATAATATTGGTGACTTTGGTGGTATAATTGAAGTTGGATAAGCGCCTACAATTTAATGACTCACTAACCCCGTCTTTTTGCTGTTATAGTAGCATTTACACTGAAGAAGAAGAGCGTTTATCCACGAGTTTATCGGAAATATTACTTTACTTTTGTTACAATTGTTTTGTTGCCTGTTGGTGGTTGGTTGGGGCACGGGACGGAGAGACGACGACGACGACACAAACCATTTTGTTATGCTCAAGAAACGTTAGCGTTTCAAATCTTGTTCCGTCTAACAAGCGCAGATTTTTCATTCTTTGATTTGTCAAAGTGAAAAAATAAAACTTCAATCGTCAATCATAAGCCCAATATTCTACTACTGATAACCTGTACAAATTCAAAAACACAGTGAGGACTTATGTTTTATAAACGAAAAAAAACTTGAAAGGTAACATTAATGACTTTGATTTGTCCAATTTCTCTCAATTATAAAAATAGACCTGCTGATTCGTTCATTTTCACGCTCGATCTTAATACTTGCCATAAAAATTCGTAGCCTATATCGTCGCAGCTGCGCTGCGCTGTATTCGATGGCCGGCATGCAATAAATAAAAAACAAAAATCGTCGTTGGTCGAGTAAGTGTCTTGAGGCTAGGCTAACGTCATTTGGTTGAATTTATGGTATATTGTTTGAATTGAGAAGGAAAATCACTAACGGGTGAAAAATAGAGGGGAATATTTTTGATATTACGTTTTTTCTACGTTTGACGGTAAGAAGGCATCTATAATAAGATTTGTATCAGTTAGGTAGGTATCTGCTCAAGACATTAGGTACAATCTTCGCCACCTCTGAGCCGTATTAATTTTTTCGGACCTGTATTCGTAGAATTTGAATTTAGCCTGTGTATTAGAACTATAGAATATGTATTTATATTTTCTTGGGTAGATAGAGTATATTTTTAAGTTTTTACAATAAACTTCGCCTGCTGCCATGCATATACATCAACATCAACATTGGCTCTGGCTCCCTGGCTAAAATATGATCCAAATTGGATTGCTAATGGAGACCATGAAGTGTTATTTCCCCTGCACTATTGCACAGTCTGTGCTTAAGTGCTGGAAAATAACATTGTATGAACTTGACAACTTCATAAAGTATCCTGATCGGCAGACTGATTTTGATCATTTTATGATGGTAACTAAGTCACTGGCCTGTTTCAAACTGAAGCTCCCCTAAAATTGATGATTTTCTTTTCATTCTCAGGAATTATTAAAAGCTCAGTTGGTATAGCAGTTCTGATTCTTAAAAGCAGAGCTGCCTCAGTAGCTCAGTTGGTAGAGCATTGGACTCCAGCCCGCTGCTCAGAAACATGCAGTGACAGTACATGTCCAGGTTAGGGATCAGATCCCCTGAGACGCTCTGGCGCTCAACAGTTTCTATGACACAGGTTGGCTCGAAACTGACTGGTGAGAGGGTGATCTAAGCAGTGCAGCCTTCCTCATGCTTTGTGGGACTTAAAAGTTTGGCTTCTAAATTAGCCATTCATTGTGGGAGTTTCATGGGTGGATGGTGGAGTCTGTGTCTCTATGACAAGTCCATTGATTACTTTAGTGAGACTCTGACTTCAAAAACCAAACTGGGAACAACTGGGACAAAATTTATGTTTAAAAAATGACAATACCATCTCAGGGCCTCTGTGTCTCTGTGCTATACCCTTTCAATGGGTCAAACTGTGGTCAGAGTTCCCAATCATAGCTACATTCTTGATGATGGGAACACTGACCAATACTTAACAATGTGGCAGCAATACCATAGCATCATAGTATGGAAGTGCAGCACTTCCATGCTGTGATGCCATGTTATTTCTGTACCTATTGTCTTGGGATGTAATAAATTGAAACTATCTGCTGCAAAAGCCTGTCAATTTACATAATTGCACTTTTTGGTTTATTCAGTAGGCTTGATTAATGATTCATGCTCATTTAGCTAAATTATTTTCATGGGATACCTGCAGCTCAGGAAGTGTCACACTGTTCTTGCTTAATTTACTAGAGGAAACCACCAGCTGAAGGTAGAATCATGTGAGAATTCAGGGGATGCCTAACAATGTAAAAACTGCCCAATTACCACTTTTGAGCATTATTTCAGCTGATAATCCATAGAACCAGCAAGGTTTTGTGTGATTTGGCTCCCACTGGCTATTTTCCTGGCAATACTTGTTTTGTGGAAAATAATATTTCTCTTAGAACATTTTTTGTGATGCATATTATTTTTTTTTATTTGTTAATTTACTGAAATCATGAACATTTTTGTGATGCATATTATTTTTTTGTTATTTGGCACAAATTTACTAAAAATCATGTGTAAGAATCTAATTTAAGCTATGGAATATCTTTTCACTGCAGTTTGTTCTGTCATTATTTTCTGATGGTGTAGCCACGGACACCACGTGATCGCCACAACCGAGCACTCCCTGTTAACGACGCCGATGAGTGAGCCACGATGCATGTTGTTCAGCTGTGTACACCCCGACAACTACCTTGGCTTTAGAGGGCTCTGTAGGCGGCCGGAGTGCCACCGCGGACCTCTTCAGGTCTCGGCAGGATGTTGCCGAGGTGTCCCATCGAATGTGTGTCAGGGCCGTCAGCACGTAGCGGGGCGGGTCCACTGCTTCCCCGCAGGTTGGGCACTGCACTGCGCACTGACGGGTTGCGCCCGATGTGATGGAGGCACTACACTAACCACGAACAATGGGCGGCTCGCCACGGCCGGGGCGAGCCGCCCCAATAAAAACTGCTATAGAACGTTATGATTATAGATAGGCAGGAGAAGGCTGCAACGCACATAGGTGATTGACGAGCAGGGAAAACTCTGAAACAGGTGCGACTAGTTCGACGTTTGGATTAAAACTGATCCATGCCCTTTCATTTTTATTAAAAAAACGTTACTCGAGCAAGAATCCACCGGGAAAAGACATTAAAAGCTTTTCCGGAAAACAACCTTGCCAAGGCAGATTCTACAAAATTGCTATTTTGCCAGTTCACAATTCGTGAGTAGCTCTTGTGCAAGATTCTAAAAGTAATCTCAATTATTAACTTATATTTGGATTACTACTCGTCTCCAAAACTTATACAAGAGAACTGTGTTGATACTGATAATTATGATACCGCGACAGAGCAAGGGACCTTAGAAAGGATAGAGGAGTGACAGAGATGAGCTTGTATTGCCTCTTTGCGGTCGGCCTGAATTGAGCGGACCGCGCTTAAAATACTTAAGATCACAGAAGGTCAACTGAGGTAATAGCATGTCTTTCACCCAAACTTCGTCTGAGGGAATGCAGCACAAAGTCTTATAGGCCGAAAATCTGCCTAGCATGTTCCCGGAAATTACGTCATAGCTCGATGACCTGAATTGACCTGGACCTATTTGCAAAGAATGATAGCATCACCTACAGCCGACTGGTTGGGTTTCAGCTGGTGAGATGGCGCTGGACGCGGAGAGAGCGGCCGTGCTTCAGACACTGACGGCGGCGGCCAGCCAGTCGGCGGGAGAGCTGAAGCCGGCGGAGGCGCAGCTGCGCGAGTGGGAGACGCGGCCCGGCTTCTACAGCGTGCTGCTGCGGTTGGCCGCCGACCCCCAGGTGCCCGTCAACGTCCGCTGGATGGCCGTCCTCTACTTCAAGAACGGTGTAGACCTTTACTGGCGGAAAACGGCGCGAAACTGTATCCCGGAGGCTGAGCGGCCTGAGATTCGCGCCACCCTGCTGCACTGCCTGGGGGAGCCTGTCAACCAGGTTTGTTTGGAACGGGATATTTCATGGTTACAGTTACCGCAGTTCGTTGGATGGTTTCAGCTATCAGTTAAACGAGCTTAAATAGACACTACAACAATGAGTTACAATTGGTCCAACAAAACTGTTCTTGAATCCGAAATAATTCATCGCTGAAAACTGGTCATTTTTAGTTCTTTCTATTTACTGTGATTTGGTATTTGCAAGGTACTATTTTATCAGTATCTGGTAGGTGTAAAAACTCAATTCACTCCACTTGTATGTACAATGACTCAGATATCTGTTTTTTTTTGCCTTCACGCATTAAGACTGTTGTAGCCATGCGGATGGCGTCTGCTGTGTTCGCGGCTTCATTCGCCGCGCCCTTTGCGCAGGTGGCGACGCAGATCGCCGTGCTAATCTCGCGCGTGGCGCGGTTCGACTGTCCCCGCGAGTGGCCGGAGCTGGTGCCCACTCTGCTGTCTGTCGGCGTCTCCGCAGATCCCCTGCCCTCCCACCGCGCCCTCCTGGCGCTCCACCACACCGTCAAGACGCTGGCCTCGAAGCGGCTGACGGCTGACCGGCGGGCGTTCCACGAGCTGACGGCGGCCGTGATGCCGCAGCTGGTGCCCGCCTGGCAGCGGCTGCACGAGGCCGCCTGTGCGCAGCCGGCCGGGCCAGAGATGAATCTGGAGCGGGCGCGGCTGGCGCTGAAGACGCTGCGCCGGCTCACCGTGCAGGGCTGCCGGAGACCTCACGAGTCGGCGGATGCGCAGACCCTACTGGCCGGGCTGTTTGAACACGCGCGACAGTCGCTGGAGCTACGGCGGGCGCTGCTGTCCGCCGGACAAGCCACTGAAACGGTAGAGAAGTACGCTCTGCTCTACACGAAGGTCTTGGCCGACCTGCTGGAGTCGCACCCGCTGTCGTTCGTGCCGCTGATCCAGCCGACGCTGGAGTTCTGCGCTGTGCACGTGTTCACGGAGCGCGGCGCCGGTCTGCTGTTCGAGCGCTTCACCATCGCCTGCCTGAACCTGATCAAGGCCGTGCTTATGTGCACTGAGTACCGACCCATCAAGGGTGAGGAAGGCGGCGGCGACCCGCAGACAGCCGCCGCCGTCCAGGTCAAGGCCGAGTTCTTCTCGCGGCAGCCGCTGGAGCAGATGTGCCGCCACCTGGTGACTGAGTTCTTCCCGCTGACGCCGGACGACCTGGTGTCGTGGGACGCCGATCCGGAGGGCTACGCCTGCGAGGACGCTGGTGAGACGTGGCGTTTCTCGCTGCGCGCCAGCACGCACTGTCTGTTCACGGCGCTGTTCCGGCAGTACCAGAGCGAGCTGGCGCCGGTGCTGCTCTCCATGCTGGAGCGGACGCTGGCCGAGCCGCCCACGGCCAGCCTGGAGCAGGCACTGGCGCGCGAGGCCGTCTACAGCGCCGTCGGCATGGCGGCCTTTGATCTGTACGACGAGGTGGATTTCGACCGGTGGCTTCAGTCGGGCTTGCTGCAGGAGCTGGCCATCAAGACCAGCAACTACCGGATCGTGCGCCGCCGCGTCATCTGGCTGATTGGCCGCTGGGTGGGCGTCAAACTGTCTGCTTCGCTCCGCCCCGACGTCTACAGGTAAACAGTGCCGGGTTTTTTATCATGTGGTCCCACTTACGCCACCAGTAGTTTGCCAGTGCCTGGACTGAACTATCTGTTTTTCTGCTGTTGCCTATGGATGTTTTGAATCCTAAAATTTCGCCAGAGGGCGCAGTATTGACTTGGCTTGACGTCGGTCAGGGCTGTGACCGAGCTGCTGCGACAAGAAGAGGACCTGGTGGTGCGCCTGGCGGCGGCGCAGACGCTGAAGGACGCGGTGGACGACTTTGAGTTCTGCCCGGAGACGTTCATGCCGTTCCTGCCGGACTGTTTTAGCCAGCTGTTCCGACTGCTGCAGGAGGCCAGGGAGTGCGACACCAAAATGCAGGTGGGGTTCATGAGCGATCACTTTCCTTGCTGGTTAGTTCTCACAATGTCTTCCATCATAATGGCTGTTGGAAAGGTCGGGAATAGGGATTCCAACATACTGCTATTTTGGTGTGGTGCTGGACTGGTGTAGACCGGGGGAGACTAGTCCGCTCTGGACCCGCCTGCAGCTGTGTCCATCCCACGTCCTCCGTCGCTGCTTCAGTCGCCGTCGCTTCGTCGTCAGGTGCTGAACGTGCTGTCGTTTGTGATCGAGCGGCTGGACTCTGGCATCCGGCCTTACTGCGGCGACCTGATCGGCTACCTGCCGGCACTGTGGGACGACTCGGCCGCGCACAACATGCTCCGGGTGGTCATCCTCTCCACCCTGATACACCTGGTCCAGGTGGAGTGCCCGCACCCAGCCACAGGGCTGCCAATGGCTACTTGTTGTATTGTGGTATTGTGCAGTTACATCGGTGTGCTTTCCCGCTTGCTGTGAATTATATAGCAGGGCGATCTAATGGTTTTCTCCAGTAATATTTTGGAATACTACACAAACTCGGCATAAACACACCCATGTACTGACCATTGACATTCCCCATACGACTTGGTAGGAGGACTTTTCTGTTAATTGATGACCCCTCCACCCCTCCCCAGGGCCTGACCACGGCGAGTGAGAGTCTGTACCTACCCCTTACTGACGCTCTCGCCTCCACAGGGCCTGGGGACGGACAGCGTGCGTCTGTACCCTCTGCTGAACCCCGTGATCCGACTGAGCACGGACCAGAGCGGAGACGCTCACGTCTACCTGATGGAAGACGGACTGGCGCTGTGGCAGGCCACTATCGAGAACGCGCCGGAGATGAACCGAGACCTCATGGAGGTGAGCTTCCGCCTCAAGTGGAGGGCGAGGGCACGGGATGCTGCCTATATCATCATTGCTAAGATGTAAGGGCGCTCGGACCTGTTATTTCCCGCGGATACATGCAGGATGTATCTGTGGAGGGAACTGATAACTTGACATACTTTGATTGACACGTAAAGATGATTCAAGGATGAAAGATGACCCACGGGTGTCTGAAGCAGCTGTCTTCTCTGGTCTGCGCTAGGGTTTGCGTCTCCATCAGTGATGGCTCCGTCGGCAGTTGTACTGTGTGCCTCCATCAGTGATGGCTCCGTCGGCAGTTGTACTGTGTGCCTCCATCAGTGATGGCTCCGTCGGCAGTTGTACTGTGTACCTCCATCAGTGTTGGCTCCGTCGGCAGTTGTACTGTGTACCTCCATCAGTGTTGGCTCCGTCGGCAGTTGTACTGTGTGCCTCCATCAGTGATGGCTCCGTCGGCAGTTGTACTGTGTGCCTCCATCAGTGATGGCTCCGTCGGCAGTTGTACTGTGTGCCTCCATCAGTGTTGGCTCCGTCGGCAGTTGTACTGTGTGCCTCCATCAGTGTTGGCTCCGTCGGCAGTTGTACTGTGTGCCTCCATCAGTGTTGGCTCCGTCGGCAGTTGTACTGTGTGCCTCCATCAGTGTTGGCTCCGTCGGCAGTTGTACTGTGTGCCTCCATCAGTGTTGGCTCCGTCGGCAGTTATACTGTGTGCTTTCATCAGTGATGGCTCCGTCGGCAGTTGTACTGTGTGCCTCCATCAGTGTTGGCTCCGTCGGCAGTTATACTGTGTGCTTTCATCAGTGATGGCTCCGTCGGCAGTTGTACTGTGTGCCTCCATCAGTGTTGGCTCCGTCGGCAGTTATACTGTGTGCTTTCATCAGTGATGGCTCCGTCGGCAGTTGTACTGTGTGCCTCCATCAGTGATGGCTCCGTCGGCAGTTGTACTGTCAGCTGGTGCCGCTGTTCGAGCTCGGCACGGAGACCCTCCAGGCGGCCTTCGCCATCAGCCAGGCGTACGTAGTGTTGGCGCCGGAGGCGTTCCTGGCGCGCCACGGCGCCACACTGGCCGCCGCCTGCTGCGCCGTCCTGCCCGAGATGAAGCCGGAAGGCACAGTCATGGTGTTCCGGCTGGTGGAGACCGCCTTCAGGGCCGCGCCAGAGACGGGTCAGTTATAGACTTGGGAACAAGTATCGGACTATGAAAGAAGGAAATGATGCATTTGAACGTGGTGCCTGTGATTGAATGAGAGAAGGTATAGATGCAGGTAGTTGTCGTATGTTTAGACTAGTTTCTTTTTTCAGAAGCCGCTTAGGGCTCATGTTGCACAAAATAGCGTCCAAGCTTGACCCCGCCGACAGAGCGCGCCGTCCCCAATCTTAAGCCCCTAAGACCGTATTTCTGTGCCTTCCGCTGCTTTGACGTTGCTTTTCGGCGCAAAATGGCCATAAATTTCGACGTGCGCAAGAAATTTATTAGCATGGCGATGACGCCGCCCTTCTCCTCGCCAGCTGTGGGCCTGTTCTCGCCGCTGCTACCAGCCGTTCTGACAGCCGCCGCCTCCGGCGAGTCCTACCCGATGGTGCTGTCGATGCAGCTGAGCCTGCTGGCGCGGCTGCTGCTGCTGGCGCCGCCCGTGCTGGCCCAGCTGGTGGCCAGCGTGGCTGCCGAGCGCGGCGGTACCGAGGCCGACGTTTTTGGAAGGTGAGGCGGCACCGAGGCTGACAACTTTGGAAGGTGAGGCGGCACCGAGGCCGACAACTTTGGCAGGTGAGGCGGCACCGATGCCAACAACTTCGGAAGGTGAGGCGGCACTGAGGCCAACGTTTTTGGCAGGTGAGGCGGCACCGAGGCCGACGTTTTTGGAAGGTGAGGCGGCACCGAGGCTGAGGTCTTTGGCAGGTGAGGTGGCACCGAGGCTGAGGTCTTTGGCGGGTGAGGCGGCACCGAGGCCGACATCCTTGGCAGGTGAGGCGGCACCGAGGCTGAGGTCTTGGGCAGGTGAGGCGGCACCGAGGCCGACATCCTTGGCAGGTGAGGTGGCACCGAGGCCGACGTCTTTGGCACGTGAGGCGGCACCGAGGCCGACAACTGTGGCAGGTGAGGCGGCACTGAGGCCGACAACATTGGCAGTTGAAGCGTTACCGAGGCTGAGGTCTTTGGCAGGTGAGGCGGCGCTGAGGGAGGACGGATTCGACAATGCGAGGGAGCTGAGGCTAGTGCCCAAGGAGATAGGAATGGGCCTGAAGTCTTCGCAAGAGGGTATTGTAGCTGATTTCTTCGACAGAGGATTGGGATGGAAGCGGATGGGGTGGACGTCTTTAAAAGGCGAGATAGAGGAAGTTCGTGGGAGGTAAACCGCTTTGTCAGCTTTGTAGGGAAGTGGGCGAGGTTGGGGCGACTTCTTCAGCAAATGAGGGAGGTCTGTCACAGGGGATTGTGTAAGCGAATTCAGACGACCCACTCGAAATGAAGAATTACAGGTTTTGGACTTAACTATAAGGACGCACCAACTATGGTGGTTGTACCTCACGTCAGCTCTCACCCCATTCGGGGGAGGGGGCGGGGTCAGATCACGCGTGTTAAAAAAATTACCGATACTTGAACCTGTCATTTATGGCTCAGGAATCAGATGTGTTATCCACTGAGCAGCTCACCCCTGACAGGACATGAGTTGTGATGCTGGGGTATATAGGTGAGTTCGACGAATCCGATTGAACTGTGGGATTGAATGTACCCACGACTGCTAAATGCTGAGGCGCTGTGGCGGGAACATTTACCGGCTGTGAGCGTTCCTGAAAATATTATTTTTGCATTATGATAAAATATAAATCGTAATTCCTTCACGTCTCGAGAAATGTTCAACAAGAAACATCTTTTTTTGTGCCGTGGAATTATATTATTTGACTTGATACCTGATCTAAGTTCCTGGCTCTTGGATCGAGTTAGTATTTTTTTCTTAAAATGATACCATAAATGCAAGCTGGGACAGCGTCCAGAGTGGGCTCCTCACCGCCGCGCCGCGCCGACGCCGGCAGGCTGCTGGAGGTGTGGCTGGAGAAGATGCCGCTGGTGACGCCGGTGGAGCGCCGCAAGCTGCTGGCGCTGGCGCTCTGCTCGCTGCTACCCACCGCCGCCGCGCCGGTGGCCGGCCGCTTCAACCCGCTGCTGCTGAACGTGGCGGAGACGCTGCATGACGTGAGCAGGCCGGACGACGACGCCGACACGCTGTACGTCACGGGGCCGGAGCAGCTGTCCGCCGACGCCGAGGCCGAGTACGAGACGCCGCACGACGTGCGGCGGCGGGCGCTCACCGCCACCGACCCGGTGCACACCCAGGTGAGCCACCAACCACCGACCCGGTACACACCCAGGTGAGCCACCGACCCGGTACACACCCAGGTGAGCCACCGACCACCGAACCGGTACACACCCAGGTGAGCCACCGACCACCGACCCCGTACACACCCAGGTGAGCCACCGACCACCGACCCGGTACACACCCAGGTGAGCCACCGACCACCGACCCCGTACACACCCAGGTGAGCCACCGACCACCGACCCGGTACACACCCAGGTGAGCCACCGACCCGGTACACACCCAGGTGAGCCACCAACCCGGTACACACCCAGGTGAGCCACCGACCACCGACCCGGTACACACCCAGGTGAGCCACCGACCCCGTACACACCCAGGTGAGCCACCGACCACCGACCCGGTACACACCCAGGTGAGCCACCGACCACCGACCCCGTACACACCCAGGTGAGCCACCGACCCCGTACACACCCAGGTGAGCCACCGACCACCGACCCGGTACACACCCAGGTGAGCCACCGACCACCGACCCCGTACACACCCAGGTGAGCCACCGACCACCGACCCGGTACACACCCAGGTGAGCCACCGACCCCGTACACACCCAGGTGAGCCACCGACCATCGACCCGGTACACACCCAGGTGAGCCACCGACCACCGACCCCGTACACACCCAGGTGAGCCACCGACCACCGACCCGGTACACACCCAGGTGAGCCACCGACCCCGTACACACCCAGGTGAGCCACCGACCCGGTACACACCCAGGTGAGCCACCGACCACCGACCCGGTACACACCCAGGTGAGCCACCGACCACCGACCCGGTACACACCCAGGTGAGCCACCGACCCCGTACACACCCAGGTGAGCCACCGACCACCGACCCGGTACACACCCAGGTGAGCCACCGACCACCGACCCGGTACACACCCAGGTGAGCCACCGACCCGGTACACACCCAGGTGAGCCACCGACCCGGTACACACCCAGGTGAGCCACCGACCACCGACCCCGTACACACCCAGGTGAGCCACCGACCACCGACCCGGTACACACCCAGGTGAGCCACCGACCACCGACCCGGTACACACCCAGGTGAGCCACCGACCCGGTACACACCCAGGTGAGCCACCGACCACCGACCCGGTACACACCCAGGTGAGCCACCGACCACCGACCCCGTACACACCCAGGTGAGCCACCGACCACCGACCCGGTACACACCCAGGTGAGCCACCGACCCGGTACACACCCAGGTGAGCCACCGACCACCGACCCGGTACACACCCAGGTGAGCCACCGACCACCGACCCGGTACACACCCAGGTGAGCCACCGACCCCGTACACACACCCAGGTGAGCCACCGACCCGGTACACACCCAGGTGAGCCACCGACCACCGACCCCGGTACACACCCAGGTGAGCCACCGACCACCGACCCGGTACACACCCAGGTGAGCCACCGACCACCGACCCGGTACTCACCCAGGTGAGCCACCGACCACCGACCCGGTACTCACCCAGGTGAGCCACCGACCACCGACCCGGTACACACCCAGGTGAGCCACCGACCACCGACCCGGTACACATCCAGGTGAGCCACCGACCACCGACCCGGTACACACCCAGGTGAGCCACCGACCCGGTACACACCCAGGTGAGCCACCGACCCGGTACACACCCAGGTGAGCCACCGACCACCGACCCGGTACACACCCAGGTGAGCCACCGACCACCGACCCCGTACACACCCAGGTGAGCCACCGACCACCGACCCGGCACACACCCAGGTGAGCCACCGACCCGGTACACACCCAGGTGAGCCACCGACCCGGTACACACCCAGGTGAGCCACCGACCACCGACCCGGTACACACCCAGGTGAGCCACCGACCCCGTACACACCCAGGTGAGCCACCGACCACCGACCCGGTACACACCCAGGTGAGCCACCGACCACCGACCCTGTACACACCCAGGTGAGCCACCGACCCCGTACACACCCAGGTGAGCCACCGACCACCGACCCGGTACACACCCAGGTGAGCCACCGACCACCGACCCCGTACACACCCAGGTGAGCCACCGACCACCGACCCGGTACACACCCAGGTGAGCCACCGACCCCGTACACACCCAGGTGAGCCACCGACCACCGACCCGGTACACACCCAGGTGAGCCACCGACCACCGACCCCGTACACACCCAGGTGAGCCACCGACCACCGACCCGGTACACACCCAGGTGAGCCACCGACCCCGTACACACCCAGGTGAGCCACCGACCCGGTACACACCCAGGTGAGCCACCGACCACCGACCCGGTACACACCCAGGTGAGCCACCGACCACCGACCCCGGTACACACCCAGGTGAGCCACCGACCACCGACCCGGTACACACCCAGGTGAGCCACCGACCCCGTACACACCCAGGTGAGCCACCGACCACCGACCCGGTACACACCCAGGTGAGCCACCGACCACCGACCCGGTACACACCCAGGTGAGCCACCGACCACCGACCCCGTACACACCCAGGTGAGCCACCGACCACCGACCCCGTACACACCCAGGTGAGCCACCGACCACCGACCCCGTACACACCCAGGTGAGCCACCGACCACCGACCCAGTACACACCCAGGTGAGCCACCGACCCCGTACACACCCAGGTGAGCCACCGACCACCGACCCGGTACACACCCAGGTGAGCCACCGACCACCGACCCGGTACACACCCAGGTGAGCCACCGACCACCGACCCCGTACACACCCAGGTGAGCCACCGACCACCGACCCTGCACACACCCAGGTGAGCCACCGACCACCGACCCCGTACACACCCAGGTGAGCCACCGACCACCGACCCCGTACACACCCAGGTGAGCCACCGACCACCGACCCGGTACACACCCAGGTGAGCCACCGACCCCGTACACACCCAGGTGAGCCACCGACCACCGACCCGGTACACACCCAGGTGAGCCACCGACCACCGACCCCGTACACACCCAGGTGAGCCACCGACCACCGACCCCGTACACACCCAGGTGAGCCACCGACCACCGACCCCGTACACACCCAGGTGAGCCACCGACCACCGACCCCGTACACACCCAGGTGAGCCACCGACCACCGACCCGGTACACACCCAGGTGAGCCACCGACCACCGACCCGGTACACACCCAGGTGAGCCACCGACCACCGACCCCGTACACACCCAGGTGAGCCACCGACCACCGACCCCGTACACACCCAGGTGAGCCACCGACCCGGTACACACCCAGGTGAGCCACCGACCCGGTACACACCCAGGTGAGCCACCGACCACCGACCCCGTACACACCCAGGTGAGCCACCGACCACCGACCCGGTACACACCCAGGTGAGCCACCGACCACCGACCCGGTACACACCCAGGTGAGCCACCGACCCGGTACACACCCAGGTGAGCCACCGACCACCGACCCCGTACACACCCAGGTGAGCCACCGACCCGGTACACACCCAGGTGAGCCACCGACCACCGACCCCGTACACACCCAGGAGTCTGTGACCCTGTGCTGTGTCGCAGGTGCTGGGAGAAGTGCCCCAGGTTTGGTAGTTTATGACACTGTGCTGTGCTGCAGGTTTGGTAGTTTATGACATTGTGCTGTGCTGCAGGTTTGGTAGTTTATACCACTGTGCTGTGCTGCAGGTTTGGTAGTTTGTGACACTGTGCTGTGCTGCAGGTTTGGTAGTTTGTGACACTGTGCTGTGCTGCAGGTTTGGTAGTTTATGACACTGTGCTGTGCTGCAGGTTTGGTAGTTTGTGACACTGTGCTGTGCTGCAGGTTTGGTAGTTTGTGACACTGTGCTGTGCTGCAGGTTTGGTAGTTTGTGGCACTGTGCTGTGCTGCAGGTTTGGTAGTTTGTGACACTGTGCTGTGCTGCAGGTTTGGTAGTTTGTGGCACTGTGCTGTGCTGCAGGTTTGGTAGTTTGTGACACTGTGCTGTGCCGCAGGTTTGGTAGTTTGTGACACTGTGCTGTGCTGCAGGTTTGGTAGTTTGTGACACTGTACTGTGCTGCAGGTTTGGTAGTTTGTGACACTGTGCTGTGCTGCAGGTTTGGTAGTTTGTGACGCTGCTGTGCTGCAGGTTTGGTAGTGTGTGACACTGTGCTGTGCTGCAGGTTTGGTAGTTTGTGACACTGTGCTGCGCCGCAGGTTTGGTAATTTGTGACACTGTGCTGTGCCGCAGGTTTGGTAGTTTATGACACTTAGCTGTGCTGCAGGTTTGGTAGTGTGTGACACTGTGCTGTGCTGCAGGTTTGGTAGTTTGTGATACTGTGCTGTGCTGCAGGTTTGGTAGTTTATGACACTTAGCTGTGCTGCAGGTTTGGTAGTTTGTGACACTGTGCTGCGCTGCAGGTTTGGTAGTGTCTGACACTTAGCTGTGCTGCAGGTTTGGTAGTTTGTGACACTGTGCTGCGCTGCAGGTTTGGTAGTTTGTGATACTGTGCTGTGCCGCAGGTTTGGTAGTTTATGACACTTGCTGTGCTGCAGGTTTGGTAGTTTGTGACACTGTGCTGTGCTGCAGGTTTGGTAGTTTGTGACACTGTGCTGTGCCGCAGGTTTGGTAGTTTATGACACTTAGCTGTGCTGCAGGTTTGGTAGTTTGTGACACTGTGCTGTGCTGCAGGTTTGGTAGTGTGTGACACTGTGCTGTGCTGCAGGTTTGGTAGTTTGTGACACTGTGCTGCGCTGCAGGTTTGGTAGTTTGTGACACTGTGCTGTGCCGCAGGTTTGGTAGTTTATGACACTTAGCTGTGCTGCAGGTTTGGTAGTTTGTGACACTGTGCTGTGCTGCAGGTTTGGTAGTTTATGACACTGTGCTGTGCTGCAGGTTTGGTAGTTTGTGACACTGTGCTGTGCTGCAGGTTTGGTAGTTTGTGGCACTGTGCTGTGCTGCAGGTTGGGTAGTTTGTGACACTGTGCTGTGCTGCAGGTTTGGTAGTTTGTGGCACTGTGCTGTGCTGCAGGTTTGGTAGTTTATGACACTGTGCTGTGCTGCAGGTTGGGTAGTTTGTGACCCTGTGCTGCAGGGGCCAAATAAGTGTCCAGTATGTCATTAAAATGTAGGACTTGGAACCATTGAAAATGTCACACCATAAATGTGTCACCAGCCCGGGCTGCAAATTGTGGCACGTTTTGCGTTAATAAGATAGCAATGGATACTCCTGGACTATCCTAGTTGTTGAAAACATTGCGAGTTCAAATTACAAGTGCAAATTTCGGCGATTTGTTTCGTTATTGGTCTGGAGGAAACATGTCGGCTAATTTTTGTCACCCTGCTCACCTTGGGCTGTCACCATTTATAATATCAAAATGGTAGATTTGTCGACCCCTGCTGTGCTGTGCTGCAGGTTTGGTAGGTTGTGGCCCTGTGCTGTGCTGCAGGTTTGGTAGTTCGTGACACTGTGTTGTGCTGCAGGTTTGGTAGTAAAGTGCTGCAGGTTTGGTAGATTGTGACACTGTGCTGCGCTGCAGGTGCTGCAGGTTTGGTAGATTGTGACACTGTGCTGCGCTGCAGGTGCTGCAGGTTCGGTAGTGTGTGACACTGTGCTGTGCCGCAGGTGCTGCGGGAGGTGCTGCAGGCGCGGCTGCGGGAGCTGCAGGCGACGGTGGGGGGAGCGCAGGTACGCCGAGCTGGTGGCGGAGTTGGACGTGGAGACGGCGCAGCAGCTGAAGGAGTACGTACAGATCTGACGCGGCTCTGTCTGTCACCGTCGGACCTGGCCGCCCGGCGACCTGGTCTGGCCTCGGGGGACACCCTCTGTAGCGTGTCCGCCGGCAGGTCTGACGTGCTAGTCATACGTCCTGTTCTGCTGTGAGCGCCGTGAGCCCGCATCGGTCTTCACGAACCAGATGGAACTCCAGTGCTGTGCAGACGCTGTGTGAGGACACCGCGGCTCGCTGCGTGCCTGACGCCTGTGTGTGTGTGTGAGCGGGGATCCGCCGCCGAGCTGCGTGGTCCCGACTCTTCAAACTGGTCTGGTCTGTGTGTGCAGAGGAACCCTGGCGCTGACGCTGCGGTTTCCTGGGTCACGCCACGAGACGACAATGCTTCTGCTAAGAGCTCCATCCTGTGTGTCACGCCAGTAAAGGGGAGGCCGGGGTAGCTGTCCTTTGCCGATCTGTTTCGCATTTGGACCGGCAGGGCCGCGCGGGGTGGACAGACGTTCTCAACGAGGAAGCCAGGGGTTATGCGAGGATGCGGGACCGATGTGTAGATGGTAGCGTGTGTGTCTGCGGCTGGTTTGGCGCGGCGGTGGCTTCTTTGGAATGTGTTGTATTGTGACGCGGGTAGACGTTGTCTGTTGAAACACGTGTGCTGGAAGCGCACCTTTCACATGATTTGAATGTCCAGCTATCGCGTGACCAGCGCTAGCGCGATAGCGTTTGGTCTAAATTTTGGGTGGAGCTTACGCCATCCTAAGGCAAATAGGGGACTCTCAATTTAACAAGACAGATTCGTTCCAGTTTCGGTTAGCATCATGCCTCGGACTGTGAAAAACATGGGATCGCATTCTTTGCCCCCATTTTTTTGACGAGAGGAAAATAAGAAAAATATTTTTCAATTACGTTCATGGGAATATCAGCAATATTCAAATGTATTTTCTAATAGTTAACCTCGCAGCCAACATCTTGTGGGAAACGTACTGGACCGGGGCCTGTCTCAGGGGAGCTGTCATGGCCGGGTACAGATCATAATCTATCCTGGCATCTGACGTGTCCCCTGCAGTCCCCCATGAAGAGCCGCTTGACACGTCCAGCCTCCAGCATGCATTAGGACCGAGAGAAACCTGGAATCAAGCCGTGCGGTTTCGGAACTCGCGATGCTTCCACCTTGTGGACTCCACGATGTGGAGAGAGGCCAGATTTGGAAATGGGCTTGGGAGATTGTCTAACTCACCCTGGGATCAGGATATTTTCTGAGAGGTAAAATAACGAGTGTTGTTGAAGGGCGCCATTTATTGAAAACTAAGGGAACTTTCATTACGGTAAGCTAGCGCGGGCTCTGCGTTCTAAGAACTAAATAACAGTAATTCCCCCACCCGCAGGTATGACCCGAGTAGTTGCTACTTGAAAAGGACCCGAGTATCTTGAAATTTTAGCTTGCGTTAATGATTCCGAGTGTTCCGATTTTTGATTTGGTCATTCAGGATGGATTATTGTTTCTAGCTTATGTTCTGCCGCATTGTTCTTGGAAACTTTCAAAAATATTTACCTGGAATTTATCCTGGAGTTCACTCCCTTTTGCGGATATGCGGTGATAGTTATGAAGTAAAACTCAGTGATGTGTCTGAATTGGACAGGGTTTGTTCTGACGACATTTCCTGCAAATGATGGGAGGCCTTCGCGATCAGCCGGCCTCCTGATTTTGAAGATGACATGAGCTTGGCTAGCTCGCAAAATCTGGTACATTTGGTTGTTGTACTTGATTTTGGTGGGAAACAATGCTCCGCGTTGTTTTTGTTGAGGATGTCCAACATTTCGTCTCGTGCTTGTGTTCCGCTTTAGTGCGCCCGTGGTTGACTCGTATGACCTGTGCATGATGTTCAAGCGTGATAGTGCCCCCCCCTGTAATCGATTGCCGTGAGGCGGGCAGCATTTATCTGTGCAGTGTCGGCGTGGCAAAGCCTGGCTAGGTCTCGCGGCCCCTCACACCGCGGAGGCCGCCATTTGCCTGCTGCAGCCTTCGCAGCTCTAAGCGCTTGATGATGATAATGAGAATCATGTTGATGATGATGCTGATGGTGATATTGGGCGCGGTGATGAGGCCAGCTGTCTCCTCTGACTGCGTCAGTCGGAGCTACTCAGGGTACTGGGATGAGCAACGGGACTGTGAGTCGATGTCGGGATATTCTGATGAACCGCTGTCATCCGTGGTGGACTTGAATTCGATGTTCCCGCCGTCGTGGAAGGAATGAACAGCGTGCTGGGTATAGGTCATTACCTCGGAAACGGAGCAATTTCGTATCGGAGGTGGCAAGTAATTTTCCGCGTGCATGTCATGCGTTTCTGTGATTTTGTGTTGGTTTGCTATCAATTGTTGGCTGGCTTGCGGGATGGTTGTTGGCGAGATCTGATCAATTTGCCGGGCAGATGGATGCGCAGCACGTTGCGCTGATTGTTCAAGAGGGGTTTGGTTGTAGCGAGAGATTTGTATTCCGAATTTCCGCTTGATGGTAATATAGGTATACTTGCATACTTGAAGCGAAATTATTTTTTGGGATGGTTCATGGCTTTAGTATTTATAATTGTGCGAAATATCATTACAACGCAAATACTATGGTTGTATTTATTACATATCACCGGTTTAAGACCATCTCGGTCCCGTTAACAAGAACAAAGATAAAAATCGACCAGAAACACTACTTTTATACCTATCTGTAGCGAGACGAAATAAAACCTTTAATAAATGCAATAAATAATATATAAAACCTTTCCGTACAGGTTTAAACATTTCAGCAGTTTTTACCTTCTGCGCTATTTTGATGCACGAACGGGCTGTTTAAACTCATGTCAAACACATTTGGGTAGTTTCAGGCAGTTTTGACAGGTCCCGTTAAAACTTGGTTTTTGCGGTCGGTTTAAGACGTCAGGACACGAGTCTGCGGCACCACATTCCTTTGTTTTCAGGATGTTAGATTTCGGTTAAGAGGCGAGGTGTCGGTTTGAGGATATTTATTTTCAGTTCGTTTCGTCAAAAATCGATATTTCCCTCAACGTTTGTTTGAAATAATTGGATATTTATGTGTCATCCCTCCGTAGGCGGATCCAGGGGAGGCAAATTTGGAAATTCCCATTGGAAATCTTGCATCCGCCTATGCATCCCTCAGCTAATAGAAAGGCTCCGAATCTGCCAGTAACGTATCGTATTTCACCAGAATAATCAGAACGAAGGCGTAAAAATGTCTGTTGGGACTTGCTCCGTATAGTGTCGAACACTAGAAACTCTCCTTCCACGATCAGCTGGCGTTTTCTGTCGATCGCGGAGCAAAAGAGAACGCGAATACCAGGATTGCACGGCGCCGCTTCTCAACTGAGAGACGTCGTCGTTATCCAACTTGTGCGGTCGTCTCGTGTGCGCTGTCTTACAGCAGGCGGTGTAATGGCCGTCCCTTATGCTGCATGCTGGTTCGGATAAGTCATACCAGTGTTGTAAGTACAGCATACGAGCAGTGACAACGTATGAGATATCTCTAGGCTGTCCGGGGAAGACGAGGTTGCACTGCGTTTTTCTACATCGCCCATCGGCGTAAAACCTCTGAATATGTAGGATAGGGATGTGTAGTATGCGCCAGAGACCTGGCGCCCTAGTGGTACCTGTGATGTTCTCTCAGTTGCGACTGTCAGCCCTCAGTCCTCTCTCCGGTCATATCCAGACGCAGACATCCCCGCAGGGAGCACCTGCTTGTCTTCAAGCATGGGCTCAGACGGGCGCTAGAATGTCCCACTTTTCGGATGAAAAGTTGAGGGCTAGGC
Organism: Lepas anatifera; assembly: GCA_034440635.1. Classification (NCBI taxonomy): domain Eukaryota; kingdom Metazoa; phylum Arthropoda; class Thecostraca; family Lepadidae; genus Lepas; species Lepas anatifera. The sequence continues at coordinate 1,699,537 of JAOTON010000337.1, forward strand.
CCCCTGTCCGCTCTTATTCCGTACTCATATGGATCTAGATCCGCCGGGGAAGACCAGCAGAAAAATCGTCTTATGATAGGTTTCGAATATTCTACAACGGTATGAACTATAAGAACAAGCCACAGCCGGAAGGAACAACTCACTTGGGTCGTGCTAAATGTTGTGTCCAATGCTTCAGATCAAATTTAGATCGACGCCAGAGCTGGAAGTGTTGGAAACGCCGAGTTGAGCCTACAATTGCCATGCTGCATCTGAAAGAGCTCATTATGTAGTGCAAATTCCGTTTGATGGGCGGATGAGAAAAGGTAAGTAGGTACTGTTCTGTCACCTTTGCGTCGATTAGTTCTTGGCGAACGTACCGAATATTGTCTGTCAACAGTTCCGCTCTTTCTGTTCTTTGCCAGTTTTTTTACTGTTCAAGCTAGCTCAAACCAGTAAAAACTGGTTTCACCATGGTAAAAGTGCTGATTTATAATTATAGCATTGTTTCATGTGAAACATTTCTTGCCCTTGGTACTTGAGTATTGCTTCATGAGTTCGATCCAGGCCTGGAATAAAATATACTTCCCCACGTTCTTGTTCATGGACAAGAACATGGGAAAGTACTTTTTCCCTCGGCTGGGTCAAGCTGAAAAATATCTACATGATCACGGCAATAAATATTGTGCGTGAAAACAAAGCATGCTTTTAGATGGGACATTGTTCTGAAAGGTTGCATGTCTCGCCCTTTCTTGTCTTTGTGTATAAATTTAGTGCTTAGCATCAAACTCGGGTCTTTTACTTGATAATAGAACCGAGATGCTCTTGAAATCGGTTATAAGTAATACATACACAGACTTTCCGTTGTAATATTTCTTACGAAACGAAATTACTTGTGCTGAGCCCAGAACGCGCGCATTGGTAATTCTCACGAGACAAAGGGCGTTTCGAATGAAAATTCTAGCAGACGGGGCTCGTCTCCTCGGTATTGACCATCTTTACCTTAGGGAAATCAAGAACCTGGTCGTAGCGGTCATGAACAGACCGCCCGAGGACCCCTTTGCACCGACCCACCCGTCCGCCGATCCTGGAAACGAGGCGAGGCCGCTTCTCAGGTATATTGTCGCAGACAGTGGAAAATGAAACGGAACGGTAAGCTAGGCAGCTACACAACGAAAACAGACGCATAAGTGTCGAACACATATCTCTGGACGGATTGTCACGCACCTCCAACACTGGGCCTCGTCTTCGATGCGCTCCTCGGCGTCATGCGCCACATACTTCGTCAACCGCACGTGGCGGAACAACTGATTGGATTCCCAGCACGCCTCGATAGTCGTCTACCCGCCTGACGTCTGAATCTCCAGCTATCTATGCTTTCACGTCGACAGGCGCAGAACAGCAATGGCTAAACGTGAAGTAGGTAGGTAAAGCTATGAGGGGCGCGGTGACAGGTGCGAAGGTCCTCGGCCCATGCGCAGGCTGCCCGGGGCAGGGACACCCGTGTGGAATGCACGCGAGCGGCGTGCTAGATGAGGCTGGCCGTGCCAGCACTTCAGCCCGCTGTATCGTAACCGGCAACTCACAACATACGCTCAAGCACCGGGAAAACTACCAGGAAAGCACATGCGGATCATCAAGCTCCATGACGAAGGGTACGTATGTTTCCCTCTGACAATCTAACGGAAGTAGCGACACCGGTGTATGTAAAGGTTCTAATCCGGTGTTACCCTCCAGCTGCCACGATTCATACACCACACCGGGAAAATAACTGACGAAGCAGTAAATATGAAGCATGATGTACAAATGAGACGCTGCAGTGTCGCGTTGCGTACAAAACGGGCATTGCACCGGCGCTTACTAAATCTAGTGCGTAAATGGACTCCTTCAAAAGACTCGAAGACTGTTAGTTATAAAAAGTGTCCGGTACAGAAACACTAAAAAGGCAAACTGCCCATTTGGCGGCGTGTTGGTGCAAAAAAACCATACTCGCTGCTCCGAACAGCACGATTCACCGCGTAGAGCGCCTGGGCCCGCACCACTCCCATCACACCCACCACCAGAGTAATAAAACATTCCTCAAACAAACAACACATGCTCAACAAACTCGCCTTGACGATGGTACCGACGCATTCTGTTCTTTCATTTATCGACTTTCTGTCTGTTCTACTCCACCGGCCTAAAATCCCACACGACTAAATGCACGTTCACGACGAAAGAATCCTTTCACTCAAAGCGTCGCAAGGGTGGCTACACCGGTATAAGTTGGCCGTGAGCGTACGCCCGGCTCACAACTCCACCATTAATCCACCTTTGGCAACACACTGCTCCGTTCGCAACGTGAACAATGCACGTACTTGTCGGTCAATCGCACCATGCTAGCTGAGGCAGTGATAAAGATGACTCACCATCGGAGATTCACCTGGAGGGTTTCCAGCTTACTGAGATGTTTTCCTCAACAATCCTCATCTCATCGTATTGACCAGGTGATCAGAACCCTCGTGAGCACCCCAGTGTAATGACAGCTGCCGGGAAGAGTTCCGATTTCCCCAGTGCCCGCTTCTTTTTCGCTTGCCACGTTGTTAGCACTGTGATAACACTCAAATTAAATTGATCAGTTAATCTGGGACACTGACCCCAGCGTACCCCTTCCTGACATGACACCTATCCGCCTTCCGAGAATAGGTCATTCGTGTAACAGGGCCGGGAACCGTGCCACATCAAACTGCGCCGCGGCGGTCACCGCACCACTCGTCACTTTGTACTGACGCCGTCCTCACTCCGGCACCGCCACACACACTCTTCGGTAGCTCACAGCTTGGTCTGCTGAGTCGCCACCATTCCTCAGATATAGAGCTCCCAACAGGCCGCACCGCCAACTCCACACTCACGGTCCCACCACAGTCCTGTGGCAGCAGTGTTGGCTCACTCCAGAGGTGATGAGGCGGGTCCGCTCCCTGGACAGGTGGCGCCCTCAGTACACCCAGGTGACGGGCACCCACTGCGGCTCCCTGGACAGGTGGCGCCCTCAGTACACCCAGGTGACGGGCACCCACTGCCCCTGGACAGGTGGCGCCCTCAGTACGCCCAGGTGACGGGCACCCACTGCGGCTGCCTGACAGGTGGCGCCTTCAGTACACCCATGTGACTGGCACCCACTGCGGCTGCCTGGACAGGTGGCGCCCTCGGTACACACAAGTGACTGGCACCCACTGCCCCTGGACAGGTGGCGCCCTCGGTACACACAAGTGACTGGCACCCACTGCCCCTGGACAGGTGGCGCCCTCAGTACACCCAGGTGACGGGCACCCACTGCGGCTCCGTCTCCAGCGCCATCACTGCCTCAATGACGCGACTGTAGGTGTCCTCCGGGTCCTCGTTGATCAGCATCAGGTCAAAGTACTTCTCGTAGGAGCGCTGCAACCGCGCCGACTCCTCCATCAGCCGACGGTGATCCTCCTCCTGCGTGTACATCAGCACGTCAGAGCCGGGTCGGTAGTCTCCCACTGCGTGTACATCAGCACGTCAGAGCCGGGTCGGTAGTCTCCCACTGGTGTACATCAGAACGTCAGAGTCGGGTCGGTAGTCTCCTCCTGCGTGTACATCAGCACGTCAGAGTCGGGCTGGTAGTCTCTTACTGAGTGCACATCAGCACGTCAGAGCCGGGTCGGTAGTCTCTTACTGAGTGTACATCAGCACGTCAGAGTCGGGTCGGTAGTCTCTTACTGAGTGTACATCAGCACGTCAGAGTCGGGTCGGTAGTCTCCTGCTGAGTGTACATCAGCACGTCAGAGCCGGGTCGGTAGTCTCCCACTGAGTGTACATCAGAACGTCAGAGTCGGGTCGGTAGTCTCCTCCTGCGTGTACATCAGCACGTCAGAGTCGGGCTGGTAGTCTCTTACTGAGTGTACATCAGCACGTCAGAGCCGGGTCGGTAGTCTCTTACTGAGTGTACATCAGCACGTCAGAGTCGGGCTGGTAGTCTCTTACTGAGTGCACATCAGCACGTCAGAGCCGGGTCGGTAGTCTCTTACTGAGTGTACATCAGCACGTCAGAGTCGGGTCGGTAGTCTCTTACTGAGTGTACATCAGCACGTCAGAGTCGGGTCGGTAGTCTCCTGCTGAGTGTACATCAGCACGTCAGAGTCGGGCTGGTAGTCTCTTACTGAGTGCACATCAGCACGTCAGAGCCGGGTCGGTAGTCTCTTACTGAGTGTACATCAGCACGTCAGAGTCGGGTCGGTAGTCTCCTGCTGAGTGTACATCAGCACGTCAGAGTCGGGTCGGTAGTCTCCTCCTGCGGTACATCAGCACGTCAGAGCCGGGCTGGTAGTCTCCTCCTGCGTGTACATCAGCACGTCAGAGCCGGGTCGGTAGTCTCCTCCTGCATGTACATCAGCACGTCAGAGTCGGGTCGGTAGTCTCCTCCTGCGTGTACATCAGCACGTCAGAGTCGGGTCGGTAGTCTCCTCCTGCGTGTACATCAGCACGTCAGAGTCGGGCTGGTAGTCTCTTACTGAGTGCACATCAGCACGTCAGAGCCGGGTCGGTAGTCTCTTACTGAGTGTACATCAGCACGTCAGAGTCGGGTCGGTAGTCTCCTGCTGAGTGTACATCAGCACGTCAGAGTCGGGTCGGTAGTCTCCTACTATCAGCACGTCAGAGTCGGGTCGGTAGCATAACTCTGTGCGTGGATCAGATCGGAAAAGCCAAGTCGGCAGGGCAACTTAAACAAGGCAATAATTTCTTCAGACGTTTAGCGGTTGTTTCTTAAACCGGAAACTTTCAATGACACCCCGACAAATGCCTAAGGTTAAAGCTTGTTTTAAAATACGGTCTAATAAAACAACCGACGTTCAAACGCTTCAATTGCCATTATAGAGACTGGTCTGCCACGGCACAAGATAAATGGACCATTCCATGTAGTAACGAACTCCAGTCATTGGGCAGTAGAGCCATCATGAGGGCCGAGCTTCCTAAATCACCGACAGCCGGAGCCCAATCTTACGGCCATCATCATTTGCAAACACAAAATTATTTCTGATATGGTGATAAATCAAGGCTTCTGGAGAATGCCTACAGAATTATAACTAGACCACACTTAACTGAAACAATCAAAATGGAGACAATGGTGACACTGGCCTCATGGTAGCTAATCAAGGTAAGTATTTACATGTTATATCATAACGTTCGGTATAGACATTGATTGGTTACGTTCACAAAGATTCGTTACATCGCCAGTAAGAAGCGAAACGAAATCCTGAGCACAGGCGCTGAACAGTAAGTTTTAAGTCTCAGCGCGAAAACATTAAAATTAGCTGATTTATGACCCGACACATTGTTGTGTCCAGTTGAATTTCTTTTCCTATTCATTTTTTGAAGTGAATACCAACCAAGTTATCTATCAATTTACAGGTTGCCCGTTTAATACAGCGCCTCTGTTGGCAAAAATAAAACTAGCTGACGTTCGTTGCCAGAGACGTGT
>JAOTON010000337.1:1710000-1740000 GCA_034440635.1 Lepas anatifera
GGGTCCTAGGTCATTGCCACTACACACAATATGTTAAAGTATTCGTAACAAATACTACATGGATGCTTTAACTACCAACCGGACCACGCCACAACAGCTGAAGTGCTTGCACCACATACGTACCGTCATAAGGGCTCTGGTTCCGGTTAAAACAACACTGTGGATATTTCTGATAGCCCTCAAGCGTTCGCTAGGGACCGACCATCAATAACCCAAGGCTCATTTTAGTCAGTTTTATTCCTGTCTTACGCCTTTTGACGCCCGTATGCGACGTTTGATAGAACAGTGACTGACACCCACACCCCATTACGTTACGTGATTCAAGGACGGGCCCCTTACAGGACATTACGCACATTAAAATTAGAGCTCCGGCATTTCCACAGAAGAGATATGTGATAACATGACGTGAGACGACAGCTTCATCGCAAATACCTTACCCCTACAATTCCTCATCCATCAACAGTTCCTTATCGACTTCGACGCCTTCCAGTTTTCCAGTGACCAGTCAGCTCCGACTCTCAGGCCAAAGGTTATCGTTGAGCGGAGGTGCAGTCGACCTCTGACCGCCACCACCTCCCTGGCCGCTGGTGGAGGCGGTCAGACTCCGGGCGCGCCCGACGCACCCGCCGACGATCAATGGGAGCCGGGCAGAGACCAGATGTACGGAGAGAGACCGACGCCCCGCACCCGGACAGACATATTCCACTGAACTGCGTGGAACAACATCGAGATGGAATATTGGCTGATGTTAAGGATACTCTGCTCTATCAAAAGCGTTGATATTATCTGCAGCGTCGGGTTTGTTTCTAGATGTAAGGAGATGGTTCGGCATTAAGAGTCTCGGAGCTCTGCAGTATCGTTATGTGAACATATGGAGCAAAAAGCTTGCACAATTTTGTCAAATATACGTATGCATGTACATATATACCTGCGGACGAGTCACAGCCTATCCAGCAGCCCTAGTGATGTCAGCAATAGGCCAATCATGTCTCTCCTACACACACTGTTACCCAACGTGGACTACACACGCAATGAATAATCAATGCACCACGAAACTCAAATACCTACGCGTCTCTCTACAAGGCATCGCAACTCCTTCTCCCCAAGCAGCCCAACTGGGGAGTAGGTACTACCAGATCAGTCTCAGCCTGCCCAATGTGCCAAGATCACGTTTTCACCTAGATTGCTGTGGGCGGCCAATAAAGACGTTCACAGTTCGAGGCGACGGCTGCCACCGTGATTCGAGGTCAAATAAACGAATTGTAAGGACGATGAGAACTTGAATTCAAATTAAATCAACTACCAACCACCCCGCACCGAGCCCCGACACATCGCAGTGGCCTTGAAAGTAGCGGTCGTCGGCCGAAATTGCATACCACGTTACCTCCCGCCAAATACATCATTCCAAGCAAATTAAATAGGATTAATAGCTGACTCAGGTGACGATAAAGCCATCATGAGTGCTGACATAAAGCTTGTGCCGAACCATCAGATATCATGAAAACAGCAATTACAGCTTCCGTGCAGAAATTCAGATGGTGCAGCACTCGTAATTGCACGTAAAACATAGACAGCAGTCTGGGAGGCCACTGGAAAAGAACATGATTTAACACGCGCATTGACGGGGGTCTGAGCCACCTTCGCCCTGATGGGGGGCGTGGGCGGGTACCCGCCCCCTCCTAAGATCTCGAGAACCGCGCTAGGTAGCGAAAAACGGTAAACGGCGTTGGATAGCCCATCGACTTCTCCATCGAAAATATTTGACCATTTTTGTCAGGTCACATTTAAGGTCACTAGAGGTCAAAACATGTCGTGATAGGGATAACGTGTAAATGAAGTTTTTCGGTCATTACATATCTGAGCAAGTAAAGATAGGGCAAAAAGATTTGAACTATATGAATCCTCACAGCAAGCCAAATCGAGTGATATATAATATGACCTTGCTAGGTCAAATCAGGACCATCATCAAGGACCTGACCTGAAGTCAGGTCAAGGTAAAATTGGGCAAAATGCATATCATTAGAACCGCAATGACGAGGAAAATCTAATGCAGTTAAAATAAACGCTCTATCTCTATTCATTACTAAGTTATTCAGTTAAAACCATTTTTCCCATGTATTTCCAATGGAGAGGTCATAGCTCGTACCTGACCTTAAGTCATCGATATCAAAAATACCGGAACATATTTTAGAAAACTCGGTGGGACCATTATGCGATATGAGTTTCAATCGGATAAGTTTACCCTGTTCCGACTTATGCTATCTTAAACTTTTTTGAGGTCAGGTCACTTGACCTGTACTGGTAACCTGACCTGAGATGACCTAATCTTAAAATGTTGACAAAAGTTGTACAAATGATGAGGGAAAAGGTGTGCCAAGTACGGCGGTGCTACGCGCCGCCGTTTTTATGTTATCTGCGAAAAACCCGAGGGAGGGGCGGGTACCCCCCCGTCAATGCGCGTGTTAACACACAACAGGCAACACAGACCGACCGGTACTGAAGAGTGAGCGGTGATTCATCCAGCTCATGTCAAGATATGTGCAAGATTGTGAAGTACAATATCTATTTATATTGCACAATTTTCTACGAGTAGGGTAAATGCATTTGAGCAACAGCAATCATTCATCGTACTGATGCAGAGCTGACTAGTGCAAGCTGATCCTGAAAATGGGATCACAGATCAGGCATGCAATGGAAATTAAGACTAAAATGAAGATCCTTTAAAAAAGGAGAGACTAATTATTTTCTGTTTTGGTTATGTGATGTTGTTCTGTTTTGGTTATTTGCCACTAAGAAACCAAGCTTATGCATCGACAAAATGAACTTTGGAAGAAGACACATATTGGAACACAGGCAGGTTGGACAGTCGGGGTAAATGTCAGAGCGGCGGCGACGTCCCGGCACGTCCAATCGGCCGCATAGCTGGGCGTGCCTATAACCAGTCATTGGACTTAATGAACATCGCGCACGCCAGCCTGACAGATCAGTGGGCGGCTCGAACCTGACAGCCTGAATCTGACAGATCAGCCGCCAGCTGGAACCAGACAGTCTGAATCTGACAATAGTCACCGGCTCGAACCTGACAGTCTGAATATAATAGATCAGCCGACGGCACGAGCCTGAGTCTGAATCTGACAGAGCGGCAACTGACTGTTCAATCGGTTTAATCGCTCGCGCCGGATCCATCGACACACGGTCCGTACCCGTCGGAGCTTTCAGCTCACTCCTCTATTGCAGTCAACGGAGAGGTTTAGGGCCACACCTATAGTGTAACGCACCGCTAAAGTGCTTTGCCACCGACCATAAATTCAGGGTTCTAGTCGATTTTTTTCCTGCAGCTGACTTGAAGGTATTTTACTTCGAAAGTTTTGATCAAGTCGTTGCAAGTTCAGTTTATGGGATCGAAGACTCACTAGACAATCAATGGACTTATCTCGAAGACCCCAGCCTCACCATCCGAACAAGCAAATTAATATTTTTTTCTTTTTAAAAGGAAACACTCCAAAGGAAATAAATATTCCGACTTGTAATTTGCTTCAGCGAATACTTCAAATAAAACTCCCGTGATTTTCCTTCTTGAACGAAAACAGCTGTGGCCAAGTCCCCCATCTCGCCGTAACACACAGCAGCGACGCCTTCACGCCGTTGCCAGCGAAACATTCACACAGGAGCGGCCACCAGGCTTCGTATACGGTGAGGCTTTGACAATATATCCGCATTTAAAGAAAGGCTCTGCTCTGAATCTTCCCAATCCAATCCAAGGTATCACAAATATTCTCACGAAATCGTGTTCAAAACCAAAGCGAGCCATACGAACCGTATGAACGCAATCTCAGCTACAGGACGGCGGAAACAAAACGCCGAATACTGCAATATGGGGAAGGCGTGTCGATACCTCCCTCTCACTGCTTTTGCCCGGCAAGCCTACGCCGAAAACGACACGAGCATTCCAAATACATACTCATATTTCAGACAACTGCTTGGAATGATCATTCCACGTACTGCTTCCCGCCGTATTTTCCGCCCGAAAAACCTTGGTCGCCGCACAGAACCCAAAACCACAAAGTGGATAGTTCGGATGTAGTCCATTCCTGGGCGGGTTTTCCCGCAACTTAATGAGGTTGGAACATTCGCATTGAAGCCCTCTCCTGTTGAACTGCGCACTGTAAATATCAGCGGGTTTACGCGAGTTTATGGACTGAGTGTTCTTCAACCACAAACTTTAGGCCTAATATCACGTTCACTGTCGGACTGTGATGGTACACACTATATTCGGCAGAATGAAGAAATTATGGGCACTGTTTCATGCCTATTAAACGGCATTGCCATCAGTTGCAAGATCAAATTTTCATTTGTAAATAGAAATATCTCCCTGGCATCCCTGGCTCACCATTGCTGTCTATGAACATGTACATATCTTCGCAGCCTTTCATGGAAGACAGACAATAAAATAAAATAAAACGAGGGCAGCGCACCAGCCCTATGCCCCCCAATGACGTCATATTCCGTCATCAGAGAGGCCAACGGCCAGAGCACAGCTAAATCTGACCAGTCAAAACGGTAATAATGAATTTTCTCACAGTGAAAAAGGACGAACGAACTACCCACAGGTCATGGGTCATAATCCTGACGTCAAAGATTCAACTGACAGTTATTCCTCATGACCCACGCTGACCTCTCCGTTGCCCCAATGACGTCATCATGGCCACCGCTGACGTCAGACTGTCGACCCCGGTAAGACGGCCGACGGCGGGCGGCGTTTCCCGCCGCCCTGGCTCCGGCTCGGCGGCGCCGGATTCGGTACCAAGGACCGTCAACGGAAATGAGATTCTCCTCAGGGGATGTAGCCGCAGACAGGCGTCTGGCCAGAGTCCGCCCGGAGATGCACAGACGGGCGTCTGGCCAGAGTCCGCCCGGAGATGCACAGACAGGCGTCTGACCAGAGTCCGCCCAGAGATGCACAGACGGGCGTCTGACCTGAGTCCGCCCGGAGATGAACAGACAGGCGTCTGGCCTGAGTCCGCCCGGAGATGCACAGACGGGCGTCTGACCTGAGTCCGCCCGGAGATGAACAGACAGGCGTCTGACCTGAGTCCGCCCGGAGATGAACAGACAGGCGTCTGGCCTGAGTCCGCCCGGAGATGCACAGACGGGCGTCTGACCTGAGTCCGCCCAGAGATGCACAGACGGGCGTCTGACCTGAGTCCGCCCGGAGATGAACAGACAGGCGTCTGGCCTGAGTCCGCCCGGAGATGCACAGACGGGCGTCTGGCCTGAGTCCGCCCAGAGATGCACAGACGGGCGTCTGGACCTGAGTCCGCCCGGAGATGAACAGACAGGCGTCTGGCCTGAGTCCGCCCAGAGACGCACAGACGGGCGTCTGACCTGAGTCCGCCCGGAGATGCACAGACGGGCGTCTGGCCTGAGTCCGCCCGGAGATGCACAGACAGGCGTCTGGCCTGAGTCCGCCCAGAAACGCACAGACGGGCGTCTGGCCCGAGTCCGCCCGGAGATGCACAGACGGGCGTCTGGCCTGAGTCCGCCCGGAGATGAACAGACAGGCGTCTGGCCTGAGTCCGCCCGGAGATGCACAGACGGGCGTCTGGCCTGAGTCCGCCCGGAGATGAACAGACAGGCGTCTGGCCTGAGTCCGCCCGGAGATACACAGACAGGCGTCTGGCCTGAGTCCGCCCGGAGATGCACAGACGGGCGTCTGGCCTGAGTCCGCCCGGAGATGAACAGACAGGCGTCTGGCCTGAGTCCGCCCGGAGATACACAGAGGGGCGTCTGGCCTGAGTCCGCCCGGAGATGCACAGACGGGCGTCTGGACTGAGTCCGCCCGGAGATACACAGACAGGCGTCTGGCCTGAGTCCGCCCGGAGATGCACAGACAGGCGTCTGGCCTGAGTCCGCCCGGAGATGCTAGATATCTCCTCAATTCGGTGCGGACAGAACAGAAATGTTCATAGGTGTACGAGTGTCCAAAGCAATGGGGGCCAAAGTAGGGGGCAGATCCAGTATTTCCTCAAGGGCGGGGGGGCGGCGAATGTTAGGATCAGGTTTTCCCTCTGGAGGACCCCATCTAATACCGGAACCACGCCTTTCGTTTATTTAATGGGCATTTGCCAACTGAGAATATCTCCGAGGGGACGGATCAAATTTTAATATTCTCGGGGCGCCCTGAGATCGACCCTTGGGGGAAGGGGTGACCTTGAGACCAGCTCTGGTCACCTCTTCTCGGGGGCCCACAATTTGTCATTGATTGTAAGTGAAATATTTGCAAAATGAATAATTTGCAAGGCGTCTATTTCTAACGTGCTTAGAAATTTTAATATTCTCGGGTCGCCCCGATATCAACCCTTGGGGGAATGGGTGACCTTGAAACCAGCTCTGGGGGCCCCCGAGACAAAGTCTTAGGGATCAACGAGACAAATAGTTTGGAAACACCCAGATACTAACTCCTGAAGACTCCCGAGGCCAACTCTTGGGGCCCCATGGACCAAAATAACACTTCATTTGTTTTGCATTTATTTGTGGCGCATTATGTTAGTGAGCTACTTGTGTTTTAGGATGCCTCAGCCTGATGAGGTTAAATAGCGCCCATATCCATAGCGCAAATCAAAGACGTTCAATCTGGTACAAAACATTGACAGATCATGACGACACGCGAATGTGGAGACGAAAGAAAATTAGATAACCCTGGAAAATGAAAATTAAATAATACGAAATGTTGGGTTTTTAGCCACTTGTTAGCAGAAATATGACCGAAAGCATTATTTATAATAACAAATGCCCCTCAAGCCACTACAATCTGGAACTGCACCAAAGGAGCTACATTCCTTTCAGCACAATGGGCTTGTTGCTGCCTTCATGATCCCTCAAACTTTTTTTCTTAAATTAGGATGAAATTTGAAAATTTGAGGACAAAAATCTTAATTGTTAGGGTTTATTCATGTCGTCAACAACTTTCACCCAGTTGGCAGGGATTTAGGGATCAGATTAACTTATTCAGAGGCTCCGCGGGGACTTGGACCCGGGGCCTGTGGCTCAGGACAATTTGATACTATCCACTGGGGCACTCATCCTCTTTTTAGGACGAAACGCAGGCTCTCTCCTTCGGTAGAGATCCGCCGATCTATGAACATCGATACCAGGAATTAGAAGATTGCTTCTGACGAAAGCAGGATCGGGAAATATGTTAAAAAACGTTTTTATACAAATATAATGTATGGTTTAACGTTCAGAATAATACAATTTCTTACAGTGAAATCAAGATGCGGATGTTGATTTTACGGTAAAATAATTATGCCATGGCGCTAAACGCCAAATGTTGTTGAACTGAGGCCCCGACGGTTAATTCTCCCTGCGGACACATCCCACGCAGTTATCTCCGTCAGAAATTTGCATGCGTAAGCGCGCGTTGCACTTTCATTCGCATATAACCTAATTTACATGACATAAGTGCGCGTCAACACGGTTGAAGAAACGCCTCCGGGTCAGGGAAGGCTCGCCACGCCGCAGGGTGAGAAGAGAGGTCGTCGAACTCACTAGGCACAAGTGCAGGAAATCGGAATCCAGCCGCGCTTCAGTTAACGTCGCCCAAGAAATATGGTGTTGAGATTATGGGCACAACACTTTAAAGTAAACAACACAAGTTTTAAAAAGAAACCGAGCTGATTAAATCACCAGATTCCTGAAACACGGAAAACAACTTTTAGGTGTGAAAGCTGGACAAAATACACCACTCATTTGGCAAATGACTTAACTACAGCCTAATAAGGTGAGAGAGAATCACGGAATTCGAGATATCTCAGAGCAAATTGCTGCCACAGAACCACCGTCGATGATCTGAACCCTCCACCCTCAACTGGGAGCCTCCAAAGCGCATCCGAGCCTCCACCAAGGTCGTCCACGCACTTCTGCTGCAGCGCCCCTCGATTTCCCAGTGCACCGTCGCCACCTCCCTCCCAGAAGCCGCCCGAGGGGAGGGGTACATCCGGCCATGCAGCAGCGTTCCCATGGCGGCGGCCGGTGCAGAGGGTCGCTATTACTCCGGGATACCGACTGATTGATGTGTAGTACCTCTGCGGGGGAGAGCAGTCGGAGCCTGCTCCCCACAGCTTCACGGCCCATGCTGCCGTCCCTGGCCCTCCAGTGCCGCCATCCCACCGGACCCAGTGCTGGGGAACTGTGTTTTGGCAAGAGCATATCCCCCGACTGTCTATGAACGTGGATCTGTGTTTACATCCACACACGTGAGGATCGTTCTGGGTGGTAGACTTACAACCCCTCTTCGCCCCTGCCTCTCAAATTAGAAAGCATGTATCGCCTCTCTGATATGTTGGCAGCACAGAAGCATGTTTCAATCTGTGCTACGCCCACAGGTAAAAGTGTCTCTCCCCAGTGTCTGCTGCTAGCATAAACAGGCACCAAAGCCATAACAACCAGTCGTGCAATTATCTCGGAACGACGGCAAAACTACTGTGGGATATGCTTACATTCCAATTAAGCTTATGGGAGTTACGGGCTTAATGCTACAGCAAGGTTTCATCATAACTTCTTACATCTAACTCTAAGTTCTAATTAGGGTGGCGAGGCATCATGCTGGTATATGCGACACGAGCGCTGGGGTAAAAGGCAATAGATATAGGACAGCACTGAAAGAAAAATACAACCGAAGGTCCTTGCAACGTCTGAACACAGAATAAAACGTTAAAGGGATTATACCACTTTGTCGAAATTCTTAAAATGACTATTTATGGATAAAACACGTCTGAAAATCAGGAAACCACATTTGTTCTAACTCCAATCGCTCAAAACGAAAATACTGCCTCTTGTCTTACTTCGCTGGGTCGACACAAGCATCGCGTGCAATCACGAATCTGGCAGCTTGCGGCGGCTTGCGCCCTGTAAGGTTGCATAGCCATAACATTTGTGGCGTGAAATGCGCTACCAGAAGAAAAGGGATTCTTTCATGGGTTGAAATAAGGAAGTAAGGCCCTCTACTTTGAACTTTAAAGCTTGCGAAAAGTTTGCACAAAAAGCTTTGGGTGGAATAAAATCTGCCAATAGTGGTTTCTCGACACGCCCTACAAAACTGCTATCTCAGTTCAACACCATCATCAAAGTGGGACACCCTTTAAAACAAAATAGTCAGAAACAACCAGAGTCGGGTGGTCTGCAAGTCCAAATACTCCGCTAATTCAAACCCTCCAAATGGTAGCGTAGTAGCGGTTGCAATTTCCATCACCAAAAAGCAGCGGAGTAGCGGGTCGCGGACTAGACAGAACTTAAAGGGAATGTGGCACCTTCACAACGTGATTTTAACTGAGATAGCCAATTTGTAAAGCAGGTCGGAAAACCCGGTACTCCATATTTCATTTGTCTTGGAACTCAATATTTCCGTAGAAAAAAAACTAAAACTTACCTGACACCAGCCCCTCATCAGCCCCCCACCAGGCGGCCATTGTTGTGAGCTACTGGTGTGACGACATATGTTGACATCACGATGAGCATCAGCCAATTGAAGCCCTTGAAGCGTTTCAAATATGGTAGTGGTTGCCAGATCGTGACATCATCCACAGGCTGATATTTATTTATTTTTCAAAAGGAGTATTTTTAAAAACCAAATATTGAGCTTATTGAACATTTTTCAGAGAAATCATGAGTGGTTTCATTATTTTTTACTAAAATTACGCCAAACTACACTAAATTCCAGGATTCGTCCAAGGTGCCACATTCCCTTTAACACGCGCATTGACGGGGGTCTGAGCCACCTTCGTCTTGACGGGGGGGCTAAGATCTCGAGAGCCACGCTAGATAGCAGAAAACGGGAAACGGCGTTGGATAGCCCATCCTCTTCTCCATCGGAAATACTTGAACCTCTTTTTGTCAGGTCACGTTTACGGTCACTAGAGGTCAAAACATGCCGTCATAGGGATAACATGTAAATGAAGTTTTTCGGTCATTTCATCTGAACAAGTAAAGATAGAGCAAAACCGACTTGAACTATATGAACCCTCGCAGCAAGCCGAATCGAATGATATATAATATGACCTAACTAGGTCAAATCAAGGATTTGAACTGACCTGAGGTCAGGTCAAGGTCAAATTAGATAAAATGCATATCACTAGAACCGCAATGACGAGGCAAATCTAATGCAGTTAAAATAAATGCTTTATCTCTATTCATTACTGAGTTATTCAGCTAAAACAATTTTCCCCATGTATTTCCAATGGAGAGGTGATGCCTCGTACCTGACCTTAGGTCATAGATATAAAAAATACCGGAACATATTTTAGACAACTCGTTGAGGCCATTGTGTGATATGAGTTTCAATCGGATAAGTTCACCCTGGTCCGACTTATGCTATTTTAAACTTTTTTTAGGTCAGGTCACTTGACCTGTACTGGTGACCTGACCTGACCTCAGGGTTGGAAAAACCCGGGTTTTTTATAAAAGCCCGCGGGTCCGGGTTTTTGCGGGTTTTTGTGGGTTTTTTCCGGGTTTTTTATTTTTGTTTTATAGCATTCTCGTCGCACCGTTTCTAGATTGTCATTGTTTGAGCACGCATTAAGACTGTGATGCTTTCAATATCATCGTTCCTTATCAGTCTTTGCCTCACGTGGCGGAGGGGAGAAGAAGCTCCTATTTCCCAAGCTGTTCTGAAGTACCCGATTGACGGCTGCGTGCAGAACCCTTCATAGTTTTATGGGCACCCATGGATAAGAAAAGTGAACCGACTTTTGACCAGAATAACAATTTTTGGGGTTTATCAACTCATCCACTACTATGGTTATACGGCGTTGTCGACTCTTATTACTGTTTTCTCTTAGGGCCGGGTTCTCCGTACTCAAGAAATCCACCGGAAATAAACCCGGACGACCCCGTAGAAAGCAAGTGCGACAAGTACCGCACCACTGCGCCCCACATGAATTTACTTTCACTTTTCTAAATCAGCTCATATTCCTCAGGGACAAATGCTAGCGCTGTAAATCTTAGTCTGGTACATCAATAAGGGTCAGATCACTATTCTCAGAGCAGAGCAGGGGTGTATCCATTATTTGCTCAGTGGGAAGGGGCGTGAATATAGACTCGGGGCACTGCACGGGCCCCAAGTGCAAAGATCGCTAATGAAAATAAAAAGAATGTCAGCGGTGGCTGATGTGATTGTGGAGTGAATCGGTGTGGTTCACGTGACTTTTATTGGCTGTTTTTACCTCCCTTGCTTGTTTCTTTGCTTATCTAGCTGAATAACGCGTGGTATCCTTTTATTATTTTGTGACCCGGCGACCATCTCTGAGGTGCCCCCAACACGAATTCTTTGGGCAGACTGATAAAAATTGGCCGGCGCCTTGAGACAAAACCTCCCCTCCCGCCAGAAAAAAACTTTTGAGTCGCCCGAAAACGAGTCTAGGGATCCCAGAGACCAGCTCTGGGGGCCCCACGAACCAAGACAAACTCTTCAAGTTTCTCGAGATCAACACTGGGGGCCCCAAGAAAATTCTTGGGGTCTCCCGAAACCACCTCGGGGGACCCTAAGGACCGAATCTAGGGACCCCCGAAACCAACTTTCAGCCAGGTTCGAGACCAACTCGATGGGCCGACGCGACAAACCCTCGAAGGCCTTGGAGACCAACTCTGAGGCCACCGAGACGAATTCTTAAAGGCCATCCGAGAGCAACCCTGAGCTCCCCGAGAAAACTTTTCGGATCCCCAAGTCAGACTCTTGGGCCCACCGAGACCAACTCTGGTGGCCCTCAGAGACCAGGTCTGGGCGCCCCCCGTGACAAGCTCTTGAGGGTCCTCCAGGCCAACTCTGGAAACCCTGGGAAAACTTTTTGGGGCTGCTTCAGAGACCAGTCTGGGGGGCCCAGAGATAAACTCTGGTATCGCGATAGCTGAATATGGGGCCCCCAATTCAAAATTTTTGTGGGCCCTGCCAGACCAGGCTTGGGCCCTGAGACTTGCTATTGAGAGTCTCGAGACAAACATTGTGATGGTGTCCGTCTTCTTATAATCAACTTGGGAGCATAAATCAGAAAACGACAGGAGGCCGCGCGGGAAGCTCTTTACAGAGCTTAAGTTCAGCCAAGGGGAGAGGCGGTGCCCCACCTTGGCTGCGCGCCTGGAGTACAGCACGTGACTCCACCACGATAACCCTTAGAGGCTCCATGAGCTGGACAATGAAACTATTCGTGTGTCTCAGGCCAAAGCCAGTCAGAGTCACAATCTGAGACTGCACTGTTACTTTGGGATATTTTGAACCTGCAGAAATGTTTATAAATGTGTTAAGATATATATAATATACAGATTGAATTCTGGAAAACTGCATCATACAGACAAAAACTAACGTCATATTCGAGACAGTATTGGTCTTATCCAGTGACTTTTACCTGTTGCAAAAATAATAGAATTTGTATTGCACAATGTGCAATTTATACGACATGTGGATTCTTGGGAATGATTTTCCTGGTAAGACGGCAAGGATTTCCAAATGCACTTTTAATGCAGTTTTCCAGTGGGTTGTATGGGTGGCATATGGTACTAGTTCTACTAAACTTTGGCTTTCCACATACCAAGGCTTAGTAGCTTTAAAAGTGATGTGAATAGCAAAAAGACAATATTTTTACTCAGGGCATCTAGAAAATGATTTATGAAAAACCCAGGTGGGTTTTATCACTAAAACCCACTAAAAACCCAAAAACCCGGGCAGTGGGTGTGGGCAGTGCCCTGCCTGACCTAACCTTAAAATTTTGACAAAAGTTGTAAAAATGATAAGGGAAAAGGTATGCCAAGTACGGCGGCGCTACGCACCGCCATTTTTATATCTCCGAAAAACCCCAGGGGAGCGGGTAACCGCGCCCCCGTCAATGCGCGTGTTAAAAACGCTACCACTACAGGCAGCCTGTTAAAGGAAATGGTTGTTTATTGAAATTCTAAAAAAGTAATAAGGACAAAATACGTCCGCATATCAGGACACCACATTTTGATTTCACCTTCAATCGCTCAAAACAAAAATATCGTCTGTTATCTTAATACCATGGAGTAAAATACCCTCGGTTGACCTAAGCATCGCGTGTAATTACGAATCTGGCTCCCTGCAGCGGTTTGCGGCATGTAACGTAGCGAAGGCGTTACATTTTGTTAAAATTTATCTCGTGACATGCACTGCAAGACGAGAAGGGATTCGTTCATGGCTTGAAATAGCGTAATAACCTCTTTTATTTTGTAATTTAAAGCATAAGGACATCCAAAACAGAGATTTGGGTGAAATGAAATATGCCAGTAGTGAGCTTTAAAGTGGTGTTGAAAATGACCATTATCTGCCAAATTGTTTTTTTTATTTTAGAATTTTGTTTTTATTTTATTCTTTATTTTATTCTAAAATAAAAAAATACTTTGGCAGATAATTGTCATTTTCAACACCACTTTAAAGCTCATAACAATGCTGCTGCCCTCACTTCTCCGCCCACTTACTCCATATGCCAGTAGCGGTTTCTAGACATGCTCTGCAAAACCATACAGCTATCT
This sequence comes from Lepas anatifera, assembly GCA_034440635.1. NCBI lineage: Eukaryota > Metazoa > Arthropoda > Thecostraca > Lepadidae > Lepas > Lepas anatifera. The sequence goes on from JAOTON010000337.1 coordinate 1,723,534, forward strand.
CAGTTCAAAACTCATTATTAAAATAGGAAACTCCCTTTAAGGGGATCACCATTACCCTAATAGGAGATAGAGATAGAGGGAAATTTTTCTTCCCCCAGAAATCAAAAGGAGACTGAAAACTACTTCGAAGCGCACGGCCAAAGAAGTAGGGTAAAATGTCATTGTTGCGCATTTTTTGTATCTTACAATAAAACTAGTTTGGCATATCATATACAGGGCAGTAGTTTTTTTTAAAGGTAATGAAAAAAGAAAAGCAAAATAAAAATGGGTAGCGCTTTGGTAGCACTTTATAGTTAAAAAAGGAGCGGTAGCGGAGTGGCGGGTAACGGATTCGCGATTGTGAAAGGTAGGGCCTGTGGCAATAGCGGTTTATCTAGCCGAAGTAGCGGAAGTAACGGTTAAAAAAACATGACTGCGCTCACCTCTGGAAATGTCTAATACCAGGTCTATGGATCCCTCGCAGGTCCATTCGGAACCACGCACACATTTTCCATCACTTCTCACGAGAAGGTCTCCCTAAATAGAACAGGTATCAGAACAGGTCTACAGAACAGGTAACAGAACAGGTATCCAGACAGGCACAAAGGCGGCTGGGCGAACGCCAATAACCGCAGTCATCGCAGATGTGTCAATGACATTGGCGGACGCAGGGGGGGGGGGGCATTCCGGCCATGCCCCCCAAAGCGCTGGAAGGGGGGGCAAACTATCTTTTGGCCCCCAAACGCCGGAAAATTGTTCGAAAAAGTTGTTTACACTAGGCCTGTAGAGCAAAAAAATCTTCACTCCCCCTCCCCCCCGGAGAGCGATTATGTACTTGGAGAGGTAGCTTATACTAGGTTTGTCGAGCACTGAAAAAAGGTATTTACACTAGGTCTGTCGAGCAAAAAAATATTCGCTCCCACCCCCCCCAAGAAGAGAAACAGACATGGGTTTGCCCCCCCAAAACTCGGGTCTGCGTCCGCCCTTGGTCAATGAGAGCAATTTCATCGCGTTACGAAAGTGAAACGAGCACATACCGACGTGGCATGGTCTTTTACAACAAGTTCCATTCCGAAACAGCCCTGAAAACCTCCCCGCCGTCTCTGGGGATCATTTTCAGGTCCGGGGCTTTGCATCACGCGCCGCCGAAGCACTCTGCAATCTGCCATCAGCGATCCTGGCATATCTCCAGGGCGCAGCAAAATGACAGCGCTGTCCATGGCGCGGGCAATAAAGAGTCTGCGTCCCACTACGCCGATGCCTACGTTCCTGGGGCACGCCAAAATAGACGGCGTGCGCACGCGACAGAGACGTTAGAATAGGCGGCCCTGCAATCAACACACTCAGCGCACATGCAGCGTGCTCATTTCCAAAGCTGAATGTACAACAGAATGGCACCTCGCAAACCGACTGACGTTACAACTGAGAACGGGACCGGCCCGCCGCTTAGGACATCCGCTTACAAACAGCACTGCACAGCGGGAGAGAGAGAGAGATGCGGCACACGGCGAGAAGGTCCGTAATAAAACGTTAAGCCCCTCGAGTAACTCAATAAATAATAGAAAAGTAATAACTTACTAAAATATAAGTATATATATATATATATATATATATATATATATATATATATATATATATATGCAATAAATTAATAAGAAAGTCAGTAAGTCAATGCCTAGCAATGGATTATCCTCTGGTGCATTCACTTTCTGCTGCAAGAACCCACCCAATGATGACAGAACAAGTTGCATGGAAGAGGTCCGGACTGGAGCCGCGAGCCACAACCCCAGCCATGAGCCGCCGTTGTCTTTGGCCATTCATTGAGAAGCGCGACCACTACCGCGTCTGAAGCGGGGACTAATACCCAGTAGCGGGACGCGTTGTTGGCACGCAACCACGTCACCCGGAAGTCAGAAGCCAGACCGCCGCCTTCCCGCGGCCTCGACAGGACTACATCAACACAAGGCGATTCCTGGCCACAACAGCCGCCAGCTGGCTCCTCACAATGCCGCCCTTTCATTTTCAAGAACCATCATATTAATAATAGAGTTTTCTAGCGAGGGCCTAGGCAAATGTCGAATCAGGATGACATATTAGTCCTCCTGCTCCAAAGTTCTCAGACAGCAGAGATTTAGAGAGCAATTTTCCTCCACAAATCTCCCAGTGTGCGCGAGCTGAATTTGCGCGACGTAATAGCGAGCATATTTCAGCACATGATGTCCACGCTGTTGTCAGCGGAGATTCTAGGAGATTGGCACACTGTGCAGTGCGCAGCAGCGGTACTGAAACTGCTGTACTTTCAGCGCAGGGACACTGCAACGTGACATTTATATATGGACTACTCTGCTCCTTTAACATTACTGAACGTTCGACTGACGCATATTTTCGAACAGTTTACTGCAGCAGAATGAAAACACAACCCCTAACAGAAAGAAGGCAACACCGAACAGAAATAGGCTCAGAATGAACCCAGGACAACCGCAATCGGTTTAAGTGCGTGGTTCGCATTCGATCGAAGGTTCAAAGCCCAACCCCAGGCATATTTGGAGCTTGCCCCTATCCCATCCCTTGGGCGCCAGGGGCACCCATCTTTCCCTCAGCAAGCTTCAAGCTGATTTATCGATCCTGATCTTGACGATGTGATAGTAACTGGCCTAATTGCCTAAGTACATCACGCCATTGAGACTACAGTCACCGTCCTTTTCCATCAGGCCGTTTTTACCGGCGTCGCTGGCTTTCATCGCCGTCGACGGCGGCTCTGGGCAGCCGCCGGAGGCAGCGGGTGGGGAGTTCCGCTGGCCGATACAGCCCTGTGCCGTGAGCGATAGTCGCCATACATCAAGGGGCCGTCAGCAGGCGGCGCCCGCCACCGCACAGGACGCCGCCGTAGCTGACCAGAGGTGGTCCGGCACGGCACAGACGGCTGCCCGACCAGCTGGACAGGCGGCGACCACCGGTGCCACGCGCCAAAAACGCCGCCGCCGCTCTACTGGCGAGCAAAAAAGCGCGGGAGACACGCCGCTTGTGCCCGACGAGCACGGCGGACTGTTCCGACTGTTGCTTCCCCACGGCCTACAGTCACTGCAGAACACTGATGCGGCACGCAGCATATGGTGTTGGAGACATTATATATGAACACACTCCTGATGATGTTTACTAAGCTCCAGCTAGCAGCAGCAACGTGAGCATAAATCTTATCCAGCCGGAAAATAGCCGTTTGAGATAAATCGACGCCAATCGGATGGGTGAGCCGCATACTCAACTCATGCGGTGATTGGTAATGGGTAGTCGTATAAAAAGGGAGTCGATCAACCTGGTTTCTGGAGCCTTGAACTGCGATACAAGTGAAGGCGTTCGCGACGAAAACTACGTGAATATATCATCATGGTGCAACATCGTGATCCCTCAGAACAACGCAAATGCCGACGGGCACCGTCACACGGAATCCATTCAATAAGACCAAAACATCGGAATCAAACGCGCTTGCTGTTCTGAAGTTATAACTGAGGGAGATGCAGTGGTCTTGTATCCACTAACAGCCTCGGAAGCAGCTGCAGCGTGCCACATGGGTCCTGAAACCGAGTGGTTCGAAGGATGATGTGCACAACTTCTCATAAAGCCTGTCCTCGTCACAAGACTGGATGCTGGTATCGGCGTCACAGCAACGCTATCGGCACACTGTTGTACCAGACTACAAACTGACCGTTCGATACTATTAATTGGGTAAACATACGCCCTCACAAAATCGGAGTGGTCAAGGTTTCCAAGCTTAATGCGGACTCAAGTGAAAAAAGTAATTTGATACACTACATTTCGTTATGACGATGCTGTTTTTCCAGAGACAATGCACATTGCAAGCCCATACCCCCAGAATGGAGCAAATCCCAAATGACACTTTTTGAGGACCTGCTAAAGTCGCCCGATTGAGAAAGGAAATGATACAGCAGTCTTCGTACGCAACATTTTACTATCATCGGAGGTCCTTACGGAGATATAAAATCACGACAGATTACCGCACAAATTTATTGCCCTTCTATATGATAGCCCGACACCATTTTGATGACCAAATCATACACACTTTCACTCTAGGCACCGGTTACACCCAGACAAATGAGGTAATGGTCTTCAAGGGCCGTGCACTTATAGATGTAATGTTATTTTAATTTGACTACGATGATGGCTGGGTAATTTCGCATAAACGTGAAACTAAAGCAACAGGGGATCAGTTTCCATACTCTTAAATAGCCGCATCACTATACACTCTAAATTGGGTGAAAATCTGAAAACAGGGTCAGGCTGAATGAGAGCGACAATCACTGGTTCCGAACTCATCCAGATACAGGCCATGGAAACGGCTGGAATCGGCTCCCTTCATTTACTCACGCGCTTAACACACGCCCCGCTGGGATCCCTGGCATGACGCGCCCCGATCTGGGAGGGGCGTTTTTCGCCCCCTCCGTATCTCGTTCCCCAAGAAAGCTAAAGGAAAATTACGGGTGGCGTTCGAAAGCTCTTGACAAGACGAAGAGATTCTATACGACGAATTTTTATGTCAGGTCAATATTGAGGTCAGCATAGGTCAAAGAAGGTTCCATAGGCTTCCAATAGAGCAGTGTACGTTTATCTCTCTAGGTCTGCCCTCAGGGCAGACCTTATGCATCACTGGATTCCTCTCATCGCGGCGAATCGAATGATGTATAATATAGCCTTGCTAGGTCAAATAGCGAAAATAACCTGACCTCGAGCTAGGTCAGGGTCACAGAGTGACCTGGTATGGTCATGTTGCATATCAATCGACTCCCAATATAACAATATAAGCACAATGCAAGCAAAATAGGAGCTTTATCTCAATTCAGTGAGAAGTTATTGGCAAAACAATCACTCCATGATCCCGTGACCTGACATGACCTTTGAGAGGTCAGATGCTCAAAAACTCAACTTTATGGTCAAGATCGTGGTAAGAATAGACGGTTTGAGGATTTTCAGCTTTATCTATCCAGTATTTACTGAAAACGAGCCCATTCTATTTTTCACCATAGACTCATAATGGGGTGATCAAAAAATTGACCCCACCTAGGGTGAACAATATCGAATTTCCGAGATAGCAGATTTGTAGACCCTAATGACCTTATAATATTGTGGATGTTTCAAACTGATCGGTTCGCTGATGTTTCCTGGGCGCCGCACAGTGATGTAGCGGGCCTAAACAACGGGACAAAAATGCCAAAAATGACTTTCTAGAATTAATATCAAATGCATGCGATACGTTTCAGAATTGTTTGGAGCCCGGAAAACCATAATTATCTTCTTCCTCTAGCGTACCACATTGGTTTCACGGGAGCTGAAACTTGAAACTTATTCTGCCTCTCTTAATACGGGTATCTGGCCAGAAATAATAGAGTGAACTAAAACGTTAAAGGGAGATACGCGAAAAAATTTTTATTGGCTATATCAAAGGTTACAAAAGTTGTTTCGAAGTCCTATTTATTTTTGCGAATTCGGCCTGCAAATGCCTTAAAATTGCTCTCAAAGTCAACATTTCTAGACGACTTTGCCGGTACACCTCATATCGATGTTTATGACGTCCACATGGCTAAGGCTATCAATTTTCTAAGAATTAGGCCATATCTATCCTAAACAGTGATGTAGAACTTTGGGCTACTCCAGAAAAAATTACTTTAGAAAAACAACATTCCAAAACTCTTTTGAAACAGAAATATAGGGCTTAAAAGAAATCACAACTAACCAATCGAAGCCTAGGAATTCTCAAACCAGGGTCACGTGACCTATCTGACGGAAAAGTTTTGTCATCCTGGGGCGGAAGCAGAAAATGGCTCAAGACCCGAGGTACGAAACCGCTGAAGACTTGAGTAATTATGTTTTTCGTTTTTAGGACAAACTTATTCTTTTGGGGTTTTTGAAAGCTTTCTAAATTAATTCAAATACAAATACAGGAAGGCAAACATTTGTATTATAAAAAACATTATTTTTCAACTCTAAATGTTTTCGAAAAGTAAGTGTGGGTATGGGCATGGGCAAGTGATGGGCATTTTATCGAAACTGTTAACCTATTTCGATAATAAGTGGTGGCCTCCCAAATTTTGCCGAAGATACAAAATAATTGTGTTTCGTTATCGGTTTTTAATAGCAAGAAACCACAATAATATTTTTGTCCTTAACAACAAGTGCTGCCACCTCGCCATCCATAAAAACGTATACTACCGTAAAGCTTAGGATGTTTGTGACCTTCTGGTCACAAAAATACGGCTCTAGTTGCTCCAGAGAATGCAGTGAGTTAATTTTAATAAGCATATGTTTCGGAACTAAAATTTATAACATACATCATATTTCCATCGACTGGCGAAAAAGGCAGTCAGGATCAGCTAGAAAATCATACCTTGTATTTTAAGAAGTGTCTTCTTTACATTGACGGAATCCGTAGCTCGGCAACCGACGGCCGAAAAAAAGTTATGACAGTTTTAGTGAGCTCATGTTCTACCCGTAGTCGGCGGGTGGTTGCGGCAATGACGCGCGCGGCATCCACAAACCGCCGTGTATTATTTCCTATCTCCAATCAAATGACACATTTAAATGGGGGAAGGGGCTGAACAATAAAAAATATACCTAATGTTATTGATGGACGGCCTCTAATTGAAGGAGGCAATAAAGTTGAGAAGCAGGATGGTAAATTGAGACAACGAAAGCAGGTATTAGTGTCAATTCAGTAGGTATTAGGGTCAGTTCAATACTTATTAGGTCATAGCGAGATCAGGCCCTTGGAAATTCAGATTTTAACTTTGGCTCACATTCTTCCCCTTTGTAAAAATGTTATTTTAAACCTATTTTCCGTTAATCTTTGGTCTCCGCCCCCTGTTTAAACTGACTGTCATGTATGTATATACATACAGCCGGTTCCCCAGTGATTGGTAGGTATTTGTGTCAGTTCGTTTAAGAAATATCTTAAAAACGATTACTCTTCTCATAAACGTTTCGTCTCTAGCAATGAATTTTGATGAGCTCTTTAAATTTGGGACCCTGCAAACTGGATTAGACTTAAATTTGGAAAATTATGGACAAAAAGCTGTTTTCACCGATCCCGACGATTTTCTGTGTCTTTTCTCAATTACTTCCAAATTTTGGACATTATGAAGTAGTTCGCACGTCCATTCATGCATCCAGCTCAAATGCAGCTGGAGAGGCAACAATGGTGTCTGTAAGGACCATCACTTGAAAGATATTTTGCAAAAACGACCGCAGCCTAATGCCTACCAATCCGTATCGAACCGGCTGTACATAATATCTCTCTTGGATTTCGAAGAAAGTCGCTTGTCGCACATTTTGTTGCGTTCGCCGGCTGTTACCTAAAGCTTAACAGTGGTTATCTTCTGATGATGTTTAATACCCGACGCTAACCTAAATGTGTTCCCAATGCCAATAAATAGGAGGTGAAAATTCATTTTTCACTTTCAATGTTTGCCGGCTAACAACTGGGGAAATCCAATCATTAAATCAAATTATCAACCATATGAATTGTTTCACTTATAATTACCTTTATTCAGCTTATCGCATGGTCAAATTTGCGACTATGTAATTATTTCATAAAGCTACAGCCACTGTCAGAACCATTAAAAAACCCAGGATAGCCTCTCCATAAAGCAGCGCACCCAATGGGTCCCAAGGACTGCTCTGGTGCCTTCGTTATGGACCTGACCTCAAAATAGATGTCCGCCCTAGATTTTTCTTTACAAGAGCTTTCGAATTGTGTATAGAAACTCGATCTAACTCCTCTAGAAGCTGAGGTATTCCCGGCTTTTGCCAACATTGTTTTGAGAACCAACATTACTTCACATCGGTTTAGAAATGACATCATAACTCGGTGACCTGACCTGACCTTGCACTGAAATTTCGTCAATATGTATCACATTGATGTTGGTTCGCACTTGCCACGCGGCATTGCGCTAAACGAACGTTTTCTCCCATCTTGAAAAAATTAAGAGGGGGGTAGAATCAACCCCCTGGCAAAATGAGGGTTAAGAGGAAAAACGAAATTTGGCGTGCTTGTTTGAGCCGCCTGATGAAGAGCTTCCAAATTGCACCAAAAATCTTTGTTCTATCATTATTATTTATTGAGCTATGAATTTCGTCCCATTTTTCAGGCCTCCTGCATCACTGTGCACCGCTTCAAAATCGTGATTTTAGGTTTTGAGGTCGGGTCACTTGACCTTGAATAGCTCCTTGACCTGACATGACCTTAACTAAAAAAATTGGTCAGATGTGTAGCATTCATTAGGGATAAGGTACTGGAAGTTTCGTTGTTCTGCGTCTCTTCGTTTTCGAGCTATCTGGGGAAAACCAGGAGGGGGGCGAATTTCGCCCCCCCGTGGGGCGCGTGTTAAAGGGCATCTGGCATCCTGGTGCAAGCCCAGCCTGTGGTGATTGTTGATCTATGTTGAAAATAATAGATTGGACAATTTCGCTACTTTTCTTGATCTATTTCAGCATCTTTCATGTTTCAAACGTATGTGGAAAATAATAGATTGGACAATTTCTCTACTTTTCTTAATCTATTTCAGCATCTTTCATGTTTCAAACGTATCAGTACGAAGCAAGTTATACGCATTTGTAATCGATCGTACCAAAGCCATGTTTAGCACGCGGGTTTTTAAGACGTCAGCGCAGCGGAAGGTGCGCATGACGTCGCTTTCCTGACGCATGACGAGTCTGACGTGACATCCAGGGAGGACGGGGTTAGTAGGGGGTGAGTTTTAACCCCTTTTTTCTCCGCGAGCGGAAGGTTCTGGCACTAATGACATATGGATCTTGGTTTCTCGGCGTGCTCTATCACATAGCTATCTCAGTTCAATTCCCACCATAAACGTGCCACATTCCCTTTCATCATTTACTCAGTCATAAGATAATCCCTGATTTATTATAGGGAGGGAGGGGAAGTGGGACGGACACTCAAGCAGTGAAGGGGAAGCGGCATTTGGAAAAGCGGAACGCCCCTTTCGGGTGGCGCGACCTATGAAGAGGACGTCAAATAGCATGACTGGGTCTGGGAAAAAGGAACCAACATTTCAGGGGGCATCGAGATTATTTCAGGGAGAGCCGAAGCTCGATGGGAGGGCACCTGCTCTCCTTTTGCCCCCCCTCCCCTCCGATCCGCCTATGTATCCAGCATTGGATATTATTGTCTTTCACCAAATCTGAGCTTCAGGCTGACAATACAGAACAGTAGCATTTCAGTGTCCGAAGACGGGTCAACGTTCTCAGCAAACCTGAGACACAGAAGACCGAAGAGGTAGTGGACTATTTACCATCATTGCAGGCGTTTCTTCGGATAGTGAGACCACACAAAAACGGTAGATGTTAGCGTGGCAGCGATGGCTTTGCGCAGGGAGGGGGAGGGCAATGAACCGAACCCGTCCTATGTATTTTGTTTTCTGAAGAACGCCCGCAAGCTCTTCTAAAACCACCAAAATTTACTCAGCGCACCAAGTACCACACTAACTCCAAACTTAAAAATAAAGATATTCATCGTTTGATACATGGACAGTGTCCTGACCAAGGTTCGCGCTCATGGTCCAAGGGGTCATAAAAAGTGAGCCGATTGCGCGGCCTCATTAGTGGCACTCAAGGCACTGCCAACCCTGCCATTATGAAAATTACATTGCAGCGCAAACCACATTTTCTCTTGACGAACAAATGACGGAACTCTCTTTAAACTGGAAGTGTGTCTGCCACCAGACTCGTAAATCGGCCAGTTGGCCCACAACTCAAGGCAGAGTCGCGGCAGCCATGCAACCTGATACCCCTCCGCTGACTGACATATGACGAAATACAAGGCCAGGTCGCAACATCTCTCAACCCCGCTCGGCCCTAATTACCGGCCCCCAATATGGCGTCATGTCACGAACCACTCCGGAAAATCTTCGATTCCACGTTCACATAGTAACCGCACAGGAAACCTCTATCCCAGCCTAGAGGCACCCAGGCACTCAAACTTCTGACGTAACAAATCGTCAGCACCTGCATTCCGGTGAACTCGTTGCAACTCGAAGATCCCTGAACAAAATGTTTCAATAGGTTTCAACAATGTTTGTTCTGACTCTGGTTTTGTATCGATTTTAAATAAAACATCCAGGTGATGGTTGTCTAATATTGATTACGGTCATTTCCACAAAAAGTAATAAAGCGAATGCTCATTCCTTTCCTGGTGTAGTTTTCACGCGACGTAACCATTTTTAAGCTTTTAAGCAGTTTTGTTTGTTAGCATTCCGTGGGGCCATTTTAGTTTTAAGCAGTTTTGTTTGTTGATTTGTGGAGCCATATTTAAGCTTTTAAGCAGTTTTGTTTGTTAGCATTCTAAGTGAAAGAGGGAGCAGTATTTCGACAGCTGTGATCACATGACACCCCAGAGGGGTATACTAGGACAGAGGGAGTATTCTAGGGTTTGAATATGAGGGGGATAACCTAGCATATGGGTCGTTCCAGCACAGATCGACCAGGCCCTACATAGCATAGTCTCAGATTTCGTTCCAATTTCTTCTACTCGGTTGTCAGGGGCGTGGATCCTAATCTGAGATTATTTCTTTCCTCAGACGTACGGTTTCGGAGTTATAACTTGAAGAAAATAATGAAAATCGCCGATTTCATCAAAACGTGGTGATATACAACGATTATTTTCAGCCTTGACATTCATTTTTAAGCTTCAAATGACACGGGATTAGATTGAGCATGTAACAGCTAAGGTTAAAGCATCTCGTTTTTATTCAAAATTCTAAAATTTTAGTAGAAATGTTTTGACCACTTTTTCCAACAATTTTTCAAAGTGTGGCCAGTAATTCACGTTAAAGGTATTCAAAGAAAAATGCACACCCATATCTCTTCTTTTAGCGAAGTCAAAATTTATGGCGTTCTATACATTATTAATGTGTAATTAGCCATAGAATGACGCCATGCGCGCAAAAAGGCCGCCCGGCACGCCCTGCCTCTCGCGCGCCGCCGTCGCAGGGGTAGATTGACTCGGGAGCGTATGAACTCTTGAAATCATGAATAAATGTGGGAAAACAGAAATGCACGTGGTCCAAAGAGTGAATCGCTGCAATCTCAATTCGGTTGAGGGGAACTACTCGCCATATCTTACCGTTGTCCATAAACTCGATCACGGATTTCGTCCTACATTTGGATTTTGAAAATGAAGAGACTTGTGCATTTGTGCAAACTTGGTCTTTTCTGCGTGTTAAAACGACATCGTATCCAACACGGATGAACCCTGGCCGCAGTTGTGCGGTCTCCACCCCGGTTCGTGCGTAGTGCCTTTTGACACGCGCGAGGTGTCGATGTCCAGTGCGCAGCTCATGAAGCTGGGAGCACATCCTCCAAGTTAGTATGACATTGTTACTGGGCAGTTGGGTGTCAAATGGAGATAAGGCATGGCTTCAGGTGGCTACTTTTTTTGACGCCATTTTCTGCTGTCAGTGTTGGTGTTCAAATTTTGTGCGACATAGGAGTGGTAAATGCCACGGGATAAGAGGACTTGTGTTGAATAGGATTTACTTTTTCTATATTCCTGGTCCCGGCGCCAGTCCGGTGCCGGCAGGCCTCGACTGGTCCCGGCAAGACCCAACGTGGTCTTGGCATTGGTCCCGGCAAAAAGTCGGGTTAATAGGAACAAATCTGCAGCCTTGTCTTATTACTAAATTAGGGCTTGTATTTCCCGTGTGATTAATCCACCCAAACCCCCGAAATATCTCCAGATCGGAAAGATCTCCGCTTGGCCATGGTCTATCACTTTTCGGCCCGCACCCCCGCGACGTCATTTATGAACAGCCCATATAGGCTTAAGTAAGACAATTTGTGTGTGCGTAGTTAGCCATATTAGGTTATTTATTCGTCAAATGCTAGGGAAAACTAACTTAATTGGTTAAAATTAACTAACCTCAATCTGATATGGGTCGCAAGGATCACAGGCCCTAGTTAGATTATCGGCTCTCAATCCTCAGAGGTCCCGGCACGGTCCCGGTACAAACCCAGTTGATCCCGGCAAGTCCCAGCCGGGCCCGCATCCGGTCCCGGCTCCGGGACACTGAGACAAAAATATAACCTCTGGTACTGACCCGTGAGTGTTCTCCGAAAGACGCCAACTTACACGACGAGTAAATTTAAATTCGGAAAACGTCACAATTGCTCAGAAGGCCGACAGCAGCCGGAGACAGTTACTGAAGAGCTGCTCGCTGCGGAGACACAACCATCAACGACTGACTCACTGGGTGCTCCAACAGTTCCAGCCGAAGTCGATGTTTCCATTTATTGCCGCTGCTGGACGGAACTACCGTCTAACAGGCTTTGGTTGAACTGATCCTTTGAAGTTCGTTTATTCTTCGCTGTGTGCTTTCAATTTCTTATTACTTTTGTGAACCAAGTAGGTCACTTTATGCCTCAATATAAATTAAAACTGTTTTTGGTACATTGATTCAACCTTCTCGGCCTCCTCTGCTGGTGAACCGAACCAAATGCCACTAAATCTAATACACTACTGTCCAACACAGCCCTTTAGCTATGGATTCGCTTCCACCCAAGACCTGAATAATATTGATTCCACATTGCTTCAAAACACATGCTTTATAACGTATGTTGTTTACGTTGTTTACTATTAATGAGCTTTACTGAAGCCGAGAACAAAATAGGAAAGATAAAGGAAGTCTAGAAAATATGTTTTGTCAACGCCACACCCTTACCTTATGAAAATTTTCACAATACCATGTGCTTATGTACATGCATGTTTCCCTAGCAACAAACTTCTAACCCATAGTCTCCGCTGAGCACCATACGCGTGCGTGTCGTGGTTGGCCGGCCAGTCGGCCATCGGTGGGCGCGCCGGGCGGCGATTTTCGCGCACATGGCGTCATCTTTGGCTGATTAGACATCAATAAATTAAAGAACGCAAAATTCAACTGATGTTATTAAAAGCACAGGCACGAGAAACATTTTCCGCGTTGGTCTTTTCGATGAATCACTAGCCACACTTAAAATTGTTTCAAGATGGAATACAAATTTTCAAAACTTAAAAATATGTATTTTTGGAAACTAAATTCTCAATGTTGGATAATGAAATTATAAATACAATCGCCTTTTAAATGAGCATCCATAACTAGGACTACACCGAAAATATGCCACCATGTTTTGTAAAACACGGATTTTCCGAATTTCGAAGTGTAACTCGAAACCCTTATTTTAGGAAAGAAATATTTTCAAATCTGAATTCTACGCCTCTGATAACCCTGTGTGAGTTAGACGAAATCTGAGACTATGCTATCTACAATCCAGGTGGTGCCTGTCGATTTTGTCCTGGAACGCCCTTATTAAAAAGCCTTTGCCCTTCTTGCAAGCGTATGACCGTATGGCCTCCCAAAGGTGAGCACGTTGCTTTGAGCTCTGCAATCTGCACCATCGCAATTACGCAATGGGAGAGGAAAGTCACTTTTTCATTTGAATTATCTGCGGATAACAAATCACTCTTGCTCTAGACTACTTTTGGTCAAAGCTTCGCTGAAACATGTAATATGTACCAGAAATGGAGTATGATGACAGCTCGGTATTTTCAAAGTTCTCAGTATCTCAGTTTCCCACGAATCTCAGGAGACTCAGCTGTGACAAAAAGTCATTCTTTCTCCGTAAGACTCGGGAGAAGCTACGTTTGTCACTGTATTTTCATTTTATTCGCGACGGACAAACCAGTTCAAATTTAAAAGTAGCCCAGATAAAATCGGAGAGAATGTGAAACGGACAATCAAAGAATTAGCCAGAGAAGTTCGTCCCAGTCTACATTTTAACACAGACAAATGATTCCTGGCCATCTCCATATCTTTAACACAATAAGGATCACAGCGCAAACGAGCTAAAAGATACGTTATCATACAGAAGGCGCCGACCATTCTCATGTTATACCAGTTTGTAGTGCCGCGTGTTGAGATATTATCGATCCTAAAGCACTCGCAGAGGTTTGAGAGCAACTGGCAGAAGCCAACGACTCAGCAGATGTCTCACGTGACAACTTAGTTCTGCATCTGTATTACTGCGGGAAATCGTCATTTCTGAAGAGTAGAGTCCCGTCAAAGAGCAATTTAGCCCGAACATGAAAAAACGCTTCACAAGGGCCTGGGTGGCGCAGTCGGTTAGCGCTCACACTGGGCTCGGCTAATGACAATCTGTACGTGCAGGGTATCATGGGTTCGAGCCCACCCCGAGACAGGATTCCGCGCCCTACTCTAGCTAAAGCCTAATTAATTCCCCTTCCCCCTCCGACCATATAACCTCAGCAGTTGGTGCGTCCTTACCCCCCCCTCCCCCAGCCCCCTTCTTAAAAACGCTTGACAAGCAATCTTCTAGTGTTCAAGCAGAAAGATCTAAAAAAATCAATCCTATTTCCGTACCTTATTGTCTGCCATGCTCCTGGTAGCATTGACACAACAAGTAAATAATTCCAACAATGTTATGAGAAATCCTACATAAGTAACAGATTTTATATGTTTTCCAGTGCTAAGCAGGAAAGCTGGCTGCAACATTCCCAACGTTCAAAATTCCCAAATAAGACATCAATAAATGACAAATCGGGATCCACCCCATCGGTATGGGGTGACTCAAATACACCTGTCGTGCTGTGCCGTAACAACTTCAGTTAACTTCCATTGGGCGTATATCATTCGTTCACTTACCTTTTCATGCAAAGCATAGTTCACGACTGAGTCAAAACTGACGAACGAACATCCAATCATAGTGAAACTCGCTCTGAACTGGACTCCCAAGACTCCAAGGATACAGAACATTTCAATATCCATGCGGGTTTGTCCGTGACGACTAACACAAAGCCGTTTGCATACAGGCGCATTGGACATGAGGACGAACAATCCAAAGCATTTGGTTGATGGAACGCGGCGACATCCAACACTCGATTCCAGTCCCACATTCGGACCGGTGACCGACAGGCCAGAGATTGACCCGCGTCTGTACCTACCTAGCAATGACTTAGCCGCCAAAAGCAATCTATAGGAAAAATTCAGCACCTAAACATGCCCAGTCCCAACGTTCAACCAAGGACTGAAGATACAAGCTTGGCTGACATGTTCGAAGCACCACGCCACCTCCTGTAACTCCTGTCCCGGGAGGAGGCACTGCACCACCTCTCGCAGGCGGCGGTCCGCGGGAGGACCCGGTTCCGGCGGGCAGACAGCCGTCTCGTCAGGGCCCGGTTCAGCAGCGGGACATCACCTGGCGGCCTCAGCGGCGGCCCTGCTGCAGTGTTGCAGCCGCCGGCGGCGCTACCCCGGGGCACCAGGCGGGCGTGCGGCGCCACATATAAGCGGCGGCCGGCAGCGGCAGAGCACACACCTGCCCAGCTGTCCAGATCGCAGCCATGAGCCGTGCTATCATCGCCCTCGTGTTCGCCTCAGTGGTGGCGGCGTGCCTGGCCGCTGACGCGGAGCCGGCCGCCGCAGACCAGGAGGCGCAGGAGGCGCGCTACGGAAACTACGGCATCGGCTACGGCTACGGTAGCTACGGCGGCTACGGCGGCTACAACGGCTACAGTGGCTACAACCGGTACAACGGGCTCGGCGGATATGGACGCAGGTACGCACTCACCGCCGCCATGTTTGTACTCAGACGGTGTATAAACGATAACGAATAAACATGGTCTCATTAGATTCCAATTACTTACACCAGAATTATCAAGAGCAGATTGCTCGGTAAAGGACTCAGCTGTCTTATAAATGAGCTCCAAACCACACGATAAATAATGTAGCAAACACTCAACATATACCTCGGCTTCTGCTATCCTATGTCTACAGAATTTAGCATATGACATTAATCCGGTTGTCTCAACCATCGCCGTAAGCTCTTAGTTGACCTCTGACTTCATTCTCTCCCCATGTTCAGCTACTACCCGGGCTACGGCCGTAACAGCCGTTACCTGAGCCGCAACTACGGCCTCTACGGAAACGGCTACGGCCGCTACGGCGGCTACGGCGACTACTACGGCGACAGTTATCTACGCCGCCGCGGCTACGGAAACCGCTACGGCGGCTACGGCTACGGCAGCCGCTACGGTCGCTACGGCAACTACTACGGCCGCGGCCTGGGGTACGGCTACGGCAGCGGCTACTCCGGCTACTACTAGTGTGTCTGAACCTCGCCTGTCCTGATGAAAAGTCTCTACGTCTGATCAAGTTTGTGATTTCACCTTTCCGATATCTTGCCAAGAGATTATTCGACTAGATTACCCCGGCAAACTGTCATCTTGTCGCCTCGTCGGAGAATATATCAGTGCCTTACCATACCGTTCTGTCATCATTGTAAGACTGCCAGAATGTCAAACAGCACGAGAAGCACTAAACCACAGTACTGGGACACAGGGCGAGAGTGACTACGGACCAAAAACTAAATGCAACAACATTTGAGCGGGCACAAACAACGGACTGCACCTAAGGC